>LS990922.1:33102386-33237386 GCA_900464855.2 Musa schizocarpa | reverse complement strand
GATCCTGGATTGATTTATTTTCTTGAGTTTTAAATATTATGAATATTTTTGAGGGAGCGTGACAGAGGTGGTATCAGAGCCTGATTTGAGAATCACTAAGAGTATTTTTTGAGGTTTTTTTGACTATCATTTAGAGATTGATCAAAAAGAATTGTAGTTCTTGAATCTTATCCAGGGAAATATGACGGTTGCAAAGTATGAATCTAAATTCACTGAGCTCTCTAGGTTTGCCACCCATATGACTAATGATGAATCTAGAAAAGCAAAAAGGTTTGAAAGGGGATTGCGGCCGGCAATAAGAAGTCGAATGTCAGCCTTAAAGCTACAAACATATGCAGAAACGGTAGAAAGAGCTTTGAAAATTGAAAGAGACATGGATGAAATTCAAGAAATCATTGGCAAGAACAAAAGGGACAAATTCATTATCAAAAGCACAAGAGAAAATGTATATGAAGCTAGTAACAAGAGGTTTAAGACATCTAGATTTGAAAAAGGGAAACCACTGCGGAGGACTCAGTCATGTGCAAGATGTGGATTAAATCATGCAACAAGTCAGTGTTTTTGGGTGACTGGAGCATGTTTTGTTTGTGGAAAGTTGGATCATCAAATAAAAGATTGCCCTGTGAGGAAGAAGAAAGAGCCACTGTCTCCTAGACCCTCAGCTCATGCTAGAGTGTACGCTATCACTGAACAAGATTCAAAAGCTTCTAAATTCGTGGTTGAAGGTATTCTTCATGTTTCTAAGAGAAATGCAAAAGTTTTGTTTGATCCCGGCTCCAACTTATCTTTTGTTTCACAATACTTTGCTTGTCACTTGGATATTCTACCTAGACCCCGGGATTATATGTTATATGTAACAACTGTTGTTGGAGATTCATTGACAACAAACTTGGTTTACCCGTCTTGTTTGATTTCTATTGGAGAACACAAATTCCTTGCTGATTTGATTCTCCTAGAGATCCAAGGTTTTGATGTTATACTTGGCATAGATTGGTTATCTTCTCATCACGCTAGTATTGATTGTTACAAAAAAATAATTACTTTCTGCATATCAGATCAACCTATATTTTTCTTTGAGGGCATTATGCATGATTTGCCTCCTTGCTTGATATCAGGACTTCAAGCTTATTGTCTTATGCAAAAAGGTTGTTTTTGTTATATGGTGTGTGTAAAGGAGCATTCAAATCAGGAAACCCACCTAGATGAAATTTCAGTGGTCAAAGAATTTCCTGATGTATTCCCAGACGACTTGCCTGGTTTACCTCTAGATAGAGAGGGTGAATTTGCTATTGATCTGGTCCCCAATACAACCCCAATATCTAAGCCTCCCTACAGAATGGCACCACTCGAGCTAGAGGAATTAAAGAAGCAACTACAAGAATTATTAGATAAGGGTTTCATACGACCCAGTGTATCTCCATGGGGTGCTCCGGTACTATTAGTGAAGAAGAAGGATGGAACATTGAGGCTTTGTATTGATTATAGACAGTTGAATCAGGTGACCATCAAAAACAAGTATCTCATACCTAGAATTGACGATTTGTTTGATCAACTGCAGGGTGCACAAGTATTCTCTAAGATTGACCTAAGGTCAGGTTACTATCAGTTGAAGATCAAGGAGGAGGATATTTCAAAAACAACTTTCAGAACTCGATATGGTCATTATGAATTCTTGGTGATGCCTTTTGGTTTGACAAACGCCCCTGCAGCTTTTATGGAACTAATGAATAGGATATTTCAACCGCTCTTGGATATCTGTGTAATTGTAATTATTGATGACATATTGGTGTATTCAAGGAGTAATCAGGAGCATGAGGAGCACTTGAGAAATGTATTGTCCATACTAAGAGAAAAGAAGTTGTATGCAAAGTTCAGCAAATGTGAATTTTGGTTGAATAAAGTTGCTTTCTTAGGCCATGTGATTTCAGGGAAGGGTATATCTGTTGATCCAAGGAAAATAGAAGCTGTAGTTGAATGGGAAGTACCAACAAATGTAACAGAAGTTAGAAGCTTCTTGGGCATGGCAGGTTATTACAGGAGATTTGTGGAGGGATTTTCTCGAATCGCTCAACCTCTCACCAAACTCACTAAGAAGAATATGAAATTTGTATGGGGCGATGATTGTGAGCAAAGTTTTCAAGAGTTAAAAAGAAGATTGACGAGTGCCCCTATTCTCACTATTCCAAGTGGTAGTGATGAGTTTGTAGTTTATACTGATGCTTCAAGGAAGGGCTTAGGATGTGTTTTGATGCAGGAAGGGAGAGTAATTGCTTATGCTTCTAGGCAACTTAAAGGTTATGAATTGAATTATCCAACTCATGACTTGGAATTGGCAGCAATTATTTTTGCTCTAAAGATTTGGAGACATTATTTGTATGGTCGACAGTTTGAAATCTTTACTGATCACAAGAGTTTAAAATATATTTTCACTCAGAAAGAGTTAAATATGAGACAGCGAAGATGGATAGAACTTCTGAAGGATTATGATTGTGCCATCCGTTATCACCCAGGCAAAGCCAATGTTGTAGCTGATGCACTTAGTAGGAAATCTACAAGTTTTATGGCTAGTCTGGTCGTGAAGCAATGGAAGTTGTTAGAAGAAAATTTTGATGTGAAAGCTTTAAGGAAAGAGCAAGACTCGATAATATTGATGGCCTCCATTCAAGTGCAATCTGATCTTATTCAACAAATTAAGGAAGGACAATTACGAGATCCACGTTTAATCTACTTGAGAAATGAAGTAAAAAGGGGATTGAAGCCAAAATTTCAAGTGACAAAGGATGGCCTATTGAGATTTGGGGAAAGGGTATGTGTGCCAAATGAGCCAGATATCAAGAGTCAAATCCTAGAGGAGAGTCATACTTCAAAGTACGCCATGCATCCAGGGAGCACTAAGATGTATAGGGATATCCAAAGTCATTATTGGTGGGAAGGCATGAAGAAGGAAATTGCAATGTATGTTTCAAAATGTTTGACTTGTCAGCAAATCAAAGTAGAACACCAAAGACCTGGAGGGTTGTTGCAACCTTTAGATATTCCTGAATGGAAATGGGAATGTATTACCATGGATTTTGTTTCGGGACTACCCAGAACCTCTAGGAAGCATGATGCTATTTGGGTTATCATTGATAGGTTAACAAAATCTGCGCATTTCCTACCAATTAATATGACTTATTCGCTTGACAGACTTGCAGATTTATATGTCAATGAAATAGTAAGACTTCATGGTATTCCAAAGGAGATCATCTCTGATAGAGACTCCAGATTTCTCTCTAGATTCTAGAGAAGATTGCAGGAGTCGATGGGCACTAAAGTTAAGCATATCATCCTCAGACTGATGGTCAGTCAGAAAGAACCATTCAAACACTTGAGGATCTGCTTAGAGCCTATGTTATGGATTGGAAGGGTGAATGGGATAAAGATATTTCACTTATTGAGTTCACTTATAATAATAGTTATCATTCAAGTATTCAAATGGCTCCTTACAAAGCTTTATATGGGCGAAAGTGCATAACACCTATATGTTGGGAGGAAGTTGGTGACAGAAAGTTGTTAGCACCGGACAAAGTACAAGAAACTACCGAGAAAATTCAAGTTATAAGGAAAAGGTTAAAAACTGCTAAGAGTCGTCAAAAGAGTTATGCTGACAAAAGAAGACGAGATATTGAGTTTGAAATCAGAGATTTTGTATTCTTGAATGTCTCCCCTTCCAAAGACATTATAAGGTTTGGGAAGAAAGGAAAGTTAAGCCCAAGATTTATTGGACCTTTTGAGGTTCTTGAGAGGGTTGGTTCTGTCGCTTACAGGATTGCCTTGAAACCAGCATTGTGTCATATCCATGATATATTTCATGTTTCGATGATTAGGAAGTATATACCTGATCCTTCTCATATCATTGAGTATATGCAAATGGAGATTGATAAAGATTTATCTTATGTGGAAGAGCCCACTCAAATTGTTGATAAGAAGGAAAAGATCCTAAGGAATCGGGTCATCACTCTGGTGCAAGTAATTTGGAGACATCATTCTGTAGAGGAAACAACCTGGGAGCTAGAGGAGGAAATGAAAAAGGTTTATCCCCATCTTTTCATCGATAGAGGTATGATAAATTTAGAGGACTAAAATTTTCTTTTAAGGGGGGGAGAGTGTAACATCCCTCATTTCTGAATTTTCGTATAAGTTTCTAGTTGTAATATATGTATCTATTTTAAATTTGATAAAAAGTCAAAGTATAAATCTGAGAACTTATTCATAAGAGTTGGAGGATTTGTTCAAACAAAAAATCTGAGGACCTATATGTAAACCCTGAGGACCTAATCGTAAATATGTTAAATACAAGGGATAAACTGTAAAATGTACAAAAATACAAATCCCACCGTTTAAGCCTCTCTGCCTTCTTTCTCAAGGAAGCAGAGAAGGCAGCTGCGTGGATGATCTGGGAAAGAAAGAAAGAAAGAAGAAGAAGAAGAAGAAGAAGAAGAAGAAAAAAAAAATTGGGGCTTTGAGGTTTCTTACTCAATCTTCTCAATTGGGGGTCAAAAAAATTCTCAAAGGCAAGTGTTCTAACCCCATCCTACAGAATATTAGCTTCTAATCTTATGTTGGTTCAAAAAGATCTGAAAGATTCCATTTAGAACCGGAAATGTCTCTCTTTGGACATAGAACCAAGGATTCTGAAATTTTTTGGTAAACTGACCCCTACATACTGTTCCAGCTATAATTTTTGGTACGAAAAGTAGATTTGGGCAGGACCTAGTTTGTTTGAAAACAGACTCTTATATCTTTCTTTTGACAGAGAGTTTGAAGATTTTGAACACCGACTACTTACCCAAACATCTGTTTCTAATGAGCTAATAGATGCTGCAAAATAGGGATCAAAATTTCTGACCTTTTGATACTAAAATACTTATAAGTTCCTGTCGGAAATTCTAAATTATACCAAACTGACTTTGTCCGAATCTAGACTTGAAAACCTTTCTTTTGACATATAGTTTAAAAATTTTGGAATTCAAATGCCTACCCTATTATCTGTTGAATCCGACCCTATGTATTCTGCAAAACAATGATTGTGTTTTTGACCTTGCGTTACCAAATCAAAGGTAACTCCTTGTTGGAAACCATGATTCATACGAAACTTGTTTCAACAGAAAAGAGATTGAAATATCTTTCAACAACAGTTTTCTTAAGGGTATTGGAGCATAATTGATAATCTGAAGTATTTGTTCTATGTGCCACTGGAATTCTGTCAGAAATCGAGCTTCGGTCGATTTCGCGTATTCTGTTTCATTCCTTTGGAAATTGAATTCATCTAACCTTCTTATTTGAATTGAGCTAAATATAATTGCTTGGAATCCTGGTATACCCTTGCTTTCATTTCATTCTAAATCTGAATACATTGGTGAGAAAATTGTTGCTTGCATTGTATTGTCTCGTAAAGGCACATGTATGTTTTGTTGTTCCGCGTGTGCTTCCGATATATGCTACTTATTGATCAAACTGCCCTCTTGTACTCTGGTGTTTGTGGGATTTATGTGCACCTTTGCCAGAAATGGTAAAGGGTATGTGTTTAGAGCCTGCGATGCTCTGCCGCCCCCTCTGGCTTCACCTAGACGTGGGTGGATGGAGCTCCCAGACGTGGGAGACTTCTGTCTGGTGGTCATTCCGAAATGGATGAATCACATTCTGTCTATGGCCCCACTACACCTTCTGTATGTTTGATATGATATCCAGAGCTTTGGTTATGTGTTTCTGTTCATGCTTTGGATAAGAATGATATGAATGCAACATCAAAGATGACGTTTGAGCTTCTGTTCGGTATTTGTTATTGATATGCTTCAAACTGGTTCATTCATTGTTGATATGCTTCGAAATGTTCCATACGCCATTAATATGCTCCGAGACATTCCATATGCCATTGATAAGCTCCGATTTTGTTTCATTTGTCATTGATATGCTCCAATTACTCTATGCCCCTTCTGTTATGAACCAATTATGTATGATTGTAATGACAATTGTGATTCTGCACCTAATGATATTACATCTATGAATTCGTATGTTCTGCCTTGCATTTTGAAACTTTATCTCTTTAGAAATTGTCCTCTTTTGACATGGATATGTTAGTCACTTGCTGAGCTCTTTATGCTCACCCCGTTGTTGTATATTTTTTTCAGGATAGCATATCGCTTGCTAAAATGTTAAGATGGGGCCGAGGCAGTAGAAAGTTAGAAGATTTTGGGTAGATCTTTATTAGCATATATGTACTTGTTGTGTGAGCCACTCTGTATCTAATCAAATGTTGACGATGAATCAAAACTTGTGGATTTTGTGTATGTTAAAGGATCTCTCATGTTTAGGATTTTGGAAAGTTAAGTTAAATTTGTGTAATGACAAGACTTATGGTAAACGTTGGTTTGGTGACTGCTTAGATTTCCCCACTTGTGAATTTATACTGGGGTTATTATTTTGATGAGAGGAGTTCAGATCATATGAAATTTCGAGTGATGCGTGGTATGTTTATGAACTGCACAGGGTTTATAAATTGTAGACTATAGAGGTGAAATTTTGTTCTGTATGTTTTCTTAGTGACCTCAAATGTGTGTTTGGATCCTGGATTGATTTGTTTTCTTGAGTTTTAAATATTATGGATATTTTTGAGGGAGCGTGACACAAGCGGCCGATCAAACAATGCAATCGACAATAAGAAAATGCCGTACATGAAGAAGTACAAAGCAAGGCATTTTTGGCCACACAACGAAGAAGAAGATTTCAATCGGAGCAAAAATGGCCCAGAAACAGGCAAAAACAGCGCAAAATCGGACCAAAACTGGCCATTTTTGGCTGAGCAAGCCAGCGGCGGGCGGTGGACAGCGAGCGAAGCGAGAGGCAGCACCGTCCCTGCTATACGAATGCCCCATCCAACCCTGTGCCACTCGGGGGGTTCTCGGGTGCTGAGATGGCTGACGTTTTGCTTCTCTCACGTCGTTCGTCGCGGCACGCAAGAACTAATGCCCCATCCAACCCTGTGCCACTCGGGGGGTTCTCGAGTGCTGAAATGGCTGACGTTTTGCTTCTCTCACGTCGTTCGCCGCGGCATGCAAGAACTGCCCAAAAACTGGCCAAAACGGCCCAAAAACGGGCCAAAACTAGCCATTTTTGGTTGAGAGAGCGAGCGGCAGACAGCGAGCGAAGCGAGAGGCAGCACCGACACTGCTATACGAATGCCCCATCCAGCCCAGTGCCACCCGAGGGGTTCCAGGGTGCTGAGATGGCTGACGTTTTGCTCCTCTCACATCGTTCGCCGCAGCACGCAATAACTGCCCAAAAACTGGCCAAAACGGCCCAAAAACGGGCCAAAACTGGCCATTTTTGGCTGAGCGAACGAGCGGCGAGCGGCGGACAGTGAGCGAAGCGAGAGGCAGCACCGTCCCTGCTATACGAATGCCCCATCCAGCCCTGTGCCACCCGGGGGGTTCCAAGGTGCTGAGATGACTGACGTTTTTCTCTACTCACGTCGTTCGCCGAGGCACGCAAGAACTGGCCAAAACAGCCCAAAAAGGGGCCAAACTGGCCATTTTTGGCTGAGCGACCGAGCGGCGAGCGGCGGAGAGCGAGCGAAGCGAGAGGCAGCACCGTCCCTGCTATAACAATGCCCTATCCAGCCCTATGCCACCCGGGGGTTCTAGGGTGCTGAGATGGATGTCGTTTTGCTCCACTCACGTCATTCGCCGCGGCACACAAGAACTGCCCAAAAACTGGCCAAAATGTACCAAAAACTGGCCATTTTTGGCTGAGCGAGCGAGCGGCGAGTGGCGAACAACGAGCGAAGTGAGAGGCAGCACCGTCCCCGCTATACGAATGCCCCATCCAGCCCTGTGCCACCCCGGGGGTTCCAGGGTGCTGAGATGGCTGACGTTTTGCTCCGCTCACGTCTTTCACCGCGACATGCAAGAACTGCCCAAAAACATGCCAAAACGGCCCAAAAACGGGCCAAGACTGGCCATTTTTGGCTGAGCGAGCGAGCGGCGAGCGGCGGACAGCGATCGAAGCGAGAGGCAGCACTGTCCCTGCTATACGATTGCCCCATCCAGTCCTGTGCCACCCGGGGGGTTCCTGGGTGCTGAGATGGCTAACGTTTTGCTCCGCTCACGTCGTTCATCGCGGCAGGCAGGAATTGCCCAAAAACTTGCCAAAACGGCTCAAAAACGGGCCAAAACTAGCCATTTTTGGCTAAGTGAGCGAACGGCGAGCGGCGGACAACGAGCGAAGCGAGAGGCATCACCATCCCTGCTATACAAATGCCCCATCCAGCCCTGTGCCACCAGGGGGGTTCCAGGGTGCTGAGATGGCTGACGTTTTGCTCTGATCACGTCATTTGCTGCGGCACACAAGAACGGCCCAAAATCTGGCCAAAATGGACCATAAACGGGCCAAAACTGGCCATTTTTGGTTGAGCGAGCGAGCGACGAGCGGTGGATAGCGAGCGAAGCGAGAGGCAGCACCGTCCCTGCTTTACGAATGCCCCATCCAACCCTGTGCCACCCGGGGGGTTCCATGGTGCTGAGATGGCTGACGTATTGCTTCACTCACGTCGTTCGCCGCGACACGCAAGAACTGCCCAAAATCTAGCCAAAACAGCCCAAAAACGAGCCAAAACTGGCCATTTTTGGCTGAGCGAGTGAGCGGCGAGCGGCGGATAGCGATCGAAGCGAGTGGAAGCACCGTCCCTGCTATACGAATGCCCCATCCAACCCTGTGCCACTAGGGGGGTTCCATGGTGCTGAGATGGCTAACGTTTTGGTCCGCTCACATCGTTCACCGCGCACGCAAGAACTGCCCATAAACTGGCCAAAAAGACCCAAAAAGGGCCAAAACTAGCCATTTTTGGTTGAGCGAGCAAGCGGCGAGTGGTGGATAGCGAGCGATGTGAGAGGCAGCAAAGTCCCTGCTATACGAATGCCCCCTCCAGCCTTGCGCCACCCGGGGTGTTCCAGGGTGTTGAGAAGGCTGGTGTTTTGCTCCGATCACGTCGTTCTCCGTGGCACGCAAGAATTGCCCAAAAACTAGCCAAAACGGAACAAACACGGACCAAAACTAGCCATTTTTGGCTGAGCGAGTGAGCGACGGACAACGAGCGAAGCGAGAGGCAGCACCGTCCCTACTATATGAATGCCCCATCCAGCCCTGAGCCACCCGGGAGGTTCCAGGGTGCTGAGATGGCTGACGTTTTGCTCTGCTCACGTCATTCGCTGCGGCACGCAAGAACTGCCCAAAAATGGCCAAAACGACTAAAAAACGCGCCAAAACTGGCCATTTTTGGCTGAGCGAGCGAGCGGCGAACGGCGGACAGCGAGCGAAGCGACAGGCAGCACCGTCCCTTCTATACGAATGCTCCATCCAGCCCTGTGCCACCCGGGGGGTTCCAGGGTGCTGAGATGGCTGTCGTTTTGCTTCGATCATGTCGTTCGCCGCGGCACGCAAGAACGGCCCAAAATCTGGCCAAAATGGCCCAAAAACGGGCCAAAACGGGCCATATTTGGCTGAGCGTGCGAGCGGCGAGCGGCGGATAGCGAGTGAAGCGAGAGGCAACTCCGTCCCTACTATACAAATGCCCCATCCAGCCCTGTGCCACCCGGGGGTTCTATTGTGCTGAGATAGCTGATGTTTTGCTCCACTCACGTCGTTCACCGCGGCACGCAAGAACTGCCCAAAATCTGGCCAAAACACCCCAAAAACATGCCAAAACTGGCCATTTTTGGCTGAGCAAGCGAGCGGTGAGTGACGGACAGCGATCGAAGCGAGAGGCAGCACTGTCCCTGCAATACGAATGCCCCATCCAGCCCTGTGCCACCCGGGGGGTTCTAGGGTGATGAGATGCCTGACGTTTTGCTCCGCTCACGTCGTTCGCCGCGGTACGCAAGAACTGCCCAAAAACTGGCCACAATGGCCCAAAAACGGGCCAAAACTAGCCATTTTTGGCTGAGTGAGCAAGCGGCGAGCGGCTGATAGCGAGAGAAGTGAGAGGCAGCCCTGTCCCTGCTATACGAATGCCCCATCCAGCCCTGTGACACTCGGGGGGTTCCAGGGTGCTGAGATGGCTGATGTTTTGCTCCGCTAAGGTCGTTCGCCGCGGCACACAAGAACGGCCCAAAAAGAGGACAAAACAGCCCAAAAACGGGCAAAAACTGGCCATTTTTGGCTGAGCGAGCAAGCGGGGAGCGGCGGACAGCAAGCAAAGCGAGAGGCAGCACTGTCCCTGCTATACGAATGCCCCATCCATCCCTGTGCCACCCGGGGGGTTCCAGGGTGTGGAGATGGCTGACGTTTTGCTCCGATCACGTTGTTCGCCGCGACACACAAGAACAGCCCAAAAACTGGCCAAAACGGACCAAAACTGGCCATTTTTGTTTGAGCAAGCGAGCGACGGACAGCGAGCAAAGCGAGAGGCAGCACCGTCCCTACTATACGAATGCCCCATCCAGCCCTATGCCACCCGGGGGGTTCCAGGGTGCTGAGATGGCTTATTTTTTGCTCCGATCACGTCGTTCGCCACGGCACGCAAGAACTGCCCAAAAACTGGCCAAAACGACACAAAAACGGACCAAAACTCTCTTGAATTATTTTGAAATTACTTGAAGTCTTTCATGAGTGCTTAAATTAGATAGTAGGAATAGGAAATAAAAAATTATTTTTCAAAAATTATATCATATTTTTCTTTTTAGCATCTTTGAAAAATTAAAAATTTGATCATAAAAAGTATATTGCTAAGGTTTCATGCATGTTATGTTTTGAAATGTTGAATGAAGTATGCAACGTTAGGGATGATAATGCTTAGGATTAATTCATGTATGTGTATCTTGATGATTTTATGTCATGCATGAGTTTTTGAAGTAAATGTTGATTTGAAACTCTCATTTAGATTAACATGTTCTTGGTCTAATCGTTTTTATGATGAATTAAGATGACATAGTATATGTACATCTATATATGAATTTTTTGATAGTCTTTTGATGATAGATGTGTTTGGTCTTGACGATTTCATAACAAAACTTATGTTTTGATTTTAAATGATGATACATGTTTTCACAAAAGACTTGAATACCCTCACATAAAATCAATTGTATGAAATGGAAATGAATTTTCTATCCTATTGAGATTAATGAGTTTATTTTACCAATCTTGTGAATCTCATGAAAATAAACATGATGAATATTTTGAAAAATAAATGAGTGTATCATGCTTTTGGTCTTAATGATTTCTCTTGAACATACTTTTTGGAATCATGCTTGATGATTTGTTTTATAAGATTTTGCCTTTACGTCTTGAACTTTCATACTTATCTTGATTTAGCTTATAATGCTTAGATGAAAAAGAATCATTGAAAAAATACTTTTCCCATCTAATCGAGATTAATGATTTCATGATATTTTGTGAATCTCGAAATTGATTTTGATGACTTGATTATTAATTTCAAGTTAATGATTTGATTTGAATAAGTTTATCTAAATCATAATCTTGATCTTGCAAAATTGAAGTCATAAATAATATCTTTTGGTATTCATGAATTGATACTCTCAATATGAAAGTATTGGTATTCATGACTTGAATTGGATTGAAATATTGCATGCTTAAATTAATCATTCTCCTATATTTTAAAAATTCTTTGAATGCCTTATGTGATGATTGAAAATTAACTTGCTTTATGACAAATCTATATATACAATTTTGATGATGAGATTTTTGATGAATTTTACGATTTGAATTTGAATGAGTTTGTATTCAAATTATGATCTTGATTTCTTGGATATACTACTTGAGATTCTTTTTTAATCACAATCTCTTCTTTGTATACCTACAATTTTTGTTATTTATAAAAGGAAGAGATTTGATAAAATGAATCATGTCTTTTGGCATTCAAATGGTCTTATCTTTGATAATATGATTTCTTTGTATCTATGATATAAATGCCTTGAAATGATTAAAATATTTTACACTTTTATGCTCTTCCCTACTTCTTTCTTGTTTTCAATGATAAAACGGGGAGAAGTTTTGATCATGCATGGTAGGATATAATTTGACAAAATTGATACCATTATGATATGAAACATTTATGATTTGCAATTATGCATGCAATACTTGTGCTTTCTAATTAGATGTGATGTATTGCATATGATGTAAATCATGATTTAAAATGCTATGAGTGCTAAGTTACACATTTTGAGAAGAAATTGCTATATTAATGTAATTATGAATGATGATATGATATTATGCATGTAATACTTTAACTTATGATAATGATGCATGCAATGATAAAATATTCATGATGAAAAATTGTCTTGACATTCATAACTTGATTATTCATCCTTTGTCATGATTTTGAATTCGTTGTAAAAGGGAAAAGAACTACAAAACTGTATTCTTCCTTTCTTTTTGATAATGACAAAGGGGGAGATAGCTAGCTTGCACAAGTCAAGAAGATACAAAAACTTGATTGCCAGCTTGCCTATCTTAAGTAGCAAAGATTGCTAACTTGCTTATTTCAAGAAGCAAAAATTGTCTTCTTGAAATCACTATCTTGAATATCTCAAGAAGCAAAATTTGCAACTTGCACTTTGCAAAGAAAGCAAAAATGACACTTCTCAAAAGAGAAGAGCTTGTTATCTTGAACATCACAAGCTTGTCTATCTTAAGAAACAAAAATTACAAAAGTGCTATCTTGCCTATCTCAAGAAGCAAAACTTGCAACTTGTACATTGCAATAGGAAGCAAGAATCATGAGGTTACACAAGAAAGCTATCTTGCATTTGCTTTCGAAATTTTTGCTAGCTTATATATTGTGAAACTTGTATATCATAAAAATAGCTAGCTTGTGGTCTAAAGAGAAGCAAAAAGTTGCTATCTCAAAAGAAGCAAATGTGCTATCTTGCCTATCTCAAGAGGCAAAAATGCTAACTTGCACATCTAGCAAAACTTGACAAATTTGCATATCTCAAGAAGCAAGAGTTGCTTTCTTGAACATCTCAAAACTGCTAGCTTGCATGTTTTAAAATGTTATAATATTGCTAGCTTGCACGATGTAGAACTTGCTATCTTGAACACTACCAAAAGTGCTATCTTGCATGCTGTAAAACTTGCATATCTGAAACTTGATAGCTTAAATGTTCTAAGCATGATGTAATACTTGCTAAATTTTCTGGCTTCAAAACTGCATGATGATAAAACTTGATATTATGTTTTTCATGCAATGAGTTGAACTTATATTCCAAACACTTGATTGTGGTACTTCTCCTTTTTATTGATGACAAAGGGGGAGAAGTATGTTGATGAAAGTATGTTGATGACATGACATGTTATGCATAAGTTTTTGCATAAGTTCATGATGTAGTGTTGCAAGTATTCATGATGAATATTGCAATGACTTGAATTTAGTTTGAATTCAAGATTCTATCAATATGGCATATTGATAGGGGGAGTTTGTTTAAACTCCGGGAGTTAAGTTTAACTCCGTCATCAATTGGTTGTCATCATAAAAAAAGGGGAGATTATTGAATCTCGTATTTTGATGATGAAACCAATTGATAATTGTATTTATGTTTTAATCTGCGTTTTGAGTGATGCAGGATGCTTCGATCAGGATCAGACAATTAAAGCAGGAAAAATCATGTTGTGCCGGAGAAACATATCAGAAGATTGGATGTCGGGCCGATGGATCGATCAACGTATTAACAGAAGGCTTCGAGCCGTGGACTTGGGCATCGGACCAAGAAGAGCAGGTATTGCGCCAAGGATATCGGAGTTGCGGAGTCAACTGGCCGATTGGGCAATAGGCCGCAGGAGAGGACGATGCGCCGAAGAATCGGACGAAGCGTCGAGGGACCAATGACATGCCGGACAACTTAGTTAATTGCTTAGGATTAATTATCTCAATCGAAGTTTTGTTTTAATTGTGCAGGATTAAGTATGATAACGATGAAGACATTAAGCGAAACAAAGTGTCGGAGTCAAGCGCGAAGGATTTGTTGCGAGTTCGAGAGTTTGACGGAAGTCCGAAGGTTCATCGGGAATGCTATCGGAACTAGCCGAGAATGAGTTGGGAGCTTGCCGAAGGGTTTTTCGGATGCTCGACGGAAGGTTCGTTGGAAGTTCGCGGAGCTCGCCGAGAAAGATCGGAGCTTGCCGAAGAAGCTCATTGGAACTCGCTAAGATCAAATCGTGAAGTCTAGGAGCTTGCCGGGAGTCTGCAGAATGGTTTCCGAGAGTCCATCGGAAGACCGCCGGAAGTTTACCGAAAACTTGCTAGAAGAAGTCTTGACTTATGGACTTTGTAATAGCTTAGAAAATATCATTAAATTCATAGTTAGCACGTTAATTAGGGTTAGGATTAGGTGTTAATCCGATAACCCAAGTAGGGGCCAATTGGGCCCAAGTTCGGACTGGTTTGGGCCAAGTTTGGAGCCCAACCAAGTGAGCTGAAATAGTGTATGAGGTGGCACCGCCCAGGAGAGGATCTCCTAGCGAAGCTGGGCGGTGCAACCGCCCTAGGTAGGCGGTGGCACCGCCAGGGCTCAGTCTCCGAGCAAGACTAAGCGGTGCAACCGCCTATGACAGCGGTGCAACCGCCCCAGTTAGGTAGTGGCACCGCCTAAGCTCGGTCTCTGAGCTCTGCCAGGCGGTGCAACCGCCCCTGACAAGCGGTGGCACCACCCAAAGGCTCAGTCTCCGAGCTCTGCCAGGTGGTGCAACCGCCAGACCCCGGAATTCCGGGAGATGACAGATTTGAGCTCCAAATTCAAACTGGTTTGGAGTCTATAAATACCCCTCCAATCCCTGAGTAGAATACATAAGCACAGAGAGATTAAAGATAGAAAACACTGCTGCAATGTCTAGAATTTCCCTCCTCTAGCTTAAGTGTTAGAATTCTGTTTAAGAGAGGAGAGTGATGTTAGGATCAAGAGCACTAAGAGGGGTGGTGGGTGAATTAGTGCAGCGGAAATCTTTCTACGATTAAAACAAAAGCTGCGTTCGTTCGATAAAAACAATTTCGATGTAAAAGCCGATTCTAAGATTACTTTAACTTAAGATTAAGCGAGATGATGTTAAAGTAAATCTATGAAGGCAGTTTGCTGTTTATGATGGAAATCAGAATGCAAGCGCAAACTGAAATGCGACGTTCGTACGATAAAACCAGTTTACGTCTAAATGTCGATTCTGAAGATACTGAAATTTGAGATACGTTTTATAAATGAGCATAAGGCAATTTACAGTTATGATTGAAATCAAAAAATAAACATAAACTGAAATATGATGATCGTACGAAAAAGCCGATTTACGTCTGAACGCAGATTCGGAAAGCTCTAAACTTAGAAACTCATTCGTAAGAGCGCAGAAGGCAGTAAGCTATTGAGGAGGTTTGCAGTAAAGATAAAATGCTCAAAAGTAAATGCAAACCGAGATTTAGAGTGGTTCGGTCAATCTTGACCTACTCCACTTTTGGTTTCCTCCACCGACGAGGTTACCGACGTCAACTAGAGGCCTTCCTTCAATAGGCGAAGGCCAACCACCCTTTTACAATTTCACTCCTTTTTACGGGCTTAGGAGACAACCCTTACAAAAATTTTCTCTCCTCTCTTTACAACTCAAAACTTTGAAGAACAGAGGGAGGAGAACTTTTGGCCTTTACAATAATTTTGAGCTCTAAGAATCACAGAAAGAGATCAAGATTTCGAGTGTGTCTGTGCTCTTTCAGTGCTGAATAGGTGGGGCATTTATAGGCCCCAACCCAATTCAAATTTGGACCTCAAAACTATCAATTCCCGGAATTCCGGGATCAAGCGGTTGCACCTCCTGACTGGAGCGATTGCACTGCCTGGCAGAGCTCGAAGACTGAGCCCAGGCGGTTGCACCTCCTGACTGAGGCGGTTGCACCGCCTGCCAGAGCTCGAAGACCGAGCTCATGTGGTGCTACCTCTCTGTTAGGGGAGGTTGCACCGCCCAGTGCCGCTCGGAGACTGAGCCCAGGCGGTGCCACCTCCTGGCTGGGGCGGTTGCACCGCCCAGTGCAATCAGGGTCCGAATGGGTAGATCCATTCGGCCCAACTTGGGCTTTTCAGGAGCCCAATTGCCCCAAGACTAAGTCAATGGGATCACCTCCCATTTCCAACTTAATCAATGTGCTAACTACGATTAATCCTAAGACAATTTCTGCAGCTTGCTCCGGTGCGTCAATCGCTTCTTCCGGTGAGTTTCCGGCGAACTCCCGTCGATCATCCGATGAACCCTCGATGATTCTCCTGCGGACTTCCGGCAAACTCCTGGACTTGCGACGATCCACTTGGCGAGTTCCGACGAGCTTCGTTTGGCAAGCTTATGGACTTCTCGGATCTATTCCCGCAGAACCTCCGACGACTGTCCGAACTTCCGTCGAACTCTCGAACTCCCAACTTAATTATTGTCTTGACTCCGGCGCAACTCCTGCTGCATGTCTAACTTTCATCGTAGTTAATCATGCACACTTAAAACAAAACTTTGATCGAGACAATTAATCCTAAGCAATTAACCAAGTTGTCTGGCATGTCATTGGTCCCTCGACGCTTCGTCCGATTCTTTGGCGCATCGTCCTCTCCTGCAGCTTATTGCCCAATCGGTCAGTTGACTCCGCAACTCTGATATCGTTGGCACAATACCCGCTCTTCTTGGCCCGATGCCCGAGTCCACAGCCCGAAGCCTTCGGTCGATACATCGACCGATCCACCGGCCCGACGTCCAATCTTCTGACATGTTCGTTCGGCACAACATGATTTTCCTGCTTTAATTGTCTCATCCTGATCGAAGCATCCTGCGTCACTTAAAACGCAGATTAAATCATAAACATATATCAAGTAGTTTCATCATCAAAATACGAGATTCAACAAGTGAGTGCTTGTAAGGGTTCTCTCCTAAACCCAGTAAAAGGAGAAGAGGGGTGTAAGAAGGAGGTTGATCTTCGCCTAGTAAAGGAAGATCGCTAGTGGATGCCGGTGGCCTCAATGGAAGAGGAATCGGAGGAGTGGATGTTGGTCACGATTGACCGAACCACTGTAAACTCTCGTCTTCTCTGGTTTGCATTTACTTTGAGCTTATTATCCTTACTGCAAACCTCCTTCATAGCTTACTGTCATCTGCGCTTTTACGATTGCGTTTCCAAGCTCAATATTTTTCCTATCGTGTTTAGACGTAAATCGCTTTTCTCGTACGAACATCGTATTTCAGTTTGCGCTTACATTATGATTTCTATCACAACAGCAAACTGCCATAACAGATTCATTTTAACTGCTTCTTGCCTAATCATAAGTTAAAGTGATTTATGAATCGACTTTTCTACTGAAATTGGCTTTGTTGTACGAACGTAGTTTTAAACATTGAAAGTTTTCCGTTGCACTAATTCACCCCCCCCTCTTAGTGCTCTTGATCCGAACAGCACTGTGCCACCTAGGGGGTTCTAGGGTGCTAAAATGGCTGATGTTTTGCTCCGCTCACGTTGTTCACAGCGGCACACAAGAACTGCCCAAAAACAGGCAAAAACAGCCCAAAAACGGGCCAAAACTGGCCATTTTTGGCTAAGCTAGCGAGCGGCGAGCGACGGACAGCGAGCGAAGCGAGAGGCAACACCGTTCCTGCTATACGAATGCCCCATCTAGCCCTGTGCCACCCGGGGGGTTCCATGGTGCTGAGATGGCTGACGTTTTGCTACGCTCATATCGTTCGCCGCGGCACGCAAGAACTGCGCAAAAACTGGCCAAAACTGGCCATTTTTGGCTGTCCGAGCGAGCGGCGAGCGGCGGACAGCGAGCGAAGCGAGAGGCAGCACCGTCCCTGCTATACGAATGCCCCATCCAGCCCTGTATTGTTATCTGAACGCCCCATCCAGCACGCAAAAAAGGGCGAGACAAGCCAAAACTCGCTATTTTGGCTGGGGTCATTGTATTGTCTGAACCCAAACCCAACAGGGTCTTCGTTATTTGGCTGGGGTCATTGTATTGTCTGAACTCAAACCCAACAGGGTCCTAAGATCTGAGCTCCGCTGCGAGGCGGGTGAAGAAGCAAGCGAGGGCATTGAGGCAAGGTTATTGGTTGGTTGGTGCTTGCAGCTGCAAGCAACAATAGTACTGCAAGTTTTTGAGATTACAACTTTTTTAGCAGCAATTGTTTGAGAGAAAAGCCCTAGAAAAGTCTTAGATAGTCTTGTTTTCAATTTGCTAGCGTTCACCTCCTTCTTTCTTGCTGAAAATCTGTAAGAGAGTGAACCGCTTGTAAAAAGTTGTAAGAGGGGTATTCACCCTTCCCTTTCAAAAGATTTGCTAGTGGAAGGTGGGAGCCTCATCGAAGAGGGGCCTCACAAGTGGATGTAAGTCACTTGACCGAAACACTTTAAAAACGGCGTAATCTCTAGTTTGCATTTCATTACTGTTATTTACATTACTGCAAACCTTATTACTTGCTTTATTTCATCATTACCTTTGCTGCACAACTTTGCGAATACGCTTTCAAGTTAAGCACTTCCGATTCTGATTTTTATCGTACGAAAGATTTGTTGAAACCAACATTTTAATCTGCTGCACTAATTCACCCCCCCCTCTTAGTGCCGCTCCGATCCTAACAATTGGTATCAGAGTAAGGCTCACTCTCATATTTGGTTTAATACCCAAGAGAGATGGCTTACTCCGGCATGCATGAGGGACACTCTATCACACGTCCACCTATGTTTAATGGGTCGGATTACACGTATTGGAAGACCCGTATCAGGATCTTCCTCATTTCCATGGATTTCGAGCTTTGACTATTGTCGAAAACGGATTTCATAAATCTTCTCTTCCGATGAGCGAATGGAATGAATCGGAGAAGAAGGTTTTTGCTTTAAACGCAAAGGCTATGAATGCCTTGTTTTGTGCACTAGACAAAAATGAATTTAATCATATTTCAATTTGTGATTTGGCTTTTGATATTTGGAGAACTCTTGAGGTCACTCATGAAGGCACTAGCCGAGTGAAAGAGTCCAAAATCAACATCCTTGTGCACTCTTACGAACTTTTCCGAATGAAACCAAGTGAGTCCATCGGAGACATGTACACCCGGTTCACGGATGTCATCAATGGACTCAAAGCTCTTGGTAAAGATTTTACTAACTTTGAACTAGTAACTAAAATCTTAAGATCCCTCCCTAAAAGTTGGGATCCAAAAGTTACGGCAATTCAAGAGGCCAAAGACCTTAAAACATTCCCTCTTGAAGAACTTATTGGTTCTCTAATGACCTATGAAATGACATGTCAAGCTCATGATGAGCTCTGTTAGAGCTAGCCCCAGGAAATTTACTAAAGGATAATTTTGGCAACCCGACAAAGACAATAAAGCGGAAGAATAAAAGAAGCAACAAGAACACTAGATTTACGTGGTTCGGTCAATTGACTTTGACCTACATCCACGGACGAAAGAGGAGCAAATCACTACTATAAAAGAGACTATTACAAATGCCTTAGGAAGATGTTCCTAGGCCATAAAACACCCGAAAATACTAAACAAGAAAAAACCTCAACTATAAGCCCAAACTATTGAACTGAGTATGGACTTAAACCAAAATCAAACACTTAGGTTTTTCTTGTGGTGCCACTTGTGGTGCATCTGACTTCAAAGCCTAGGCCCTTATTTATAGTTCCAATAAGAGATAACAAGCCTGGTTTTCCCGATATGGGACTATGGGACTTGCCAAACTAACAAATCTCCACCTTGGCATATCCCAACAAAACTTGCTCCACTTTCTTCATAAAAGCCCCAATGGGCAATCACCAACAATTAACACCAACCAAGTCCAAGCACTGCTTGAACTTGTAAATCGGAAGAGGCTTCGTAAGCATATCAGCAGGATTGTCCTTTGTATGAATTTTCTGAACAAGGACCTTTCCCTCAGCAATGGTATCCAATTTGCATCCAACAATTTTCTTATCCGAAGGCGGCTTCACAAGATCCCCAGTTCTATTTTGATGAAGAGATTATATTTCTTCATTCGTCGCAATCAACCACTTAGCGGAATTATCATAAGAAACAACATCTGAGTAGGTAGTAGGCTCACCAACTTCTCTTATTTCTTCTGCAACAGACAAAGCATATGCAACCAAATTTGCATATCTTTGTGGTGGTCGAATATCTCTCTGTTGTCTATCCTTGGCTATGGAGTATTGCTCTTCTTCTGGATCATCTGCGTTAGTAGACTAGGGACCATCTACTATCATTTTTTGAGTAGAAGAGTTCGACTGAAAAGAATCAGAACTACCAATCTCAAGCTCCACCTGCTTCTGCGCACTATCATTTGTACAACTAGTAGATTCCTCTTTAGAAGATAACATAAATAATTCATCAAAAGTAACATCTCTACTGATTACAAATTTTGGGGATTTGGGATCAGAACACCATAATCTGTATCCTTTCACCCAAGAAGCATACCCAAGGAAAATGCACTTTTTCGCTCGAGGCTCTAATTTTCCTTCATTTACATGCATGTTTGCTAGACACCCAAAAATTTTTAAATCAGAGTAATCAACAAGAGTACCTGACCAAACTTCCTTCGGAGTTTTAAAGTTTAGTACTGCAGATGGAGTGCGGTTGACAACGTAACAGGCCATATTAATTGCCTCTGCCCAAAAGTCCTTTGTCAACCCTGCATTTGAGATCATACACCTTGCTCTCTCTAAAAGTGTTATGTTCATATGTTCGGCCACACCATTTTGCTGAGGCATCATCCTAACAGTGCGATGCCGAACGATTCCTTCATTTTTGCAAAATTCATTAAAGTCACCTTCACAAAACTCCATGCCATTATCTGTTCGAAGCCGCTTAATCTATTTACCTGTTTGCTTCTCAATCAAAACCTTCCATTGTTTAAATGTTAGAAAAATATCATTTTTATGCTTCAAAAAATAAACCCAAACTTTCCTAGAATAATCATCAATGAAAGTCAACATATACCTGACACCACCCTTAGACTGAACTTGAGCTGGACCCCAAAGGTCTGAATGAATATAGTCAAGAGTACCTTTCGTTTTGTGAACTGTCGGAGAAGTGAAGCTGACTCTTTTCTGCTTTCCAAAAATGCAGTGTTCACAAAAATCAAGTGACCCAGTACTATGTCCGCAAAGTAGACCCCTTTTGCTCAATATGCTCAAACCTTTTTCGCTCATATGACCCAAACGCATATGTCATAATTTGGTGATGTTAGAATCAGACAATGATGATGACGAAACTACAACCGAACCTATGACAGTAGTTCCCTGTAGAATATACAAGCTACCAGACCTACAAGCTTTCATAACAATAAGGGCACTTCTAGAAATTTTCATAACTCCACATTCAGCTGTGTATTTACACCCAAGGGCCTCTAGGGTGCCTAAAGAGATGAGATTCTTTTTTAAATCAGGAACATGTCTAACATTAGTGAGCATCCTCACAATACCATCATGCATTTTAATTCGGATTGTGCCTCTACCAACAACATCACATGCGGCATTATTGCCCATCAAAACAATTCCACCATTACAAGATTCATACGTGGAAAACATATCCCTATTGGGACACATGTGATAAGAACAACTTGAATCTAAAATCCATTCATTTTTAGACCTCGTCCTGTCATCAATAGTAGAGAAAATATTTCCAACATTCTCATCAGTTGCTACACTAACTTCAGCGGATTCAATAGTTTTCTCAACAAATTTTTCCTTTTGCTTTAATTTATTTTTCAATTTAAAGCAATCAGATTTAATGTGCCCCATTTTATGACAATATCTGCATTCCAAATTTCAATGTCTGGATTTAGATCTAGATTTATATCTACTACTGTCAAATTCTCTTTAATCCATTCTCCCCCTAACAACCAGACCCTCAGCCTGATTCTTGTCTATCTGCTCCTTAGATTTCAGTGCAGATTTAATTTCTTGATACAAAACTGTTTCTTTTCCATAAATCAAAGTATCACGGAAATGCTTAAAAGATTGGGGAAGAGAACACAAGAGTAACAAAGCCTTATCCTCATCATCAATTTTTGCATCTATATTCTCTAAATCCATAACCAAAGAATCAAACTTATCAAGATGTGAGAGTATAGATGTACTTTCAATCATCCGAAGCATATATAGACTCTGCTTCAAGTAGAGACGATTCTCCACTGTCCTCTTCATGTACAAGGCTTTAAGCTTGTCCCACATGCTCTTAGCCGTAGTCTCCATAGCTACTTCCCGTAAAACCTCATCAGAGAGATTTAGAATAATGCTGGATCGGGCCTTCTTATCCATACCCCCAAGATCTTCCATTGACGTACCATCTGGAATTTTCTCAGCCCCCTGTAGTGCCAAATCAACTCCGTCTTGAACCAGAATGGCCTCCATCTTAAGTTGCCACATGCCGAAGTTGACATTTCTGTCGAATTTTTCGACAACGATCTTTGATATTGTCATTGTTGCCAAAAGATCTCAGAACCAGGCTCTGATACCAGTTTTTTAGAGCTAGCCCTAGGAAATTTACCAAAGGATAATTTTGGCAACCCGACAAAGACAATAAAGCGGAAGAATAAAAGAAGCAACAAGAACACCAGATTTACGTGGTTCGGTCAATTGACTTTGACCTACATCCACGAACGAAAGATGAGCAAATCACTACTATAAAAGAGACTATTACAAATGCCTTAGGAAGATGTTCCTAGGCCATAAAACACCCGAAAATACTAAACAAGAAAAAACCTCAACTATAAGCCCAAACTATTGAACTGAGTATGGACTTAAACCAAAATCAAACACTTAGGTTTTTCTTGTTGTGCCACTTGTGGTGCATCTGACTTCAAAGCCCAGGCCCTTATTTATAGTTCCAATAGGAGATAACAAGCCTGGTTTTCCCGATGTGGGACTATGGGACTTGCCAAACTAACAAGCTCGAGAACCCCCTTCCAAAGAATAGGAAGGATATGGCACTGACATCACAAGAAGACCACTTGAAAGGAACATCAAGTGATGAGGACAGTGACAATGACATTGCACTTTTGACTCAAAAATTTAAAAAATATTTAAGAAAGAACAAATTTAAAAATAATACAAAAAATAAGTTCAAACACAAGGACCAAGTGATTTGCTATAAATGCAAAAAACTAGGATACTACAAGAATGATTGCCCTCAAGCCAAAAAGAGAACATCAAAGAAGAAGGCGCTCAAGGCAACGTGGGATGATTCAAGCGCGTCCGAAGAAGAGGAGTCCAACACCGAGCAAGTTGCTCATTACGCGCTAATGGCTTTAGGAGAAGAGGTATGTGATTTATTTAATGAAGATTTATCTTTTGAAGAACTCTATCGCTTTTCATGAATTATTTGATGAATGTAGAACTATTAGCAAGAAGTTAAGTATCTTAAAGAAAGAGCATACTTTGCTACAAGATAAGTTTGATAGTCTTCAAACTCCTCCATGCTCTAAGTGTGAGCATTTAGAAGCAATAAAAAATAAAAATTTGCTTCTTAAAGAAACTTTAAACAAGTTTAAGGTTGGTAGCAAAGGATTAGATATGATCCTTGCACACAAGGGTCACATTGCAAATAGAAATGGAATTGGATTTGTAAAAGGATTACATCAAAATCCTACCACTTTCATGAAAGGACCTACATTACATGTTTCCCCTTATATGAAATGCAACTTTTGTTGCAAATCCGGACATATTGCCTACAAATATCCATTTAGGAAAATTAGTTCACAAAAATTAATATGGGTTCCTAAAGGAACTATAAAGGATTCAATAATAAATAACAAAGTTAGTGGATCAATCTTTGAGGCACCCAAAATCAAATGGGTACCTAAAAGTCATCCTCTTTCGTAGATAAACCCACAAGCTAGGAGCAAGAGATGGTATCTCGATAGCGGATGCTTAAGACATATGACTAGAGATCCATCTCATTTCTCTATGCTCACTAGCAAAGAAGAAGGGTACGTCACCTTCGGAGACAACAACAAAGGAAAAATCATTGGCAAGGGAACTATTGGTAACAAATTTAGTTTTTCCATTGATGATGTTTTACTAGTTGATGGATTGAAACATAATCTCTTGAGTATTAGTCAACTATGCGATAAAGGTTATATCGTTAGATTCGAATCAAATATGTGTATAATCAAAAAACCAAACAATAGTTTGACTATGATTGCATTAAAACAAAATAATGTCTACACCATCAACCTTGATGAACTAAGTAATGAAATGTGCTTCTCTGCTCTAAATGATGATGCTTGGCTTTGGCATAGGAGACTAGGCCATGCAAGTATGAAACTAATATCAAAGATCGCATCTAGAGAATTAGTGCGAGGAATTCCAAATATAAAGTTTATTAAGGACAAAGTATGCGATGCATGTCAACTAGGTAAATAAATAAAAACTAGTTTCAAATCAAAAACTAAAATTAGCACCACTAGACCATTACAATTGATTCATTTGGACTTACTTGGACCAATTAATACGACAAGTCTAGGAGGAAGCAAATATGCATTTGTAATTATGGATGACTATACTAGATACACTTGGACCTATTTCTTAACTCACAAAAGTGATTGCTTCAAGTGTTTCTCTAAATTTTGTTAACTCACTCAAAACGAAAAAGGTTTCATGATTTCATCAATTTGGAGTGATCACGGTGGCGAATTTCAAAACCATAACTTTCAAAATTTTTGTGAAGTTAATGGATACAATCACAATTTCTCCACTCCGAGGAATCCCCAACAAAATGGAGTAGTTGAAAGAAAAAATAGAAACCTAAAAGAAATGGCAAGAACTATGTTAAATGAACATAGTTTGCCTAAGTATTTTTGGGCCGAAGCCGTAAATACGGCTTGCTACATCATGAATAGAGTCCTAATAAGACCATCCTTATCAAAAACTCCCTATGAATTATGAAATAATAAAAAACCAAATATTTCCTATTTTAAAGTTTTCGGTTGTTAATGCTTTATTTTAAATGAAAGGGATGCCTTCGGAAAATTTGATACTAAATCCGATGAAGGCATCTTTCTTGGTTACTCTTCCGTTTCTAAGACTTTTTGGGTTTTTAACAAAAGAACTTTAGTAATAGAAGAGTCTATTCATGTAGTTTTTAATGAAATTTCAAATTTAAAGAAAAATGATTTTGATGATGATCTTGGTTTTGATAAATTGAATTTAAATGAACCCCCTCCTCAAAATAGTAACTTGGATGCTCCTTCTTCCGAAATTTTCTTACCTAAGGAATGAAAGTATATAGATGCTCATCCAAAGGAGCTAATTATAGGGGATACATCAAAAGGGGTTCAAACTCGTTCCTCTTTCAAGAATTTTTGTGCTAACGCCACCTTCCTTTCTCAAATCGAACCTAAATGCATTGATGAGGCCATAAAATATGATTTTTGGGTCATTGCAATGCAAGAGGAATTGAATCAATTTGAGAGGAATAAGGTATGGAAGCTTGTTCCTAGACCTAGTGACCATTTAGTCATTAGTACTAAATGGGTCTTTAGAAACAAGCAAGACAAAAATGGTATCGTGGTGAGAAACAAGGCTAGATTAGTGGCCAAAGGTTTCAACCAAGAAGAAGGTATCGATTACGAAGAAACCTTCGCTCCCGTGGCTCGATTAGAAGCCATAAGGATGCTCCTTGCCTATGCTAGTAGTAATAATTTTAAACTATTTCAAATGGATGTCAAGTGTGCCTTCTTGAATGGTTTTATTTCCGAAGAAGTATATGTCGAACAACCTCCCGGATTTGAAAATTCTCTTCTTCCTAATCATGTATTCAAATTGACTAAGGCTCTCTATGGCTTGAAACAAACCCCTAGAGCTTGGTATGAAAGGCTTAGTTCCTTTCTTATTTTAAATAAGTTTACCAAAGGCAAGGTTGATACTACATTGTTTATTAAACATTTTGAAAATAATTTTCTTATTGTGTAAATTTATGTTGACGATATTATTTTTGGCTCTTCGGATGAATCACTATGTGAATCATTTGCCAAATGTATGAGTCATGAATTTGAAATGAATTTAATGGGTGAATTAACTTTCTTTTTAGGATTACAAATCAAACAACTTAGTGATGGTATATTTCTTAACCAATCTAAATATACATTAGAATTGTTAAAACGATTTAACATGGATAATTCAAAAGCAATAAACACCCTATGAGTACATCGACTAAGTTAGATATGGATGAAAATAGTGAAAATTTCGATAAAAAAACATATAGGGGAATGATAGGTAGTCTACTCTACCTCACCGCGACTAGACCGGATATTATGTTTAGTGTAGGACTTTACGCTAGGTTTCAATCAAATCCCAAATTATCCCATCTTAAAAGTGTTAAAAGAATATTTAGGTATTTTAAAGGAACTCCAAATTTAGGATTGTGGTATCCAAAATCTGAAAATTTTGATTTAATAGCTTATGCAGATGCCGATTTTGGCGGATGCAGGATAGATAGAAAAAGTACATCCGGAACATGCCAATTTTTAGGACATGCACTTGTTTCTTGGACTTCCAAGAAACAAAATTCAGTTGCACTATCTACGGCGGAAGCCGAGTACATTACTGCAAGTGCATGCTGTGCACAAGTTGTTTGGATGAAAAATACATTAGAAGACTATGGAATTCACTTTAAAAATATTCCCATAAAATGTGATAATACTAGTGCCATATGTCTTACTAAAAATCCAATTCAGCACTCTAGAACTAAGCACATCGACGTTAGGCATCATTTCATACGTGATCATGTCCTTAACAATGATGTTGTTCTAGAATTCATTGACACAAAGCATCAATTAGCAGATATATTTACAAAAGCCCTAAATGAAGACCAATTTGAATTTATTAGAAAGGAACTAGGCATGTTAAATTGTCCCTAAACAATAAACTTGTTTGGATTTTCCGTAAAGTTTTTCATCTTATCTCCGTTCCTCGGTGAATCTAATCCTTCTCCTTCAATTCTAAATGACATGTGAAATCTGCTCAAGATTAATGATTAAATGACATTTTGTGAATCTCGAAATCGATTTTGATGACTTGATTATGAATTTCAAGTTAACGATTTGATTTGAATAAGTTTTATCTAAATCATAATCTTGATCTTGCAAAATTGGAATCACAAATAATATCTTTTGGTATTCATGAATTGATACTTACAATATGAAAGTATTGGTATTCATGACTTGAATTTGATTGAAACATTGTATGCTTAAATTAATCATTCTCCTATGTGTCAAAAAATTTTTAAACGCCTTATGTAATGATTGAAAATTAATTACTTTATGATAAATCTATGTATACCATTTTGAATCTCTTGAAAGTAATGTTGAGATTTTAATGAATTTGACGATTTGAATGAGTTTGTATTCGAATTATGATCTTGACTTAGTGAAATTACTATCTGGAATTTTTTTTTATCCCAATCTCTTTCTTGTACATCTACAATTTCTATTATTTATAGAAAGAAGAGATTAGATAATATGGATGCATGCTGAATTTTCCTTTAAAATGAACTCTGCGTAAATATTTTTGCATACTTAATTTTCAATGATAAAATCTTTGTATGACAAAATATGTGCTTCAAGTCTCATTTCCCTTTTTGTTGATGACAAAGGGGGAGAAAAGTGATGACTTGTATCATTTTAATAGCATGACTAAAATGAATTGCAAAAGCTTTTCAAAATCTTTGAGAATATGCCTTGCAAAATCTTTGAGAAAAGTGATCGATCTATGAATGTCTAAAATGCCTTGCAAATCTTTGAGAATATTGCAAGATCGATTGATCATATTGAAAGCATGTTTAACATGTATAATCATGAAATTCATATTGAAAATCTTTATCTCCTGTCGTAGTAAAAATCGTCTCTTATCATTCGAGTTGAAAAGGATTTTCATCGAAGTTTAGCATTTACATTATGCTTAATGAGAATAACGATAAGTTCTACGGTTAGAACTTATCGATTTATGCTTGAATTCAATGGGATAGAATTCAAGTGTTTTTATCTTCTCATAATATGGCATATAGATAGGGGGAGTTATGTTTAACTCCGTCATCAATTGATTGTCATCATAAAAAAGGGGGAGATTGTTGAATCTCGGATTTTGATGATAAAATCAATTGATGGGTTAATTGATCTAATACATATTATTGAGTTAAGTGTGCAGGATTAACTACGATAACCAGAAAACACAAAGCAAGGATACCGGAGTCAAGTTCGATGGACGTTTAAGAGTCTGAAATATCATCGGAGATGCTGTCGGAACCAACCGAGAAGAAATCGGGAACCTGTCGGAATTTTTGGAAGTTCGCCGAAGAGATCGTCGGAGGTTCACGGAGATCACCGAGAAGGCTCGGCTACTCATTAAAGTAATCACAAGTTCGGGAGCTTGCTAGGAGTCCATCGGAAGAAGTTCGTCGGAAAGCTCGCCGGAACAAGACTCGACGTTCGCGGTTGAAAAATTGCTTAGGATGTGTTTTGTTATGTAGTTAACTTGTAATTAGGATTAGGATTAAGATATAATCCTATATCCTGGTTAGGGGCCAACTGGGCCCAAAATTAGACTTGGTTTGGGCTAAGATTGAAGCCCAACCAGTCAACCGAAGAGTCTGGCGGTGGCACTGCCAGACTGGGCAGTTGCACCGCCCAGCACCCGAGAGCTGGGCGGTGGCACGCGCCTAACAGGCGGTGGCACCGCCAGCATCGGGAACTCCAAGAGAATTCAAATTTTGGAGCCCAAATTTGAATCCTCTTAAGGCCTATAAATACCCCTCAAATCTCAGCTGAGATTACAACTTTTTGAGCAGTAATTGTTTGAGAGAAAGGCCCTAGAAAAGTCTTAGATAGTCTTGTTTTCAATTTGCTAGTGTTCACCTCCTTCTTTCTTGCTAAAAATCTATAAGAGAGTGAACCGTTTGTAAAAAGTTGTAAGAGGGGTATTCACCCTTCCCTTTCAAAAGATTTGCTAGTGGAAGGTGGGAGCCTCATCGAAGAGGGGCCTCGCAAGTGGATGTAGGTCACTTGACCGAACCATTTTAAAAACAGCGTAATCTCTGGTTTGCATTTAATTACTGCTATTTACATTGCTGCAAACCTTCTTACTTGCTTTATTTCATCATTATCTTTGCTGCACAACTTTGCGAATACGCTTTCAAGTTAAGCACTTCCGATTCCGATTTTTATTGTACGAAAGATTTGTTGAAACCAACATTTTAATCCGCTACACTAATTCACCCCCCCCATCTTAGTGCCGCTCCGATCTTAACACTAAGGGCATCACAGACCTGTTATTGCCTCAAACTTCCGTGGCCTAAACGGCCATAGTCCCTCTAAGAAGCTGGCCGCGGAGGGATGCCTCTGCGTACTAGTTAGCAGGCTGAGGTCTCGTTCGTTATCGGAATTAACCAGACAAATCGCTCCACCTACTAAGAACGGCCATGCACCACCACCCATAGAATCAAGAAAGAGCTCTCAGTCTGTCTATCCCTGCTTTGTCTGGACCTGGTATGTTTCCCCGTGTCGAGTCAAATTTAGCCGCAGGCTCCACTCCTGGTGGTGCCCTTCCGTCAATTCCTTTAAGTTTCAGCCTTGCGACCATACTCCCCCCGGAACCCAAAGACTTTGATTTCTCATAAGGTGCCGGCGGAGGCCTAAGAGCAACATTCGCCGATCCCTGGTCGGCATCGTTTATGGTTGAGACTAGGACGGTATCTGATCGTCTTTGAGCCCCCAACTTTCGTTCTTGATTAAAGAAAATATCCTTGGCAAATGCTTTCGCAGTGGTTCATCTTTCATAAATCCAAGAATTTCACCTCTGACTATGAAATACGAATGCCCCTGACTGTCCCTCTTAATCATTACTCCGATCTCGAAGGCCAACACAATAGGACCGAAATCCTGTGATGTTATCCCATGCTAATGTATCCAGAGCATGGGCTTGCTTTGAGCACTCTAATTTCTTCAAAGTAACAGCTCCGAAGGCACGACCCGGCCAGTAAAGGCCAGGCATGCATCGCCGACAGAAGGGATGGGATGACCGGTGCACACTACGAGGCGGACCGACCGACCCGTCCCTGTCACGCCCCTCAAAAATATCGACAATATTTTAAAATTTTCATCATAACTAACCCAGGATCCAAGCACACATTTGAGGTCACTAAGAAAACATTCAGATCAAAATTTCACCTCTATAGTTTACAAATTCATAACCCTGTGCAATTCATAAACATACCACACATCACTCGATAATTCATACAATCACAACTCAACTCATCAAAATAATAACCACAATATAAATTCACAAATGGGGAAGTCTATGCAGTCACCAAACCAACGATTACCATAAGATCATATCATTACACGAATATAACTTAACATACCAAAATCCTATACATGAGGGATCTTTTATCTTACACAAAATCCACAGGTTTAGATTCATCGTCACATTTCATAAGATGCAGAGTATCTTATACAACAAATACACACATGCTAACAAAGATCTGCCCAAAATCTTCTAAACTTTCCACCGCCTCAGGCCAATCTTAACATTTAAGCAAGCAATATGGTATCCTGAAAAATGTATCAACAAACGGGGTGAGCATAAAGAGCTCAGCAAGTGACTAACATATCCATATCAAAATAGTACAACTTCCAAAGAGATACAGTTCCAAAATACAAGGCAGAATATACGATTTCGTAGACGTAATATCATTAAGAGCAGAAACACAATTGTCCTTTCAATCTTACATATTTGGTTCCTAACAGATTGGGGCATAGAGTAATTGGAGCATATCAGTAACAAAGGAAACATATCGGAGCTTATCAATGGCATATAAAATGTTCGAAGCATATCAACGGCATATGGAACATTTGAAGCAAAATCATCGATGAATGAAGCATTTCAGAGCATATCAAAAACAAATATCATACAGAAGCTCAAACGTCATCCTTGACGTTGCAATCATATCATTCTTATCCAGAGCATGAACAGAAACAACTCACCAAAACTCTGGATGTCATATCAAACATATAGAAGGTGTGGTGGGATCTCGGTCGAGAATGTGATTCATCCATTTCTGAATGACCACTGACAAAAGTCTCCCCGTCTGGGAGATCCCTCCACCCACATCTAGGTGAAGTCGGAGGGGGCCGACAGAGCATCGCGAGGCTCTAAGCACATACCCTTTACCATTTTGGCAAAGGTCCAAAATATCCCAGTGAGTGGGACCCCACAGAGCGGGTAATAAAGTATTATCATCCACAGGGCGGGACCCCACGGGGCGGGTAATAAGCGCATACCCTTTACCATTTCTGGCAAAGGTCCAGACAATCCCACACACCAGAGTACAAGAGGGCAGTTTTAACAATAAGTAGCATATATATCGGAAGCACACGCGGAACAACAAGCGTGCATGTGCCTTTTTAGAGACAATACGAAACAAAGAACAAATCTCTCACAAATGTATTCAGATTTGGAATGAAATAAAAACAAGAGTGTACAGGGATTTCCAAGCAATCATATTTAGCTCAATTCCAATAAGAAGGTTAGACGAATTCAAATATCTAAAGGGCGGGCAGAATATGCTGAAATAAATCACCAAAGCTCGATTTCGGACAGAATTCCAGTGGCACATCAAACAAATACTTCAGAATATCAATTATGCTCCAATACCCATAAGAAAGCTATGGTCGAACCATATATCAATCTATATTCTGATGGAATAAATTTCATATGAAATAGGGTTCCCAACGCGGAGTTACCTTTGATTTGGTAACACAAGGTCAAAAACACAATCACTGTTTTGCAGAATTTATAGGGTCGGATTCAACAGATAATAGGGTAGGCAATTGAAATCCAAAATTTTCAAACTATATGTCAAAAGGAAGATTTCAAGTCTAGTTTCAAATAAAACCAGTTTGGTACAATTCAGAATTTTCAACAGGGAGTTATAGGCATTTTAGTATCGACAGGTCAGAAATCTTGAACCCTGTTTTACAGCGTCTATAGGCTCAATTGAATCAGATGTTTGGGTAAGTATTCGGTGTCCAAAATCTACAAAATCAGTGTCAACAGGAAGATATAAGAGTCTAATTTTCAAAAAAATAGTTCCTGCCCGAATTCACATTTGGTACTAAAACTTATAGCTGAAACAGTGTATAGGGGTCAGTTTACTAAAATGAAAACTTCAAAATCCATGGTTCTATGTCCAAATAGAAACATATCAGTTTCTAAATAGAAATCCTTCAATTTATTTTGATTCAACATAAAAACAGAGACTAAAAATTCTGTAGGATGGGGTTAGAACACTTGCCTTTGAGAATTTTAGCCCTAAATGAGAAGAATTGAGCAAGAAACCTTAAAGCCCCAATTTCTTCTTCCTCTTCTTCTTCTTCTTCTTCTTCTTCTTCTTTCTTTCTTTCTTTCTTTCCCAGATCATCCATGCAGCTGCCTTCTCTGCTTCCTTAAGAACGAAGGCAGAGTTTGTATTTTTGTACATTTTACAGTTTAGTCCTTATATTTAACATATTTACGATTAGGTCCTCAGGATTTACATATAGGTCCTCAGATTTTTGTTTGAATAAATCCTCCAACTCTTATGAATAAGTTCTCAGATTCATACTTTGACTTTTTATCAAATTTAAAATAGATACATACATTACAACTAGAAACTTATACGAAAATTCGGAAATGAGGGGTGTTACACTCTCCCCCCCTTAAAAGAAAATTTTAGTCCTCTAAATTTATCGTACCTCTATCGATGAAAAGACGGGGGTACACCTTTGTCATTTCCTCCTCTAGCTCCCAAGTTGTTTCCTCTCCAGAATAATGTCTCCAAATTACTTGAACCAGTGAGATAACCCGATTCCTTAGGACTTTTTCTTTCTTATCAATGATCTGAATAGGCTCTTCCACATAAGATAAATCTTTATCAATCTCCACCAGCTCATACTTAATGTTGTGAGAAGGGTCATATATATACTTCCTAATCATCGAGACATGAAATATATCATGAACATGGCACAATGCTGGTGGCAAGGCAATCCTGTAAGCAACAGAACCAACCCTCTCAAGAACCTCAAAAGGTCCAATAAATCTTGGGCTTAACTTTCCTTTCTTCCCAAACCTTATAATGCCTTTGGAAGGGGAGACTTTTAAAAATACAAAATCTCCGATTTCAAACTCAATGTCTCGTCTTCTATTGTCGGCATAACTCTTTTTGGCGACTTTGAGCAGTTTTTTTAACCTTTCCCTTATAACTTGAATTTTCGGAAGGTTCTTGTACCTTATCCGGTGCTAACAGCTTTTCTGTCACCAACTTTTTCCCAACATATAGGTGTTATGCACTTTTAAGCCCATATAAAGCTTCATAAGGAGCCATCTGAATACTTGAATGATAACTATTATTATAAGTGAACTCAACAAGTGAAATATCCTTATCCCATTAAGCCTTTCCAATCCATAACATAGGCTCTAAGCAAATCCTCAAGCATTTGAATTGTTCTTTTCGACGGTGACCATCGGTCTCGAGGATGATATGCAGTACTAAACTTAACTTTAGTGCCCATAGATTCTGTAATCTTCTCGAGAATCTAGAGAGAAATCTGGAGTCTCTATCGAGATGATCTCCTTTGGAATACCATGAAGTCTTACTATTTCACTGACATATAAATCTGCAAGTCTATCGTTTAATAAGTCATATTAATTGGTAGGAAATGTGCAGATTTTGTTAACCTATCAATGATAACCCAAATAGCATCATGCTTTTTAGAGGTTCTGGGTAGTCCTGAAACAAAATCCATAGTAATGCATTCCCATTTCCATTCAGGAATATCTAAAGGTTGTAACAACCCTCCAGGTCTTTGGTGTTCTACTTTGATTTGCTGACAAGTCAAACATTTTGAAACATACATTGCAATTTCCTTCTTCATGCCTTCCCACCAATAATGACTTTGAAGATCTCTATACATCTTAGTGCTCCCAAGATGTATGGTGTACTTTGAAGTATGACTTTCCTTCAGGATTTGATTCTTAATATCTGGTTCATTTGGTACACATACCCTCTCCCCAAATCTCAATAGGCCATCCTTTGAAACTTGAAATTGTGGCTTCAATTCCTTTTCTACTTCACTCCTCAAGTGGATTAAATGTGAATCTCATAATTGTCCTTCCTTAATTTGTTGAATAAGATCGGAATGCACTTGAATGGAGACCATCAATATCATCGAGTCTTGCTCTTTCCTCAAAGCTTTCAAATCAAAATTTTCTTCTAATAACTTCCATTGCTTCACCACCAGACTAGCCATAAAACTTGTAGATTTCCTACTAAGTGCATCAGCTACAACATTGGCTTTGCCCGGGTGATAATGGATGGCACAATCATAATCCTTCAGAAGTTCTATCCATCTTCGCTGCCTCATGTTTAACTCTTTCTGAGTGAAAATGTATTTTAAACTCTTGTGATCAGTGAAGATTTCAAACTGTCGACCATACAAATAATGTCTCCAAATCTTTAGAGCAAAAATAATTACTGCTAATTCCAAATCATGAGTTGGATAATTCAATTCATAACCTTTAAGTTGCCTAGAAGCATAAGCAATTACTCTCCCTTCCTGCATCAAAACACATCCTAGGCCTTTTCTTGAAGCATCAGTATAAACTACAAATCCCTCACTACCACTTGGAATAGTGAGAATAGGGGCACTAGTCAATCTTCTTTTTAACTCTTGAAAACTTTGCTCACAATCATCACCCCATACAAATTTTATATTCTTTTTAGTGAGGTTGGTGAGAGGTTGAGCGATTTGAGAAAATCCCTCCACAAATCTCCTGTAATAACCTGCCATGCCCAAAAAGCTTCGAACTTCTATTACATTTGTTGGTACTTCCCATTCAACTACAGCTTCTATTTTCCTTGGATCAACAGATATACCCTTCCCTGAAATCACATGGCCTAAGAAAGCAACTTCATTCAACCAAAATTCACATTTGCTGAACTTCGCATACAACTTCTTTTCTCTTAGTATGGACAACACATCTCTCAAATGTTCCTCATGCTCCTGATTACTCTTTGAATACACCAATATGTCATAATAAATACAATTACATAGATATCCAAGAGCGATTGAAATATCCTATTCATTAGTTCCATAAAAGCTGCAGGGGCATTTGTCAAACCGAAGGGCATCACCAAGAATTCATAATGACCATATCGAGTTCTGAAAGCTGTTTTCGAAATATCCTCCTCCTTGATCTTCAACTGATAGTAACCTGACCTCAGGTCAATCTTAGAGAATACTTGTGCATCCTACAATTGATCAAACAAATCATCAATTCTAGGTATGGGATACTTATTTTTTATGGTCACCTGATTCAACTGTCTATAATCAATACAAAGCCTCAATGTTCCATCCTTCTTCTTCACTAATAGTACCGGAGCAACCCATGGGGATACACTGGGTCGTATGAAACCCTTATCTAATAATTCTTGTATTTGCTTCTTTAATTCCTCTAGCTCGAGTGGTGCCATTCTGTAGGGAGGCTTAGATATTGGGGTTGTACTGGAGACCAGATCAATAGCAAATTCACCCTCTCTATCTAGAGGTAAACCAGGCAAGTCATCTGGGAATACATCAGGGAATTCTTTGACCACTACAATTTCATCTAGATGGGTTTCCTGATTTGAATGCTCCTTTACACACACCATATAACAAAAACAACCTTTCTGCATAAGACGATAAACTTGAAGTGCTGATATCAAGCAAGGAGGCAAATCATGCCTAATGCCCTCAAAGAAAAATATAGGCTGATCTGGTATGCAGAAAGTAATTATTTTTTTGTAACAATCAATACTAGCATGATGAGAAGATAACCAATCCATGCCAAGTATAATATCAAAGCCCTAGATCTCTAGGAGAATCAAATCAGCAAGGAGTTCGTGGTCCCCAATAGAGATCAAACATGATGGGTAGACCAAGTTTGTTGCCAATGAATCTCCAACAGCAGTTGTTACATATAACATATAATCCAGGGGTTTAGGTAGAATATCCAAGTGACAAGCAAAGTATTGTGAAACAAACGATAAGTTGGAGCCGGGATCAAACAAAACTTTTGCATTTCTTTTAGAAACATGAAGAATACCTTCCACCACTGATTTAGAAGCTTTAGAATCTTGTTCAGTGATAGCGTACACTCTAGCATGGGCTGAGGGTCTAGGAGACAGTGGCTCTTTCTTCTTCCTCAAAGGGCAATCATTTATTTGATGATCCAACTTTCCACAACCAAAACATGCCCTAGTCACCCGAAAACACTGACTTGTTTCATGATTTAATCCGCAATTTGCACATGACTGAGTCCTCCACAATGGTTTCCTTTTCTTAAATCTAGATGTCTTAAACCTCTTGTTACTAGCTTCATATTCATTTTCTCTCCTGCTTTTGCCAGTAAATTTGTCCCTTTTGTCCTTGCCAATGATTTCTTGAATTTCCTCCATGTCTCTTTCAATTTTCAAAGCTCTTTCTACCGTATCAGCATATGTTTGTAATTTTAGAGCTGACATTCGGCTTCTTATTGCTGGTCGTAATCCCCTTTCAAACCTTCTTGCTTTTCTAGATTCATCTTCAGTCATATGTGTGGCAAACCTGGAGAGCTCAGTGAATTTAGATTCACACTTTGCAACCGTCAGATTTCCCTAGATAAGATTCAAGAACTCCAATTCTTTTTTATCTCTTATACAATCTGGAAAATATTTATCGCTAAACCTCTCTTTGAATGCCTTCCTAAAACATCAAAAGAACATTTTCTTTGATCAATCTCTAGTTGATAGTCAATAAACCTCAAAAAAAAAAATGATATTCTTAGTGATTCTCAAATCATGCTCTGTTACCACCTCTGTCACGCCCCTCAAAAATATCGATAATATTTTAAAATTTTCATCATAACTAACCCAGGATCCAAGCATACATTTGAGGTCACTAAGAAAACATTCAGATCAAAATTTCACCTCTATAGTTTACAAATTCATAACCCTGTGCAATTCATAAACATACCACACATCACTCGATAATTCATACAATCAGAACTCAACTCATCAAAATAATAACCACAATATAAATTCACAAATGGGGAAGTCTATGCAGTCACCAAACCAACGATTACCATAAGATCATATCATTACACGAATATAACTTAACATACCAAAATCCTATACATGAGGGATCCTTTATCTTACACAAAATCCACAGGTTTAGATTCATCGTCACATTTCATAAGATGCAGAGTATCTTATACAACAAATACACACATGCTAACAAAGATCTGCCCAAAATCTTCTAAACTTTCCACCGCCTCAGGCCAATCTTAACATTTAAGCAAGCAATATGGTATCCTGAAAAATGTATCAACAAACGGGGTGAGCATAAAGAGCTCAGCAAGTGACTAACATATCCATATCAAAATAGTACAACTTCCAAAGAGATACAGTTCCAAAATACAAGGCAGAATATATGATTTCGTAGACGTAATATCATTAAGAGCAGAAACACAATTGTCCTTTCAATCTTACATATTTGGTTCCTGACATATTGGGGCATAGAGTAATTGGAGCATATCAGTAACAAAGGAAACATATCGGAGCTTATCAATGGCATATAAAATGTTCCGAAGCATATCAACGGCATATGGAACATTTCGAAGCAAAATCATCAGTGAATGAAGCATTTCAGAGCATATCAAAAACAAATATCATACAGAAGCTCAAACGTCGTCCTTGACGTTGCAATCATATCATTCTTATCCAGAGCATGAACAAAAACAACTCACCAAAACTCTGGATGTCATATCAAACATATAGAAGGTATGGTGGGATCTCAGTCAGAATGTGATTCATCCATTTCTGAATGACCACCTGACAAAAGTCTCCCACGTCTGGGAGATCCCTCCACCCACGTCTAGGTGAAGTCAGAGGGGCCGACAGAGCATCGCAGGCTCTAAGCACATACCCTTTACCATTTCTGGCAAAGGTCCAGAATATCCCACAGAGCGGGACCCCACGGAGCGGGTAATAAGCGCATACCCTCTACCATTTCTGGCAAAGGTCCAGACAATCCCACACACCAGAGTACAAGAGGGCAGTTTTAACAATAAGTAGCATATATCGGAAGCACACGCGGAACAACAAACGTGCATGTGCCTTTTCGAGACAATACGAAACAAAGAACAAATCTCTCACAAATGTATTCAGATTTGGAATGAAATAAAAACAAGAGTGTACAGGGATTTCCAAGCAATCATATTTAGCTCAATTCCAATAAGAAGGTTAGACGAATTCAAATATCCAAAGGAACGGAGCAGAATATGCGAAATCAACCAAAGCTCGATTTCGGACAGAATTCCAGTGGCACATCAAACAAATACTTCAGAATATCAATTATGCTCCAATACCTATAAGAAAGCTATGGTCGAACCATATATCAATCTATATTCTGATGGAACAAATTTCATATGAAATAGGGTTCCCAACGCGGAGTTACCTTTGATTTGGTAACACAAGGTCAAAAACACAATCACTGTTTTGCAGAATTTATAGGGTCGGATTCAACAGATAATAGGGTAGGCAATTGAAATCCAAAATTTTCAAACTATATGTCAAAAGAAAGATTTTCAAGTCTAGTTTCAAATAAAACCAGTTTAGTACAATTCAGAATTTTCAACAGGGAGTTATAGGCATTTTAGTATCGATAGGTCAGAAATCTTGAACCCTGTTTTACAGCGTCTATAGGCTCAATTGAATCAGATGTTTGGGTAAGTATTCGGTGTCCAAAATCTACAAAATCAGTGTCAACAGGAAGATATAAGAGTCTAATTTTCAAACAAAATAGTTCCTGCCCGAATTCACATTTTGTACTAAAACTTATAGCTGAAAAAGTGTATAGGGGTCAGTTTACTGAAATGAAAACTTCAAAATCCATGGTTCTATGTCCAAATAGAGACATATCAGTTTCTAAATAGAAATCCTTCAATTTATTTTGATTCAACATAAAAACAGAGACTAAAAATTCTGTAGGATCGGGTTAGAACACTTGCCTTTGAGAATTTTAGCCCTAAATGAGAAGAATTGAGCAAGAAACCTTAAAGCCCCAATTTCTTCTTCCTCTTCTTCTTCTTCTTCTTTCTTTCTTTCTTTCCCAGATCATCCACGCAGCTGCCTTCTCTGCTTCCTTATGAACGAAGGCAGAGAGGCTTAAGCAGTGGAGTTTGTATTTTTGTATATTTTACAGTTTAGTCCTTGTATTTAACATATTTATGATTAGGTCCTCAGGATTTACATATAGGTCCTCAGATTTTTGTTTGAATAAATTCTCCAACTCTTATGAATAAGTTCTCAGATTCATACTTTGACTTTTTATCAAATTTAAAATAGATACATACATTACAACTAGAAACTTATACGAAAATTCGGAAATGAGGGGTGTTACAGTCCCAAAGTCCAACTACGAGCTTTTTAACTGCAACAACATAAATATACGCTATTGGAGCTACAATTACCACGGCTGCTGGCACCAGACTTGCCCTCCAATGGATCCTCGTTAATGGATTTAGATTGTACTCATTCCAATTACCAGACTCGAAGAGCTCGGTATTGTTATTTATTGTCACTACCTCCCCATGTCAGGATTGGGTAATTAGCGTGCCTGTTGCCTTCCTTGGATGTGGTAGCCATTTCTCAGGCTCCCTCTCCGGAATCGAACCCTAATTCTCCGTCACCCTTCACCACCATGGTAGGCCCCTATCCTACCATCGAAAGTTGATAGGGCAGAAATTTGAATGATGCGTCGCCGGCATGAGGGCCGTGCAATCCGTCGAGTTATCATGAATCATCGGAGCAGCGGGCAAAGCCCATCTCAGCCTTTTATCTAATAAATGCATCCGTTCTGGAAGTCGGGGTTTGTTGCACATATTAGCTCTAGAATTACTACGGTTATCCGAGTAGCACGTACCATCAAACAAACTATAACTGATTTAATGAGCCATTCGCAGTTTCACAGTCTGAAATAGTTCATACTTACACATGCATGGTTTAATCTTTGAGACAAGCATATGACTACTGGCAGGATCAACCAGGTAGCACGTCCTCTACGACGCCAAGCCCAACATGCCGACCCATTACCACAAGGGAAAGGGGGGCAACGATGGGAAGGCTCTCATCCGTCGAAGGGTGACCAAGAAAGCCAAACGATCATGTGCCTGGAGTCCAAAGACCCATGGTACATTCATATCCACTGCATCCAAGAGCACTCACGTGAACACTGGAACCACTCGAGACGAGAGGTCTGAGACATGCCATCGTTCGAGGACACACAAGGTGCACGGACATCGACACTCCTCAATCGTATAGGACATAAGAAGTGGATAACCGAGGTAAACAATGTCTATTTCCAAAGGAACTAGGTAGATTGTACAGGCAACACACACATCTCCGTTCAAACAGAGTGCCATTGAAGAGACTTGCAACATCGGTGGTCACTGCACAATAGCAGGGAGCCCACCGCGGCATACAAATCCATCACCACTCACATGCTGACATAGTCATCCTAACGGACAGCCTGTCGCCAACCACGAGCAAAAAGACTCAAGTGGCCGATCAAATAAGGTAATCGACGATAAGACACTGCCATGCACAAAGAAGTACAAAGCAAGGCATTTTTGGTCACCCAAGGAAGAAGAAGATTTCAATCGAAGCAAAAATGGCCCAGAAACAGGCCAAAACAACCCAGAAACGGACCAAAACTGGTCATTTTTGGCTGAGCTAGCGAGTGGCGAGCGGCGGACAGCGAGCGAAGAGAGAGGCAGCACCATCCCTGCTATACGAATGCCCCATCCAGCCTTGTGCCACCTGGGTGGTTCCAAGGTGCTAAGATGGCTGAAGTTTTGCTACGCTCACGTCATTCGCCGCGGCACACAAGAACATTCCAAAAACTGGCCAAAACGACCCAAAAACTGGCCATTTTTGGCAGAGCGAGCGAGCGACGAGCGGCGGACAGCGAGCGAAGCGAGAGGCAGCACTGTCCCTACTATACGAATGCCCCATCCAGCCCTGTGCCACCCGGGGGGTTCTAGGGAGCTGAGATGGCAGACGTTTTGCTCCGCTCATGTCGTTCACCGCGGCATGCAAGAACTGCCCAAAAATTGGCCAAAACAACCCAAAAAGGGCCAAAACTGGCCATTTTGGCTGAGCGAGCGAGTGGCGAGCGGCGGAGAGCGAGTGGCGAACGACAGACAGTGAGCGAAGTGAGAGGCAACACCGTCCCTGCTATATGAATGCCCCATCCAGCCATGTGCGACCCGGGGGGTTCCAGGGTGCTGACATAGCTAATGTTTTGCTCCGCTCACGTCGTTCGTCGCGGCACACAAGAACGGCCCAAAAACTTGCAAAAACAGCCCAAAAAGGGCCAAAAACGGCCATTTTTGGCAGAGCAAGCGAGCGGCGGACAGCGAGCGAAGCGAGAGGTAGCACCATCTCTGCTATACGAATGCCCCATCCAGCCCTGTGCCACCCGGGGGGTTCCAGGGTGCTGAGATGGCAGACGTTTTGCTCCGCTCACGTCGTTCGCCGCAGCACGCAAGAACTGCCCAAAAACTAGCCAAAACAGCCCAAAAACGGGCCAAAACTGGCCATTTTTGGCTGAGCGACCTAGCGGCGAGCGGCGGACAGCGAGCGAAGTGAGAGGCAGCACCGACCCTGTTATACGAATGCCCTATCCTGCCCTGTGCCACCCGGGGGGTTCCAGGGTGCTTAGATGGCTGACGTTTTGCTCCGCTCATGTCGTTCGCCACGGCACGCAAGAACTGCCCAAAAACTAGCCAAAACGGCCCAAAAACGGGCCAAAACTGGCCATATTTGGTAGAGAAGCGGCGGCGGCGGCCGGCGGACTTTGGCGGCGGAGGCAGCACCGTCCCTGCTATACGAATGCCCCATCCAACCCTGTGCCACCCGAGGGGTTCCAGGGTGCTGAGATGGCTGACATTTTTCTCCGCTCACGTCGTTCACCGCGGGATACTAGAACCCCCCAAAAACATGCCAAAACAGCCCAAAAATGGGCCAAAACTGGCCTTTTTTGGTTGAGCGAGCGAGCGGCGAGCGGCGGACAACGAGCAAAGCGAGAGGCAGCACCGACCCTGCTATACGAATGCCACATCGAGCCCTATGGCACCCGGGGGGTTCCAGGGTACAGAGATGGCTGACGTTTTGCTCCGCTCAGGTCATTTGCCGTGGTACACAAGAACTGACCAAAAACAGGCCAAAACGGCCCAAAAACGAGCCAAAACTAGCCATTTTTGGCTGAGCGAGCGAGCGACGAGCGGCGGATAGCGAGCGAAGCGAGAGGCAGCACCGTCCCTACTATACGAATGCCCCATCCTGCCCTGTGCCACCCGGGGGGTTCCAGGGTGCTGAGAAGGCTGACGTTTTGCTCCGCTCATGTCGTTCGCCGCGACACACAAGAACGGCCCAAAAACTGGCCAAAACAGCCCAAAAATGGGCCAAAACTGGCCATTTTTGGCTGAACGAGCGAGCGGCGAGTGGTGGACAACGAGCGAGCGGCGAGCGGCGGACAGCGAGCGAAGCGAGAGGCAGCACCGTCCCAGCTATTCGAATGCCCCATCCAGCCCTGTGCCACCTGGGGGGTTCCAGGGTGCTGAGAAGGCTGACGTTTTGCTCCGCTCACGTCGTTCGCTGTGGCACACAAGAATGGCCCAAAAACTGGCCAAAACAGCCCAAAAACGTGCCACAACTAGCCATTTTTGGCTGAGCGAGCGAGCGGTGGACAGCGAGTGAAGCGAGAGGAAGCACCGTCCCTACTATACGAATGCCCCATCAAGCCCTGTACCACCAGGGGGATTCCAGGGTGCTGAGATGGCGGACGTTTTTCTCCGCTCACGTCGTTCGTCGCGGCACTCAAGAGTTGCCCAAAAACTGGCCAAAACGGGCCAAAACTGGACATTTTTGGCTGAGCGAGAGAGCAGGGACAGCGAGCGAAGCGAGAGGTAGCACCGTCCCAGCTATACGAATGCCCCATTGTGCCCTATGCCACCTGGGGGGTTCTAGGGTGCTGAGATGGCTGACATTTTGCTCCGCTCACGTCGTTCGCCGCGGCACACAAGAACGGCACAAAAACAGGCCAAAACAGCAAGAAACGAGCCAAATCTAGCCATTTTTGGCTGAGCGAGCGAGCGGCGAGCGACGGATAGCGAGAAAGCGAGAGGCAACACCGTCCTTGCTATACGAATGCCCCATCCTGCCCTGTGCCACCCGGGGGGTTCCAGGGTAATGAGATGGCTGACGTTTTGCTCCGCTCATGACGTTCGCTGCGGCATGCAAGAACTGCCGAAAAATAGGCAAAAACGGCACAAAAACGGGCCAAAACTGGCCAATTTTGGTTCAGCGAGCGAGCGGCGAGCAGCGAAGAGCGAGCGGCGAGCAGCGAAGAGCGAGCAAAGTGAGAGCCAACACCATACCTGCTATATGAATGCCCCATCCAGCCATGTGTGACCCGGGGGGTTCCAGGGTACTAACATGGCTGACGTTTTGCTCCGCTCACGTCGTTCGCCGCGGAACACAAGAACGACCCAAAAATGGCAAAAACAGCCCAAAAACGGGACAAAAACAGTGAATTTTGGCTGAGCGAGCGAGCGGCGAGCGGCGGACAGCGAGCGAAGCGAGAGGCAGCACCATCCCTGCAATAAGAATGCCCCATCCAGCCCTGTGCCATCCGGGGGGTTCCAAGGTGCTGAGATGGCTGACGTTTTGCTCCGTTCACGTCGTTCGCCGCGGCACACAAGAACTGCCCAAAAATTGGCCAGAGCAGCCCAAAAACGGGCCATTTTTGGCTGAGCGACCGAGCGGCGAGTGGCAGACAGTGAGCGAAGCGAGAGGCAGCACCGACCCTGATATACGAATGCCCCATCTAGCCCTGTGCCACCCGGGGGGTTCCAGGGTGCTTAGATGGCTGACGTTTTGCTCCGCTCACGTCGTTTGCCGCGGCACGCAAGAACTACCCAAAAACTGGCCAAAACGACACAAAAACGGGCCAAAACTGGCCATATTTGGTAGAGCGAGCGAGCGGCGAGCTACGGACAGCAAGCGAAGCGAGAGGCAGCACCGTCCCTGCTATACGAATGCCCCATCCAACCCTGTGCCACCCGGGGGGTTCCAGGGTGCTGAGATGGCTGACGTTTTGCTCCGCTCAAGTCGTTCGCCGTGGGATACTAGAACCACCCAAAAACATGCCAAAACAGCCCAAAAATGGGCCAAAACTGGCCATTTTTGGCTGAGCGAGCGAGCGACGAGCGGCGAACAGCGAGCGAAGCGAGAGACAGCACCGTCCCTGCTATATGAATGCCACATCCAGCCCTGTGCCACCCGGGGGGTTCCAGGGTGCTGAGACGGCTGACGTTTTGCTCCGCTCACGTCGTTCGTCGCGGTACACAAGAACTGCCCAAAAACAAATCAAAACGGCCCAAAAACGAGCCAAAACTAGCCTTTTTTGGCTGAGCGAGCGAGCGATGAGCGGCGGATAGCGAGCGAAGCGAGAGGCAGCACTGTCCCTGCTATACGAATGCCCCATCCTGCCCTGTGCCACCCGGGGGGTTCTAGGGTGCTGAGAAGGCTGATGTTTTGCTCCGCTCACGTCGTTCGCCGTGGCACACAAGAACAGCCCAAAAACTGGCCTAAACAGCCCAAAAACGGGACAAAACTGGCCATTTTTGGCTGAGCGAGCGAGCGGCGGACATCGAGTGAAGCGAGAGGCAGCACCGTCCCTACTATACGAATGCCCCATCTAGCCCTGTACCACCCGGGGGGTTCCAGGGTGCTGAGATGGTGGACGTTTTTCTCCGCTCACGTCGTTCGCCGCGGCACGCAAGAGCTGCCCAAAAACTGGCCAAAACGGCACAAAAAGCGGGCCAAAACTGGCCATTTTTGGCTGAGCGAGAGAGCGGCTAGCGGCGGACAGCGAGCGAAGCGAGAGGTAGCACCGTCCCTGCGATACGAATGCCCCATCTAGCCCTATGCCACCCGGGGGGTTCCAGGGTGGTGAGATGGCTAACGTTTTGTCCGCTCACGTCATTCGCCGTGACACACAAGAACGGCCCAAAAATTGGGAAAAACAACCCAAAAACGGGCCAAAACTAGCCATTTTTGGCTGAGCGAGCGGCGGACAGCGAGCGAAGTGAGAGGCAGCACCGTCCCTGCTATACGAATGCCCCATCCAGCCCTGTGCCACCCGAGGGGGTTTCAGGGTGCTGAGATGGCTGACGATTTGCTCTGCTCACGACGTTCGCCGCGGCACGTAAATAGTGCCCAAAACCAGGCCAAAACGACCCACAAAGGGCCAAAACTGGCTATTTTTGGTTGAGCGAGAGAGCGGCAAGTGACGGACAGCGAGCGAAGCGAGAGGCAGCACCGTCCCTGCTATACGAATGCCCCATCCAGCCTTGTGCCATCCGGGGGGTTCCAGGGTGCTAAGATGGGTTACGTTTTGCTCCGCTCACGTCGTTCACCGCGGCACGCAAGAACTGCCCAAAAACTGGCCAAAACGGTCCAAAAACGGGCCAAAGCTAGCCATTTTTGTCTGAGCGAGCGAGCGGCGAGCGGCGGACAGCGAGCGAAGTGAGAGGCAGCACCGTTTCTGCTATACGAATGCCCCATCCAGCCCTGTGCCACCCGGGGGGTTCCAGGGTGCTAAGATGGCTGACGTTTTGCTCCGCTCACGTCATTCGGTGCGGCACACAAGAACGGCCCAAAAACTAGCCAAAACAACCCAAAAACGGGCCAAAACATGCCATTTTTGGCTGAGCGATCGAGCGGCGGACAGCGAGCAAAGCGAGAGGCAGCACCGTCCATACTAAACGAATGCCCAAACACAAGCTGTGCCACCGGGGTTCAGGGTGCGGAGATGGCTGACGTTTTGCCAGCTCACGTCGTTAGCCGCGGCACACAAGAACTGCCAAAAAACTAGCCAAAAGCGGCCCAAAAACGGGCCAAAACTGGCCATATTTGTTAGAGCGAGCGAGCGACGAGCTGCGGACAGCGAGCGAAGCGAGAGGCAGCACCGTCCCTGCTATACGAATGCCCCATCCAACCCTGTGCCACCCGGGGGGTTCCAGGGTGCTGAGATGGTTGACGTTTTGCTTCCCTCACGTCATTCGGCGCGGCACACAAGAACGACCCAAAAACTAGCCAAAACTACCCAAAAACGGGCCAAAACATGCCATTTTTGGCTGAGCGATCGAGCGGCGGATAGCGAGCAAAGCGAGAGGCAGCACCGTCCATACTAAACGAATGCCCAAACAAGCGCTGTGCCACCCGGGGGGTTACAGGGTGCTGAGATGGCTGACGTTTTGCTTCGCTCACGTCGTTCGCCGCGGCACACAAGAACTGCCCAAAAACTATCCAAAACGGCCCAAAAACGGGCCAAAACTGGCCATATTTGTTAGAGCGAGCGAGCGACGAGCTGCGGACAGCGAGCGAAGCGAGAGGCAGCACTGTCCCTGCTTTACGAATGCCCCATCCAACCCTGTGCCACCCGGGGGGTTCCAGGGTGCTGAGATAGCTGACGTTTTGCTCCGCTCACGTCGTTCGCCGCGGGATACTAGAACCACCCAAAAACATGCCAAAACAGCCCAAAAATGGGCCAAAACTGGTCATTTTTGGCTGAGCGAGCGAGCGGCGAGTGGCGGACAGCGAGCGGAGCGAGAGGCAGCACCGTCCCTGCTATGCGAATGCCACATCCAGCCTTGTACCACCCGGGGGGTTCCAGGGTGCTGAGATGGCTCACATTTTGCTCCGCTCACGACGTTCGCCGCGGTACACAAGAACTGCCCAAAAATAGGCCAAAATGGCCCGAAAATGAGCCAAAATTAGCCATTTTTGGCTGAGCGAGCGAGCGACGAGTGTCGGATAGCGAGCGACGAGTGTCGGATAGCGAGCGAAGCGAGAGGCAGCACCGTCCCTACTATACGAATGCCCCATCCTGCCCTATGCCACACGGGGGGTTCCAGGGTGCTGAGAAGGTTGACGTTTTATTCCGCTCATGTCGTTCGCTGCGACACACAAGAACGGCCCAAAAACTGGCCAAAACAGCCCAAAAAGGGGCCAAAACTGGCCATTTTTGGCTGAGCGAGCGAGCGGCGAGCGGCGGACAGCGACCGAAGCGAGAGGCAGCACCGTCCCAGCTATATGAATGCCCCATCCTGCCCTGTGCCACCCGGGGGGTTCTAGGGTGCTGAGAAGGCTGACGTTTTGATCTACTCACGTCGTTCGCCACGGCACATAAGAACGGCCCAAAAACTGGCCAAAACAGCCCAAAAACGTGCCAAAACTAGCCATTTTTTGCTGAAGCGGCGGTGGGACGGACGAGGTGAAGCGAGAGGGCCGCACCGAATCCCTACTATCTGAATGCCCCATCCAGCCCTGTACCACCGGGGTTTCAGGGTGCTGAGATGGCGGGGACGTTTTCTCCTCTCCGTCGTTCGTCGTGGCGCCAAAACTGCCAAAAAACTGGCCAAAAGCGGGCCAAAACTGGACATTTTTTTGGCTGAGCGAGAGAGCAGGGACAGCGAGCGAAGCGAGAGGTAGCACCGTCCCAGCTATACGAATGCCCCATCGTGCCCTATGCCACCTGGGGTGTTCTAGAGTGCTGAGATGGCTGACATTTTGCTCCGCTCACGTCGTTCGCCGCGGCACACAAGAACGGCACAAAAACAGGCCAAAACAGCAAAAAACGTGCCAAAACTAGCCATTTTTGGCTGAGTGAGCGAGCGGCGGATAGCGAGAAAGCGAGAGGCAACACCGTCCTTGCTATACGAATGCCCCATCCTGCCCTGTGCTACCCGGGGGGTTCCAGGGTAATGAGATGGCTGACATTTTGCTTCGCTCACGACGTTCGCTGCGGCATGCAAGAACTGCCGAAAAACAGGCAAAAACGGCACAAAAAGGGCCAAAACTGGCCATTTTTGGTTCAGCGAGCGAGCGGCGAGCAGCGAAGAGCGAGCAAAGTGAGAGCCAACACCGTCCCTGCTACCTGAATGCCCCATCCAGCCATGTGTGACCCGGGGGGTTCCAGGGTACTAACATGGTTGACGTTTTGCTCCGCTCACGTCGTTCGCCGCGGAACACAAGAACGACCCAAAAACTGGCAAAAACAGCCCAAAAACGGGCCAAAAGTGAATTTGAATTTTGGCTGGCGCCCGGCGGCGGTGGCGGACAGCAGCGGCGAGGCAGCACTTCATCAACAATCTGAATGCCCCATCCAGCCCTGTGCCATCCGGGGGGTTCCAAGGTGCTGAGATGGAAGACGTTTTGCTCCGTTCACGTCGTTCGCCGCGGCACACATGAACTGCCCAAAAACTGGCCAGAGCAGCCCAAAAACGAGCCATTTTTGGCTGAGCGACCGAGCGGCGAGTGAGCTGGAAGCGGCGGTGAGCCTTCTGGACAACAAAGCGGCGAGAGGCAGCACCGTCCCTGCTATCTGAATGCCCCATCAACCCTGTGCCCACCGGGTTTCAGGGTGCTGAGATGGCTGACGTTTTGCTCCCGCTCAAGTGGCCGCGCGGGATACTAGAACCACCCAAAAAACATGCCAAAACAGCCAAAAAATGGGCCAAAACTAGCCATTTTTTTTTTGGCTGGCGGCGGCGATGGCGGACAGCGGGCGGCGAGAGGCAGCACCATCCCTGCTATATGAATGCCACATCCAGCCCTGTGCCACCCGGGGGGTTCCAGGGTGCTGAGATGGCTGACGTTTTGCTCCGCTCACGTCGTTCGTCGCGGTACGCAAGAACTGCCCAAAAACAAACCAAAACGGCCCAAATACAAGCCAAAACTAGCCATTTTTGGCTGAGCAAGCGAGCGATGAGCGGCGGATAGCGAGCGAAGCGAGAGGCAGCAATGTCCCTGCTATACGAATGCCCCATTCTGCCCTGTGCCACCCGGGGGGTTCTAGGGTGCTGAGAAGGCTGATGTTTTGCTCCATTCACGTCGTTCGCCGTGACACACAAGAACGGCCCAAAAACTGGCCTAAACAGCCCAAAAACGGGCCAAAACTAGCCATTTTTGGCTGAGCGAGAGAGCGGCTAGCGGCGGACAGCGAGCGAAGCGAGAGGTAGCACCGTCCCTGCGATACGAATGCCCCATCCAGCCCTATGCCACCTGGGGGGTTCCAGGGTGCTGAGATGGCTAATGTTTTGCTCCGCTCACGTCATTCACCGCGACACACAAGAACGGCCCAAAAATTGGGAAAAACAGCCCAAAAAGGGGCCAAAACTAGCCATTTTTGGCTGAGCGAGCGAGCAGCGAGCGGCGGACAGCGAGCGAAGCGAGAGGCAGCACCGTCCCTGCTATACGAATGCCCCATCCATCCCTGTGCCACCCGGGGGGGTTCCAGGGTGCTAAGATGGCTGACGTTTTGCTCCGCTCACGACGTTCGCCGCGGCACGTAAGTAGTGCCCAAAACCAGGCCAAAACGACCCAAAAACAGGCCAAAACTGGCTATTTTTGGTTGAGCGAGAGAGCGGCAAGTGACGGACAGCGAGCGAAGCGAGAGGCAGCACCGTCCCTGCTATACGAATGCCCCATCCAGCCTTGTGCCATCTGGGGGGTTCCAGGGTGCTAAGATGGGTTACGTTTTGCTCCGCTCACGTCGTTCGCCGCGGCACGCAAGAACTGCCCAAAAACTGGCCAAAACGGCCCAAAAACGGGCCAAAACTAGCCATTTTTTGTCTGAAGCGGCGGCCGGCGGCGGACGACAATGGGCGAGAGGCAGCACCGTTCCTGCTATACGAATGCGCCATCCAGCCCTGTGCCACCCGGGGGGTTCCAGGGAGCTAAGATGGCTGAGGTTTTGCTCCGCTCATGTCATTCGGCGCGGCACACAAGAACGGCCCAAAAACTAGCCATAACAACCCAAAAACGGGCCAAAACATGCCATTTTTGGCTGAGCGATCGAGCGGCGGACAGCGAGCAAAGCGAGAGGCAGCACCGTCCATACTAAACGAATGCCCAAACAAGCGCTGTGCCACCCGGGGGGTTCCAGGGTGCTGAGATGGCTGACGTTTTGCTTCGCTCACGTCGTTCACCGCGGCACACAAGAACTGCCCAAAAACTAGCCAAAACGGCCCAAAAACGGGCCAAAACTGGCCATATTTGTTAGAGCGAGCGAGCGACGGGCTGCGGACAGCGAGTGAAGCGAGAGGCAGCACCGTCCCTGCTATACGAATGCCCCATCCAACCCTGTGCCACCCGGGGGGTTCCAGGGTGCTGAGATGGCTGACGTTTTGCTCCGCTCACGTCGTTCGCCGCGGGATACTAGAACCACCCAAAAACATGCCAAAACATCCCAAAAATGGGCCAAAACTGGTCATTTTTGGCTGAGCGAGCGAGCGGCGAGTGGCGGACAGCAAGCGAAGCTAGAGGCAGCACAGTCCCTGCTATGCGAATGCCACATCCGGCCTTGTACCACCCGGGGGGTTCCAGGGTGCTGAGATGGCTCACGTTTTGCTCCGCTCACGACGTTCGCCGTGGTACACAAGAACTGCCCAAAAACAGGCCAAAATGGCCCGAAAACGAGCCAAAACTAGCCATTTTTGGCTCAGCGAGCGAGCGACGAGTGTCGGATAGCGAGCGAAGCGAGAGGCAGCACCGTCCCTGCTATACGAATGCCTCATCCTGCCCTATGCCACACGGGGGGTTCCAGGGTGCTGAGAAGGTTGACGTTTTATTCCGCTCATGTCGTTCACTGCGACACACAAGAACGGCCCAAAAACTGGCCAAAACAGCCCAAAAAGGGGCCAAAACTGGCCATTTTTGGCTAAGCGAGCGAGCGGCGAGCGGCGGACAGCGACCGAAGTGAGAGGCAGCACTGTCCCAGCTATATGAATGTCCCATCCTGCCCTGTGCCACCCGGGGGGTTCTAGGGTGCTAAGAAGGCTGACGTTTTGATTTGCTCACGTCGTTCGCCGCGGCACACAAGAACGGCCCAAAAACTGGCCAAAACAGCCCAAAAACATGCCAAAACTAGCAATTTTTGGTTGAGCGAGCGAGCGGCGGACAACGAGTGAAGCGAGAGGCAGCACCGTCCCTACTATACGAATGCCGCATCCAGCCCTGTACCACCCGGGGATTTCCAGGGTGCTGCGATGGCGGACGTTTTTCTCCGCTCACGTCGTTCGCCGCGGCATGCAAGAGCTGCAAAAAACTGGCCAAAACGGCCCAAAAACGGGCCAAAACTGGCCATTTTTGGCTGAGTGAGAGAGCGGCGAGCGGCGGACAGCAAGCGAAGCGAGAGGTAGCACCGTCCCTGCTATACGAACGCCCCATCCTGCCCTATGCCACCCGAGGGGTTCCAGGGTGCTAAGATGGCTGACGTTTTGCTCCGCTCACGTCGTTCGCCGCGACACACAAAAACGACCCAAAAACTGGCAAAAACAGCCCAAAATCAGGCCAAAACTGGCCATTTTTGGCTGAGCGGGCGAGCGGCGAGTGGCATACAGCGAGCGAAGCGAGAGGCAGCACCGTCCCTGCTATACGAATGCCCCATCCAGCCCTGTGCCACCCGGGGGGGTTCCAGAGTGCTGAGATGGCTGACGTTTTGCTCCGCTCACGACGTTCGTTGCGGCACGCAAGAATTGCCCAAAAACAGGCCAAAACGACCCAAAAACGGGCCAAAACTGGCCATTTTTGGTTGAGCGAGAGAGCGGCGAGTGACGGACAGCGAGCGAAGCGAGAGGCTGCACCGTCCCTGCTATACGAATGCCCCATCCAGCCTTGTGCCACCCGGGGGGTTCCAGGGTGCTGAGATGGGTGACGTTTTGCTCTGCTCACGTCGTTGGCCGTGGCATGCAAGAACTGCCAAAAAACTGGCCAAAACGGCCCAAAAACGGGCCAAAACTGGCCATCTTTGTCTGAGCGAGCGAGCGGCGAGCGGTGGACAGCGAGCGAAGCGAGAGGCAGCATTGTCCCTACTATACGAATACCCCATCCAGCCCTGTGCCACCCGGGGGATTCCATGGTGCTGAGATGGCTGATGTTTTGCTCCGCTCACGTCGTTCGCCGCGGCACACAAGAACGGCCCAAAAATTGGCCAAAACAACCCAAAAACGTGCCAAAACTAGCCATTTTTTTGGCTGAAGCAGCAGCAACAGCGGCGGATAGCGGCGGCGAGAGGCAACACCGATCCATACTAAGCGAATGCCCAATCCAGCCCTATGCCACCGGGTAGTTTCAGGGTGCTGAGATGGCTGACGTTTTGCTCGCTCCACGTCGATTGCCGCGGCACACCAGAACGGCCCAAAACTTGCATAAACTGCCCAAAAAACGGGCCAAAACTGGCCATTTTTGGCTGAGCGAGCGAGCGGCGGACAGCGAGCGTAGCGAGTGGCAGCACCGTCCCTTCTATTCGAATGCTCCATCCAACCCTATGCCACCCGGGGGGTTCCAAGGTGCTGAGATAGCTGACGTTTTGCTACACTCACGTCGTTCATCGCAGCACATAAGAACTGCCGAAAAATTGGCCAAAACAGCCCAAAAAGGGCCAAAACTGGCCATTTTTGGCTGAGCGAGCGAGCGACGAGTGGCGGACAGCGAGCGAAGCGAGAGGTAGCACCGTCCCTACTAAACGAATGCCCCATCCAGCCCTATGCCACCCGGGGTGTTCCAGGGTGCTGAGATGGCTTACGTTTTGCTTCGCTCACGTCGTTCACCGCGGCACGCAAGAACTGCCCAAAAACATGCCAAAAAGGCCAACAAACGGGCCAAAACTGGCCATTTTTAAGCTGAGTTTAACGGAAATGCGCGGCAGACAGTGGTGGCGAGGCAGCACCATCCCTGCTATACGAATGCCCTATCCAGCCCTGTACCACCCAGGGGGTTCTAGGGTGCTGAGATGGCTGATATTTTGCTCCGCTCACGTTGTTTGCCGTGGCACGCAAGAACGGCCCAAAATCTGGCGAAAACAACCCAAAAACGGGCCAAAAGTGGCCATTTTTGGCTGAGTGAGCGAGCGCGAGCGACGGACAGCGAGTGAAGCGATAGGCAGCACCGTCCCTGCTCTACGAATGCACCATCTAGTCCTGTGCCACCCGGGGGTTTCCAAGGTGCTGAGATGGCTGACGTTTTGCTCCGCTCACGTCATTCACCGCGGCACGCAAGAACTGCCCAAAAACTTGCCAAAATGGCCCAAAAACTGGCCAAAACTGGCCATTTTTGGCTAAGCGAGCGAGCGGTGAGCGGCGGACTGGGAGCAACGAGTGGTGGACAGCGAGCGAAGCGAGAGGCAGCACCATTCCTGCTATACGAATGCCCCATCCAGCCCTGTGCCACCCGGGGGGTTCCAAGGTGATGAGCTGCCTGATGTTATGCTCCGCTCATGTCGTTCGGCACGACACACAAGAACGGCCCAAAAACAGACCAAAACAGCCCAAAAAGAGCCAAAACTGGCCATTTTTTACTGAGCGAGTGAGCGACGAGCAGAGGATAGCTAGCGAAGCGAGAGGCAGTACCGTCCCTGGTAAACGAATGCACCATCTAGCCCTGTGCCACCCGGGGGGTTCCAGGGTGCCGAGATGGCTGACGTTTTGCTCCGCTCACGTCATTCACCACGGCACGCAAGAACGGCCCAAAAACTGGCCAAAACTGCCCAAAAACGGGCCAAAACTTGCCATTTTTGGATGAGGGAGAGAGCGGCGAGCGCTGGACAGCGAGCGAAGCAAGATGCAGCACCGTCCCTACTATACGAATGCCCCATCCAGCCCTGTGCCACCCGAGGGGTTCCAGGGTGCTAAAATAGCCGACGTTTTGCTCCGCTCACGTCGTTTGCCTCGGCACACAAGAACGACCGAAAAACTTGCCAAAACAGCCCAAAAAGGGCCAAAACTGGCCATTTTTGGTTGAGCGAGCGAGCGGCGGACAACGAGCGAAGCGAAAGGCAGCACTGTCCCTGCTATACAATTGCTCCATCCAACCCTATGCCACCCGGGGGGTTCCAGGGTGCTGAGATGGCTGACGTTTTGCTCCGCTCACGTTGTTCGTCGTGGCACACAAGAACTGCCCAAAAACTGGCCAAAACAACACAAAAACGCGCCAAAACTAGCCAATTTTGGCTGAGCGAGCGAGCAGCGAGCGGCGGCCAGTGAGCGAAGCTAGAGGTAGCACCGTCCCTGCTATACGAATGCCCCATCTAGCCCTGTGCCACCTGGGGTGTTCCAGGATGCTGAGTTGGCTGACGTTTTGCTCCGCTCACGTCGTTCACTGCGGCATGCAAGAACTGCCCAAAAATTGGCCAAAACGGCCCAAAAATAGGCCAAAACGGCGGACAGCGAGCGAAGCAAGAGGCAGCACTGTCCCAGTTATACGAAAGCCCCATCCAGCCCTGTGCCACCCGGGGGGTTCTAGGGTGCTGAGATGGCTGACGTTTTGCTCCGCTCACGACGTTCGCTGCGGCACACAAGAATGGCCCAAAAACTGGCCAAAACAGCCCAAAAACAGGCCAAAACTTGCCATTTTTGGCTGAGCGAGCGAGCCGCGAGCGGCGGACAGCGAGTGAAGCGAGAGGCAGCACCGTCCATACTATACGAATGCCCCATCCAGCCCTGTGCCACCCAGGGCGTTCCAAGGTGCTTTGATGGCTGACGTTTTGCTTCGCTCACTTCGTTCGCCGCGGCATACAAGAACGGCCCAAAAACATGCAAAAACAGCCCAAAAAGAACCAAAACTGGCCATTTTTTGCTAAGCGAGTGAGCGGCGGACAGCGAGCAAAGCGAGAGACAGCACCGTCCCTGCTATACGAATGCTCCATCCAACCCTATGCGACCCGGGGGGTTCCAATGTGCTGAGATGGCTGACGTTTTTCTCCGCTCATGTCGTTCGCCGCGGCACACAAGAACTGCCCAAAAACTGGCCAAAACAGCCCAAAAACGGGCCAAAACTGGCCATTTTGGGTTGAGAGAGTGAGCAGCGAGTGGTAGATAGCGAGCGAAGCGAGAGGTAGCACCGTCCCTGCTATACGAATGCCCCATCCAGCCTTGTGCCATCTGGGGGGTTCTAGGGTGCTAAGATGGGTTACGTTTTGCTCCGCTCACGTCGTTCACCGTGGCACGCAAGAACTACCCAAAAACTGGCCAAAACGGCCCAAAAACGGGCCAAAACTAGCCATTTTTTTGTCTGAAGCGGCGGCGGTGGGCGGACAAGCGGGGAAGCGAGAGGCAGCACCGTTCCTGCTATCGAATGCCCCATCCAGCCCTGTGCCACCCGGGGTTCCAGGGTGCTAAGATGGCTGAGGTTTTGCTCGCTCACGTCATTATATGTGGCACACAAAACGGCCCAAAACTAGCCAAAATAACCCAAAAACGGGCCAAAACATACCATTTTTGGCTGAGCGATCGAGCGGCGGACAGCGAGCAAAGCGAGAGGTAGCACCGTCCATACTAAACGAATGCCCAAACAAGCGCTGTGCCACCCGGGGGGTTCCAGGGTGCTGAGATGGCTGACGTTTTGCTTCGCTCACGTCGTTCACCGCGGCACACAAGAACTGCCCAAAAACTAGCCAAAACGGCCCAAAAACGGGCCAAAACTGGCCATATTTGTTAGAGCGAGCGAGCGACGAGCTGCGGACAGCGAGCGAAGCGAGAGGCAGCACCGTCCCTGCTATACGAATGCCCCATCCAACCCTGTGCCACCCGGGGGGTTCCAGGGTGCTGAGATGGCTGACGTTTTGCTCCGCTCACGTCGTTCGCCGCTGGATACTAGAACCACCCAAAAACATGCCAAAACATCACAAAAATGGGCCAAAACTGGTCATTTTTGGCTGAGCGAGCGAGCGGCGAGTGGCGGACAGCAAGCGAAGCAAGAGGCAGCACAGTCCCTGCTATGCGAATGCCACATCCGGCCTTGTACCAACCGGGGGGTTCCAGGGTGCTGAGATGGCTCACGTTTTGCTCCGCTCACGATGTTCGCCGCGGTACACAAGAACTGCCCAAAAACAGGCCAAAATGGCCCGAAAACGAGCCAAAACTAGCCATTTTTTTTTGGCTGAGCGGACGGCGACGAGTGTCGGGAAGCGGCGGAGGAAGCAGCACCGTCCCTGCTATCTGAATGCCTCATCCTGCCCTATGCCACGGGGGTTTCAGGGTGCTGAGAAGGTTGACGTTTTATTCCGCTCATGTCGTTCACTGCGACACACAAGAACGGCCCAAAAACTGGCCAAAACAGCCCAAAAAGGGGCCAAAACTGGCCATTTTTGGCTAAGCGAGCGAGCGGCGAGCGGCGGACAGCGACCGAAGTGAGAGGCAGCACCGTCCCAGCTATATGAATGCCCCATCCTGCCCTGTGCCACCCGGGGGGTTCTAAGGTGCTGAGAAGGCTGACGTTTTGATTTGCTCACGTCGTTCGCCGCGGCACACAAGAACGGCCCAAAAACTGGCCAAAACAGCCCAAAAACATGCCAAAACTAGCAATTTTTGGCTGAGCGAGCGAGCGGCGGACAACGAGTGAAGCGAGAGGCAGCACCGTCCCTACTATACGAATGCCCCATCCAGCCCTGTACCACCCGGGGGGTTCCAGGGTGCTGCGATGGCGGACGTTTTTCTCCGCTCACGTCGTTCGCCGCGGCATGCAAGAGCTGCAAAAAACTGGCCAAAACGGCCCAAAAACAGGCCAAAACTGGCCATTTTTGGCTGAGTGAGAGAGCGGCGAGCGGCGGACAGCAAGCGAAGCGAGAGGTAGCACCGTCCCTGCTATACGAACGCCCCATCCTGCCCTATGCCACCCGAGGGGTTCCAGGGTGCTAAGATGGCTGACGTTTTGCTCGCTCACGTCGTTAAGCCGCGACACAAAAAGCGACCCAAAACTGGCAAAAAAACAGCCCAAAATCAGGCCAAAACTGGCCATTTTTTTGAGCTGGCGAGCGGAAGTGGCATACAGCGGCGGCGAGAGGCAGCACCGTCCCTGCTATCGAATGCCCCATCCAGCCCTGTGCCACCGGGGTTCCAGGGTGCTGAGATGGCTGACGTTTTGCTCCGCTCGGCGTTCGCTGCGACACGCAAGAACTGCCAAAAACAGGCCAAAAACGACCCAAAAACGGGCCAAAACTGGCCATTTTTGGTTGAGCGAGAGAGCGGCGAGTGACGGACAGCGAGCGAAGCGAGAGGCAGCACCGTCCCTGCTATACGAATGCCCCATCCAGCCTTGTGCCACCCGGGGGGTTCCAGGGTGCTGAGATGGGTGACGTTTAGCTCTGCTCACGTCGTTGGCCGTGGCATGCAAGAACTGCCAAAAAACTGGCCAAAACGGCCCAAAAACGGGTCAAAACTGGCCATCTTTGTCTGAGCGAGCGAGCGGCGAGCGGTGGACAGCGAGCGATGCGAGAGGCAGCATTGTCCCTGCTATACGAATACCCCATCCAGCCCTGTGCCACCCGGGGGATTCCATGGTGCTGAGATGGCTGACGTTTTGCTCCGCTCACGTCGTTCGCCACGGCACACAAGAACGGCCCAAAAATTGGCCAAAACAACCTAAAAACGTGCCAAAACTTGCCATTTTTGGCTGAGCGAGCGAGCAGCGAGCGGCGGACAGCGAGCGAAGCGAGAGGCAGCACCGTCCATACTAAACGAATGCCCAATCCAGCCCTATGCCACCCGGGTGGTTCCAGGGTGCTGAGATGGCTGACGTTTTGCTCCGCTCACGTCGATTGCCGCGGCACACCAGAACGGCCCAAAAACTTGCATAAACTGCCCAAAAACGGGCCAAAACTGGCCATTTTTGGCTGAGCGAGCGAGCGGCGGACAGCGAGCGTAGCGAGTGGCAGCACCGTCCCTGCTATTCGAATGCTCCATCCAACCCGATGCCACCCGGGGGGTTCCAAGGTGCTGAGATAGCTGACGTTTTGCTACACTCACGTCGTTCATCGCAGCACATAAGAACTGCCCAAAAATTGGCCAAAGCAGCCCAAAAAGGGCCAAAACTGGCCATTTTTGGCTGAGCGAAAGCCGGCGGCGAAGTGGCGGACAGCGGCGGCGAGAATTAACACCGTCCTACTAAACGAATGCCCCATCCAGCCCTATGCCACCCGGGGTGTTCCAGGGTGCTGAGATGGCTTACGTTTTGCTTCGCTCACGTCGTTCGCCGCGGCATGCAAGAACTGCCCAAAAACATGCCAAAAAGGCCAACAAACGGGCCAAAACTGGCCATTTTTCGCTGAGCGAACGAGCGACGAGCGGCAGACAGTGAGCGAAGCGAGAGGCAGCACCATCCCTACTATACGAATGCCCTATCCAGCCCTGTACCACCCAGGGGGTTCTAGGGTGCTGAGATGGCTGATATTTTGCTCCGCTCACGTCGTTTGCCGTGGCACGCAAGAACGGCCCAAAATCTGGCGAAAACAACCCAAAAACGGGCCAATACTGGCCATTTTTGGCTGAATTAAAGCGCCCGACGGACGGACAAGCGGCGATAAGCAGCACCGCCCCTGCTATCTGAAAGCACCATCCAGTCCTGTGCCACCCGGGGGTTTCAAAGGTGCTGAGATGGCTGACGTTTTGCTCCTCCGCATCGTCGTTCACCGCGGACGCGCAAGAGCTGCCCAAAAAAACTTGCCAAAACGCATTTAAAAACTGGCCAAAACTGGCCATTTTTTGGTTGGTAAGCGGCGGCGGTGGCGGACTGGGCGACGACAGCGGTGGGCGAAGCGAAAGCGGAAGGCAGCACCGTTCTTACTATACGAATGCTCCATCCAGCCTTGTGCCACCCGGGGGGTTCCAAGGTGATGAGCTGCCTGATGTTATGCTCCGCTCATGTCGTTCGGCACGACACACAAGAACGGCCCAAAAACAGACCAAAACAGCCCAAAAAGAGCCAAAACTGGTCATTTTTTACTGAGCGAGTGAGCGACGAGCGGAGGATAGCTAGCGAAGCGAGAGGCAGCACCGTCCCTGCTAAACGAATGCACCATCTAGCCCTGTGCTACCCGGGGGGTTCCAGGGTGCCGAGATGGCTGACGTTTTGCTCCGCTCACGTCATTCACCACGGCACGCAAGAACGGCCCAAAAACTGGCCAAAACTACCCAAAAACGGGCCAAAACTTGCCATTTTTGGATGAGGGAGAGAGCGGCGAGCGCTGGACAGCGAGCGAAGCAAGATGCAGCACCGTCCCTACTATACGAATGCCCCATCCAGCCCTATGCCACCCAGGGCGTTCCAGGGTGCTGTGATGGCTGACGTTTTGCTTCGCTCACTTCGTTCGCCGCGGCATACAAGAACGGCCCAAAACATGCAAAAACAGCCCAAAAAGAACCAAAACTGGCCATTTTTGGCTAAGCGAGTGAGCGGCGGACAGCGAGCAAAGCGAGAGACAGCACCGTCCCTACTATACGAATGCTCCATCCAACCCTATGCGACTCGGGGGGTTCCAATGTGCTGAGATAGCTGACATTTTTCTTCGCTCATGTCGTTCGCCGCGGCACACAAGAACTGCCCAAAAACTGGCCAAAACAGCCCAAAAACGGGCCAAAACTGGCCATTTTGGGTTGAGCGAGTGAGCAACGAGTGGTAGATAGCGAGCGAAGCGAGAGGTAGCACCGTCCCTGCTATACGAATGCCCCATCCAGCCCTGTGCCACCCGGGGTGTTCCAGGGTGCTGAGATGGCTAACGTTTTGCTCCGCTCACGTCGTTCGCCGCGGCACAAAAGAACTGCCCAAAAAAGGCCAAAAAGGCCCAAAAACAGGCCAAAACAGGCCATTTTTGGTTGAGCGAGCGAGCGAAGCGAGAGGTAGCACCATCCCTGCTATACGAATGCTCCATCCAGCCCTATACCACCCCGGGGCTTCCAGGGTGCTGAGATGGCTTATGTTTTGCTCCGCTCACGTAGTTCGCTGCGGCACGCAAGAACGGCCCAAAATCTGGCCAAAACAACCCAAAAACGGGCCAAAACTGGCCATTTTGGCTGAGTGAGCGAGCGGCGAGCGGCGGACAGCGAGCGAAGCGATAGGCAGCACTGTTCCTGCTATACGAATGCACCATCCAGCCCTGTGCCACCCAGGGGGGTTCTAGGGTGCTGAGATGGCTGACGTTTTGCTCCGCTCACGTCGTTCGCCACGGCACGCATGAACTGCCCAAAAACTGGCCAAAACGGCCCAAAAAGGGGCCAAAACTGGCCATTTTTGGCTGAGCGAGTGGAGGCGGCGGGCGGACAGCGGCTGGCGATAAGGCAGCACCGTCCCTGCTATCTGAATGCCCCATCAGTCCTGTGCCACCTGGGTGGTTCAGGTGCTGAGATGGCTGACGTTTTGCTCCGCTCCGCGTCGTTCACGGGGACGCATAAGAACTGCCCAAAAAACTGGCCAAAACTGGCTATTTTTTGGCTTAGCGAACTCTCGGTGGGCGCGGAATAGCAAGCGGCGAGAGGTAGCACCTTCCTGCTATCTGAATGCCCCATCCTGCCCTGTGCCACCGGGGGTTCTAGGGTGCTGAGACAGCTGACGTTTTGCTCCGCTCACGTCGTTCACCGCGACACATAAGAATTGCCCAAAAATAGGCCAAAACGGCCCAAAAACGAGACAAAACTGGCCATTTTTTGCTGAGCGAGCGAGCGTTGAGCGGCGAACAGCGAGTGAAGTGCGAGGCAGTACCATCCCAGCTATACGAATGCCCCATGCAGCCCTGTGCCTCCCGAGGGATTCCAGGGTGCTGAGATGGCTGACGTTTTGCTCCGCTCACGTCGTTCGCTGCGGCACACAAGAACGGCCCAAAAACTGGCAAAAACAGCCCAAAAAGGTCCAAAACTGGCCATTTTTGGCTGAGCGAGCGAGCGGCGAGCGGCGTACAGCGAGCGAAGCGAGAGACAGCACCGTCCCTGCTATACGAATGTTCCATCCAACCCTATGCGACCTGGGGGGTTCCAAGGTGCTGAGTGTTGAATCTCGGATTTTGATTATAAAATCAATTGATGGGTTAAATGATCTAATCCATATTATTGAGTTAAGTGTGCAGGATTAACTACGATAACCAGAAAACACAAAGCAAAGATACCGGAGTCAAGTTCGCTGGACGTTTAAGAGTCCGAAGAATCGTCAGAGATGCTGCCGGAACCAACCGAGAAGAAATCGGGAACGTGTCGGAATTTTTGAAAGTTCGCCGAAGAGATCATCGGAGGTTCACAGAGATCACCGAGAAGGCTCGGCTACTCATTAAAGTCATCACAAGTTCGGGAGCTTGTTGGGAGCCCGTCGGAAGAAGTTCGTCGGAAAGCTCGCCGGAACAATACTCGACGTTCGCGGTTGAAAACTTGCTTAGGATGTGTTTTGTTATGTAGTTCACTTGTAATTAGGATTAAGATTAAGAGATAATCCTATATCCTGGTTAGGGGCCAACTGGGCCCAAAATTAGACTTGATTTGGGCTAAATTTGAAGCCCAACATGTGAACCAAAGGGTCAGGCGGTGGCACCGCCAGACTAGGCGGTTGCACCACCCAGCACCCGAGAGCTGGGCGGTAGCACTGCCTGGGCTGAGCGGTGGCACCGCCCAGCACTGTTAGTGTCTGACAGTGACAGGTGGTGGCACCACGAGCATCGGGAACTCGAAGAGAATTCAAATTTTGGAGCCCAAATTTGAATCCTCTTGAGGCCTATAAATACCCCTCAAATCTCAGCTGAGAAAACAACTTTTTGAGCAGCATGTGTTTGAGAGAAAGGCCTTAGAAAAGTCTTAGCTAGCCTTGTTTTCAATTTGCTAGTGTTCACCTCCTACTTTCTTGTTGAAAATATGTAAGAGAGTGAACTGCTTGTAAAAAGATGTAAGAGGGGTATTCACCCTTCCCTTTTAAGAGATTTGCTAGTGGAAGGTGGGAGCCTCACCGAAGAGGGGCCTCGAAAGTGGATGTAGGTCACTTGACCGAACCACTGTAAAATCGGCATGATCTCTGGTTTGCATTTACTTATTGTCATTTACATTACTGCAAACCATTTGCACTTTAATGCTATACTACTTTGTCTCAGTCTTACTTATCCCTTCAAGTTAAAATGCAATCGAAATGATTTTAAACAAAAACGTTGCTTTTATCGTACGAAGTTTCCGAAACGTGTTTAAATCGTGAAAAGTTATCGCACTTTACCGCTGCACTAATTCACCCCCCCCCCCTCTTAGTGCCGCTCAGATCCTAACAATTGGTATCAGAGCCAGGTTCACTCTCATATTTGGTTTAATACCCAAGAGAGATGGCTTACTCCGGCATGCATGAGGGACACTCTATCACACGTCCACCTATGTTTAATGGGTCGGATTACATGTATTGGAAGACCCGTATGAGGATCTTGTTGAATCTCATATTTTGATGATGAAACCACTTGATATGTGTTTATAATTTAAACTGCATTTTGAGTGATGCAGGTCTACTCGATCAGGATTAGACAGTTAATGCAGGAGGAATTGACATTGCGCCGGAGGAGATCACGTCAGGATATTGGACGACAGAAGTGTTAGGATCGAGAGCACTAAGAGGGGGGGGGGGTGAATTAGTGCAGCGGAAATCTTTCAGCGATTTAAAAACGAAAGCTGCGTTTGTCCGATAAAACTGATTTCGATGTAAAAGCCGATTCTAAGATTACTTAAGATTAAGTGCAGTTTACGTCTAAGCACAGTTTACGTCTAAACTGAGTTTGCGTCTAAATACAGTTTGCGTCTAAATGCAGTTTTGCGTCTAAACACAGTTTTACGTCTAAACGCAGTTTTGCGTCTAAACTCAGTTTACGTCTAAACGTAGTTTTACGTCAAAACCCAGTTTGCGTCTAAAAGTAGTTTACGTCTAAAAGACAGTTTTATGTCTAAACACAGTTTGCGCAGTTTATGTTTAAATGCAGTTTTACGTCTAAACGCAGTTTGCGTCTAAAACAGTTTCAAAGGGATCTAAACTTAGAAACTAGTTCATAAAAGTGCAGAAGACAGTTTTGCAGAATCAAAATACAAACGTAAGCTGATCGTACGAAAAACACAGATTTACGTCTGAATGCAGATTCGAAAAGGTCAGCACTTAGAACTTATTCGTAAAGGTGCAGAGAGCAGTAGTTATGTAGGAGGTTTGCAGTAATGATAAGGTGCTCGAAATAAAAGTAAACCAGAGATTTAGAGTGGTTCGGTCAGTCTTGACCTACTCCACTTTTGGCTTCCTCCTCCGACGAGGTCACCGACGTCAACTAGCTGCCTTCCTTCAATGGGCGAAGGCTAACTGCCCTTTTACAGTTTCACTCCTTTTGATGGGCTCAGGAGACAACCCTTACAGAACCTTTCTCTCCTCACTTTTATAATTCAGAAACTTAAAGAACAGAAGAAGGAGACTTAAAGGCTTTACAACAAATTTGAGCTCAAGAATCACAGAGAAGATCAAGATTTCGGTGTAGGTCTCTTGCTCTTTCTGTGCTGAATGGGTGGGGTATTTATAGGCCCCAACCCAATTCAAATTTGGAGCTCAAAACGATCAAATCCCGGAATTCCGGGATCAGGCGGTTGCACCTCCTGACTAGAGAGGTTGCACCGCCTAGCAGAGCTCGAAGACTGAGCCTCTGGGCAGTGCCACCTCTGTCAGGGGCGGTTGCACCTCTCTGCCAGAGCTCGAAGACCGAGCTCAGGCGGTTGCACCGCCTGACTGGAGAGGTTGCACCGCCTGGCAGAGCTCGAAACTTGAGCTCTGGCGGTGCTACCTCATGACAGAGGAGGTTGCACTGCCCAGTCTCGCTCGGAGACTGAGCCCTGGGCGGTTGCACCTCTTGGCTGGGGCGGTTGCACCGCCCAGTCTCGCTGGGAGACATAGCCCAGGCGGTGCCACCTCCTGGCCTAGGCGGTTGCACCTCCTGGTGCAATCAGGGTCCGAATGGTTAGCTCCATTCGGCCAAATTTCAATCTTTTCAAGGGCCCAATTGCCCCAAGATTAAGCTAATGGGATCACCTCCCATTTTCCAACTTAATCAACGTGCTAACTACGATTAAATCTAAGACAATTTCTGCAGCTTTGCTCCGATGCGTCAATCGCTTCTTCCGGCGAGTTTCCGGCGAACTTCCGTTGATCATCCGATGAACCCTCGGTGATTCTTCTGCGGACTTCCGGCAAACTCCTGGACTTTTGCGACGATCCACTTGGCGAGTTCCAACGAGCTTAAAGCAACAAGCTTCTGGACTTCTCGGATCTGTTCTATGAGATCCTCCAGCCACCGTCCGAACTTCCGTCGAACTCTCGAACTCCCAGCGTGATCATGATCTTGACTCAAAAGCAACTCCTGCTGCTTGTCTAACTTTCATCGAATTTAATCCTGCACACTTATCTCAACACATAGATTAGACAACAAATGACAATTGACTTCATCATCAAAATCTGAGATTCAACAATCTCCCCCTTTTTGATGATGACAATCAATTGATAATGGAGTTATCCTTAACTCCCCCTATCTATATGCCATAGTCTAGATAAGTCAACCTTGAATTCAAGACCTAAGAATTCAAGTGACGTATTGATAAGTTAGATCAGTTAAACTTATCAATACTCCCATCATGATACCCATCATGTTGTATCTCTTCAAGAATGATGTCAAGGCTTGACATACATCATCAAGTTTGTATGATTGTGTTTGTAACTATTCATCATGTAATTGAATATTATCATATAAAGCTGCGAAGGACTATTACATGATGCACACATTTGAGATTTTCTAGCAAGTTTGCATTTACTTCATAAGATAGGATATCAACTCAAGACATAATGCAAACTATAGCACATGTTCATATAACTCTTGGTGATGCAAGGATGGCATAACCATAACATTGTTGATAGCATCACTCAAGTATTTGCAACTATGACATAGACATGATTATGGCAGTGTTTATCAATTCATATGTTTCTCCCCCTTTGTCATCAACAAAAAAACATGGTAATTGTGATACCAGGAAAACAATATTAGCAAGCTTTATAGAGGAATTTTACATAGATTGCTTTGAAAACTTCTTCCCCTTTTTGTTATAATCCATTTTACCCGCAATGATATTACAGGATGAAATACATACACAGGAATCACTTTATCAGATTTATTTCAGAAACTTATGAAAGTGTACGAATAAATCTGTTTTATAGCATTCGAACAAATAAGATGCATTTGGACAAGATTTTCACATTTAAACATGGCAATCAAGTGATTTGATCATTCAATATAGTCTGAAAAATAAGTTTATTTATTCGGACACATCAACATTCTTAATCCTCTTTTAATGAAATCAAATTGTTCTTCACTTAGAGGTTTTGTAAAAATGTCAGCCAGTTGATGTTTGGTATCAATGAACTCTATGGTTACGTCATGATTAGTGACATGATCTCGTATAAAGTGATGTCTAATATCAATATGTTTTGTTCTTGAGTGTTGTATAGGATTTTTAGTTAAGCATATTGCACTCGTGTTATCACATTTAATGGGAATATCTTTAAAATTAACTTTGTAATCTTCTAAAGTGTTTTTCATCCATACAACTTGTGCACAGCATACACTTGCTGCAATATATTCAGCTTCGGTTGTTGATAGAGCAACCGAGCTTTGTTTCTTAGATGACCAGGATACAAGGGCATTTCCTAAAAATTGACATGATCCTGATTTGCTTTTTCTATCTAGTCTATAGCCAGCAAAGTCCGCATCAGCATAAGCTGTTAACTCAAAATTTTCTGATTTTGGGTACCATAATCCTAGATTTGTGGTTCCATTGAGATATCTAAGTATTCTTTTGACTGCTTTGAGATGAGATATCTTAGGGTTTGATTGAAATCTAGCACAAAGTCCTACACTGAACATGATGTCTGGTCTGGTGGCAGTGAGGTAAAGTAAACTTCCTATCATACCCCTATAAGTCTTTTGATTAAAGCTTTCTCCACTTTCATCAATTTCTAACTTAGTGGAGGTGCTCATAGGGGTGTTAATAGCCTTTGAGTTGTTCATATTAAACTTTTTTAATAAATTCATAGCATATTTTGTTTGACTAATAAAGATGCCGTTGCTTAATTGTTTGATTTGTAAACCTAAGAAGAATGTTAATTCTCCCATTAAGCTCATTTCGAATTCAAGACTCCTGGTTCTAACAAAAGATTCACAGAGAGATTCATTTGTAGAGCCAAAGATAATATCATCAACATAAATCTGAACAATGAGAAAATTATTTTCAAAATTCTTGATAAATAATGTAGTATCAACCTTGCCTTTTGTGAAGTTATTTTCGATAAGAAAAGAACTAAGTCTCTCATACCAAGCCCTTGGGGCTTGTTTTAAACCATAGAGAGCTTTAGTTAATCTAAACACATGATTAGGGAGGCTATCATTTTTTAAAATCAGGAGGTTGTTCAACATAAACTTCTTGGAGATAAAGCCATTTAGAAAAAAGCTTTTTTTAACATCCATTTGAAACAACTTAAAATTATTACTGCTAAGCGTGGGCAAGGAGCATCCTTATGGCTTCCATTCGAGCCACAGGAGGGAGCGAAGGTTTCTTAGATTATCGATACCTTCTTCTTGGTTGAAACCTTTGGCCACTAATCTAGCCTTGTTTCTAACCACGATACCATTTTCATTTTTTTGCTTGTTTCTAAGACCCATTTAGTACCAATAACTAAATGGTCATTTGGCCTAGGAACAAGCTTCCACACTTCATTTCTCTCAAATTGATTTAATTCATCTTGCATTGCGATAATCCATGAATCATCTTTCATGGCTTCATCAATGCATTTGGGTTCAATTGGGAGAGAGAAAGGCATTCGCACAAAAGGTTTTAAGAGAAGATCGTGTTTGAACCCCCCTTTGGCGTGTCTCCTAGGATTAGCTCCTTAGGGTGAGCATCTACATACTTCAATCCTTGGGTAAGGATATTTTGAGGAAGTGGATGCATCCAGGTTGTTAGTTGGAGAAGGGTTTCCTTTAAATTCAAGGAATCAAAATTAACATCGTCATCAAGATCATTTTTCGTGATTTTGAAATCTCATTGAAAACAACATGAATGGATTCTTCAATAATTAGAGTTCTTTTATTGAAGATACGAAAGGCTTTAGAAACTGTAGAATAACCAAGAAAGATTCCTTCATCGGATTTAGCATCAAATTTTCCTAAGTTGTCTTTTTTCATTCAAGATAAAACACTTACACCCAAAGACTTTAAAATATGAAACGTTGGGTTTTTTTTATTGTTCCATAACTCATAGGGAGTTTTGGTTAGTAGAGGTCTCACTAGAACTCTATTTAAAATGTAGCATGCAGTATTTGACTTGCCCAAAAATATTTGGGTAGGTTGTGTTCATTCAACATGGTTCTTGCCATTTCTTGTAAATTTCGATTTTTTCTTTCTACAACTCCATTTTGTTGAGGGTTTCTAGGAGTAGAGAAGTTATGGTTGTATCCATTGAGTTCACAAAATTCCTGAAAATCATGGTTTTGAAATTCACCACCATGATCACTTCTAATTGATGAAATCATAGAACCTTTCTCATTCTGAACGAGTTTGCAAAACTTGGTAAAGGATATAAGGCATTCACTTTTCTGTTTTAAGAAGTAAGTCCATGTGTATCTGCTATAGTCATCCACGATGACGAAGGCGTATTTGCTACCTCCTAGGCTTGATGTGGAGATGGGTCCGAACAAGTCCATATGGATCAATTGTAAGGGCCTAGAGGTGCTTATTTGATTTTTAGATTTGAAGCTACTCTTAATTTGTTTACCTAATTGGCAGGCATCACATACATTATCTTTGATGAACTTGATATGAGGAATTCCTCTTACAAGTTCTTTGGATGATATTTGAGTGATTAGCTTCATGCTAGCATGACCTAATCTTCTGTGCCATATCCAAGCATTCTCATTTAAAGCAGAAAAACATATTTAATTACATAAATCATTGATGTCAATAGTGTATACGTTATTTTGTTTTAATGCAATCATAGATATGTTTTTGTGTGGTTTTTCAATGATGCAAGCATTAGATTCAAATCTGATAATATATCCTTTATCACATAATTGACTAATGCTCAAGAGGTTATGTTTTAGACCATCAACTAGCAAAACATCTTCAATAGAGAAGTTGGATTTGTTACCTATGGTTCCTTTGCCAATGATTTTACCCTTGTTGTTGTCTCCGAAGGTGACATATCCTTCGTCTATGTTTGTGAGCTTAGAGAATTGGGATGGATCTCCGGTCATATGCCTTGAGCATCCACTATCAAGGTACCATCTCTTGCTCTTAGCTTGCGATGGTTTAGTTTTCTACAAGAAAGGATGATGTTTAGGTACCCATTTGCTTTTGGGTTCCTCACAAATAGATCTACATTTTCTATCATGTTGCATAGAATTTGTCATGGTTCCTTTAGGAACCCAAATCAATTTGTTTGGACTAAATTTCCTGAATGGACAATAATGCGTCCTGTGTCCGAACTTGCAACAAAAGTTGCATTTGCTTTGATGTCTATCATGTAAGATGGGGCCTTTTACAAAGGTAGTTAGATTTTGGTGAGGACTCCTCACAAATCCAATCCCACTTCTTTTGGGAACATGACCCTTGTTTGTAAGGATCATATTTAATGACTTGCTACCAACCTCGAATTTCTTCAAGGTGTCCTTAAATAGCAAGTTTTCTTTTTGAAAAGTTTCTAGATCATGACATTTGATACATGAATTTAAACTATCATGATATTCAATTTTTAAATATTAAAATCACAAGTAAGACTATCATGCTCCTTTTTTAGCAATTTGTATTTTCTATTGATAATCTTGCATTCATCAAATAATTCATGGAAAGCATTTAATAATTCATCGAAAGATAAATCAGCATCTAATAAATTCGTTACCTCCTCTCCGATGGCCATTAAGGCGTAATGAGCAACTTGCTCGGTGTTGGACTCCTCTTCTTCAGATGCGCTCGAGTCATCCCATGTTGCTTGAAGAGCCTTCTTATTTGATATTCTCCTTTTGACTTGGGGACAATCACTCTTGTAGTGTCTTGGCTTTTTGCATTCATAGCAGATCACTTGGTCCTTCTTGTGTTCAAGTTTAATTTTTGCATCATTATTAAACTTGTTTCTTTTAAAGAACTTTTTAAACTTTCTTGTTAGAAGTGCCAAGTCATCATCACAGTCCTCATCACTTGAGTTTTCTCTCAAGTGGCATTCAGAAGTTTTGAGTGCCATATCCTTCCTGTTCTTTGGAAGGATGTCTTCTTACTCTTCATGAGCTTTACAAGTCATTTCGTAGGTCATTAATGACCCGATTAGTTCTTCAAGAGGGAAGTTGCGCAGATTTTTTCCCTCTTGAATAGCAGTGACTTTAGGATCCCAACTTTTAGGAAGGGATCTTAGTATCTTATTTACGAGTTCAAAATCCGAAAAACTTTTTCCGAGTCCTTTTAGACCGTTGACGACATCCGTGAAACGGGTAAACATGTCGCCAATGGTTTCACTCGGTTTCATTCGGAAAAGTTCAAAAGAATGCAACAACAGATTGATTTTTGACTCTTTCACTCTACTTGTGCCCTCGTGGGTCACTTCAAGTGTGTGCCAAATATCAAATGCAGTTTCGCAAGTTGAAACACGATTAAACTCGTTTTTATCAAGTGCGCAAAATAAGGCATTCATAGCCTTTGCATTAAGAGCGAAAGCCTTCTTTTCCAATTTATGCCAATCGATCATTGGAAGAGAAGACTTTGAAAATCCGTTTTCAACAAGGTTCCATAGTTCAAAATCCATAGAAATAAGAAAGATCCTCATTCGGGTCTTCCAGTAGGTGTAGTCTGTCCCACTGAACATGGGTGGACGTGTAATAGAATGCCCCTCTTGGTTTCCGGCGTATGCCATCTATCTTGGGTTTTAATCCGTTAGAGAGTTAACCTTGCTCTGATACCAATTGTTAGGATCGAGAGCACTAAGAGGGGGGGGGTGAATTAGTGCAGCGGAAATCTTTCAGCGATTTAAAAACGAAAGCTGCGTTTGTCTGATAAAAATGATTTCGATGTAAAAGCCGATTCTAAGATTACTTAAGATTAAGCTCAGTTTACGTCTAAGCACAGTTTACGTCTAAACTGAGTTTGCGTCTAAATACAGTTTGCGTCTAAATGCAGTTTTGCGTCTAAACACAGTTTTACGTCTAAACGCAGTTTTGTGTCTAAACTCAGTTTACGTCTAAACGCAGTTTTACGTCAAAACCTAGTTTGCGTCTAAAAGTAGTTTACGTCTAAAAGATAGTTTTATGTCTAAACACAGTTTGCGCAGTTTACGTTTAAACGCAGTTTTACGTATAAACGTAGTTTGCATCTAAAACAGTTTCAAAGGGATCTAAACTTAGAAACTAGTTCATAAAAGCGTAGAAGACAGTTTTGCAGAATCAAAATACAAACGTAAGCTGATCGTATGAAAAACACAGATTTACGTCTGAATGTAGATTCGAAAAGGTCAGCACTTAGAACTTATTCGTAAAGGCGCAGAGAGCAGTAGTTATGTAGGAGGTTTGCAGTAATGATAAGGTACTCTAAATAAATGCAAACCAGAGATTTAGAGTGGTTCGGTCAGTCTTGACCTACTCCACTTTTGGCTTCCTCCTCTGACGAGGTCACCAACGTCAACTAGCTGCCTTCCTTCAATGGGCGAAGGCCAACTGCCCTTTTACAGTTTCACTCCTTTTATGGGCTCAGGAGACAACCCTTATAGAACCTTTCTCTCCTCACTTTTACAATTCAGAAACTTAAAGAACAGAAGGAGGAGACTTAAAGGCTTTACAACAATTTTGAGCTCAAGAATCACAGAGAAGATCAAGATTTCGGTGTAGGTCTCTTGCTCTTTCTGTGCTGAATGGGTGGGGTATTTATAGGCCCCAACCCAGTTCAAATTTGGAGCTCAAAACGATCAAATCCCGGAATTCCGGGATCAGGCGGTTGCACCTCCTGACTGGAGAGGTTGCACCGCCTGGCAGAGCTCGAAGACTGAGCCTCTGGGCGGTGCCACCTCTGTCAGAGGCGGTTGCACCTCTCTGCCAGAGCTCGAAGACCGAGCTCAGGCGGTTGCACCGCCTGACTGGAGAGGTTGCACCGCCTGGCAGAGCTCGAAACTTGAGCTCTGGCGGTGCTACCTCCTGACAGAGGAGGTTGCACCGCCCAGTCTCGCTCGGAGACTGAGCCCTGGGCGGTTGCACCGCCCAGTGTCGCTGGGAGACATAGCCCAGGCGGTGCCACCTCCTGGCCTAGGCGGTTGCACCTCCTGGTGCAATCAGGGTCCGAATGGTTAGCTCCATTCGGCCCAATTTCAATCTTTTCAGGGGCCCAATTGCCCCAAGATTAAGCTAATGGGATCACCTCCCATTTTCCAACTTAATCAACATGCTAACTACGATTAAATCTAAGACAATTTCTGCAGCTTTGCTTCGATGCGTCAATCGCTTCTTCCGGCGAGTTTCTGGCGAACTTCCGTTGATCATCCGATGAACCCTCGGTGATTCTTCTGCGGACTTTCGGCAAACTCCTGGACTTTACGATGATCCACTTGGCGAGTTCCGACGAGCTTCGCTTGGCAAGCTTCTGGACTTCTCGGATCTGTTCTCGCAGAACCTCCGACGACCGTCCGAACTTCCGTCGAACTCTCGAACTCCCAACGTGATCATGATCTTGACTCCGGCGCAACTCCTGCTGCTTGTCAAACTTTCATCGTAGTTAATCCTGCACACTTATCTCAACACATAGATTAGACAACAAATGACAATTGACTTCATCATCAAAATCTGAGATTCAACAAGAAGGATTCGGACGTCGGGCATCGGGCCAAGGAGAGCGGAATTGCGCCAAGGATATCGGGGTTGCGGAGGTCAACCGCCGATTGGGCAACAAGCCACAAGAGAGGACGATGCACTGAAGAATCGGACGAAGCGCCAACCAATGACGTGCCGGGCAACGGAATGTTGATTCGCGTTGTAATAATTGTCTAGATCGGAGTAGAGTTTTAGTTTGTTTGTGCAGGAATAACTATGATAATGAGAAAGATATACAGTGAAACAAAGTGCGGAGTCAAGCGCGAAGGACTCATTGGGAGTTCGAGAGTTCGACGGAAGTCCGAAGGTTCGTCGGGAATGCTGCCGGAACTAGCCGAGAATGAGTAGGGAGCTTGCCAAAGGGTTTTTTGGAAGCTCACCGAAAGGTTCGTGGGAAGTTCACGGAGCTCGCCGAGAGAGATCAGAGCTTGCCGAAGAAGCCCGTTGGAACTCGCCAAGATCAAATCGTGAAGTTTAAGAGCTTGCCGGGAGTCCGCAGAATGGTTTCCGAGAGTTTATCGGAAGACCGCCGAAAGTTCGCCGGAAGCTCGCCGGAAGAAGTCTTGACTTATGGACTTTGTAATAGCTTATAAAATGTCTTTAAATTCATAGTTAGCATGTTAATTAGGGTTAGGATTAGGTATTAATCCTATAACCCAAGTAGGGGCCAATTGGGCCCGAGTTCGGACTAGTTTGGGCCAAGATTGAAGCCCAACTAGTGGGCTGAAAACACTGTAGGCGGTGGCACCGCCCAGTGCCCGAGAGCTGGGCGGTAGCACCGCCTGGGCTGGGCGGTGGCACCGCCCAGCACTGTCAGGGTCAGAAACTGACAGGCGGTGGCACCGCCAGCATCGGGAACTCCAAGAGAATTCAAATTTTGGAGCCCAAATTTGAATCCTCTTGAGGCCTATAAATACCCCTCAAATCTCAGCTGAGATTACAACTTTTTGAGCAGCAATTGTTTAAGAGAAAGGCCTTAGAAAAGTCTTAGCTAGTCTTGTTTTCAATTAGCTAGTGTTCACCTCCTTCTTTCTTGCTGAAAATCTGTAAGAGAGTGAACCGCTTGTAAAAGAGTTGTAAGAGGGGTATTCACCCTTCCCCTTTAAGAGATTTGCTAGTGGAAGGTGGGAGCCTCATCGAACAGGGGCCTCGCAAGTGGATGTAGGTCACTTGACCGAACCACTTAAAAATTGGCGTAATCTCTGGTTTGCATTTCATTACTGCTATTTATATTACTACAAACCTTCTTACTTGCTTTATTTCATCATTACCTTTGCTGCACAACTTTGCGAATACGTTTTCAAGTTAAGCACTTCCGACTCCGATTTTTATCGCACGAAAGATTTGTCGAAATCAATGTTTTAATCCGCTGCACTAATTCACCCCCCCTCTTAGTGCCGCTCCGATCCTAACAATTGGTATCAGAGCCCGGTATTTCTCATTTCGGATTTACACCCGAGAGAAATGGCTCTTCATGGCTTTCAAGAGGGCTTATCGGTTTTTCGTCCACCGTTGTTTAACGGATTGGTCTACACTTATTAGAAAACTCGAATGAGAGTTTTCTTGATTTCTATGAATTTGGATTTATGGAATATTATTGAAAACGGTTTTCAACTTCCCTCTAAATCGATGAACGAATGGTCGGATTTGGAGAAGAAGTATTTTTCTTTAAACGCAAAAGCTATGAATGCCTTATTTTGCGCTTTAGACAAAAATGAGTTCAATCGGATTTCTACGTACGAAACGGCTTTTGATATTTGGCGAACACTTAAAATCACACACGAGGGAACTAGTAGAGTCAAAGACTCGAAAGTTAACATTTTAATGCATGATTCCGAGCTTTTTCAAATGAAGCCGAGCGAAACCATTGTTGACATGTACACCCGTTTTACGGATGTCGTGATATGACTCTAGCTAGGAGAGTCCTAATTGAGAGGGACACTCTGTTAGGAATCTAACTAGGAGAGTCCTAATTGAGAGGGACATTCTGTTAGGAGGTTTTTTCTTAGAGAAGAATTAGGAGTTGTAAGGGAATATGAGTCTTGAGTATGAGTCATATTAGGAGTTGGTTAGAAGTAAGAGTCTTAAGTAGGAGTCCTATTAGGAGTTAGGGTTTAGAAGCCCTATAAATAGCCATGTATTCCTTCTCTTTTGATAAGCAATAGATGAATCTTTTCTGCAGCCTTTGAGTAGCAACTTGGAGAGAGGAACCCCTATAGAGTTCCAAGGAGACCGATCCCCTAAAGAGATCAACCCCAAGTTTAGAATCTACAAGGGTTCTAACACCTGGTATCAGAGCAGCGTTCTTGGCATCTCGCTGCCCTTCCATAGCCATCCATCAACCCTCCACAACCATCCAAAGCAATTCCCACAATTGCTTAAAAGATCGTCGCCAAATTCCGCCATCATCTCCACCACCGCAGATCATCCTTTGATCTCCTCGTGAATTGCAACAGGTTCTGGTTTCCTATCTTACTGCTGCTGCAATTTATTTATCCCTATCCGAAAATCCAAAAAAAAAAAACATTTGTTCCTTTATTGCTGCAAATTTTTTTTTTGGTAAGTTATTGCTGCAAATTTTCATCGTAAGTTGTTGAAATTTTTCGACGAGAATTCTGCTATCGCAACTTACACCAATTTTCTTGCTGTTACTACCGAAATTTTCTTGATGGACATCCTTGCTGTCATATAAACTGAGATATTGCTGTCAACTCTCTCCTCAAATCTCTCAAATTTTTTGTGGAGGTTTCGTCGAGAAACCGCTGTTTCTTCGATGATAATTCTGCTCTTATAAGACAACACAATTCTGCAGCAAACTTTCACCGATTTCTATCAAACCTATACATGCCTTTAACTCGTCAACAAAAGAGAGATCTTAACATCACAGATTTGGAGTCATATACTATGGCATCTGTGGAGGCAATCAATGCTAAATTTGAAGCCTTTGAGGCACGAATGGAGGATAAGATTCGGACTCTCCTTACCGAATTCAATCTGGGCCGACCACCAAGCCCAAAGAAATCACATCAAGGAGAGAGCTCTAACCAATCACATCATGCCCAAAGAGAGGGGAGGCTCTATGACCGACCCCAACTATTCGCGCATGAGAGTGGACTTCCCTAGATGGGAAGAAGGAGACCCAATTGGTTGGATCTTACGCGCGGAGCGATATTTTCGGTACCATAAAACTGCGGATGTATCCATGGTGGAAATTACATCTATACATCTTGAAGGGGATGCCATACAATGGTTTGACTGGTTTGAACATACTTATGGAGTCCTTTCATGGCGACAATTCAAAGAAGGACTACTGATCAGCTCCGAACCAACTTATTACGAGAACATTGACGGACAACTAGCAAAGATCCGACAAACCTCCACCATTCAGGAGTACCAAACCAGGTTTGAAAGGTTATCTAATCAAACTCGTGATTGGTCTAAAAAACAGTTATTGTGGACTTTTATTGAGGGCCTAAAGCCGGAGATCCGGGGAGAAGTTAAGGCGCGACAACCATACACGCTTATGGCAGCCATCTCTTTCGCACGACTTCAAGAGGAGCGATTGAACCATGAAGCCCGAAGGACTAGGATCACTCCACGACCTGCAATACTAAAGCCCTCAGCCCCCCCTACTATTAACCGAGTCCCTGCACCGAAAAGGTTAACAAGAGAAGAACTTCGGGAGCGATCTGCGAAGGGGTTATGTTGGCATTGCGACGAGCCGTGGAGCCGCGAGCATCGCTGTAAAAAAGGTAGACTTCTTATGATTGAACTAGTAGAAGAAGCGGTCATTGAACATCTAGAAGAGAGCCTTGAACATGAAGAAGAAGATATGGAAGAAGAGCCACAGCCGACCGACATTACGGTACACGCACTAGCCGGCTACTCAAATCCGCAAACGATGAAAGTTGGAGGCCTTCTCAAACAACAGCCGATCACTGTTCTCATCGACACGAGTAGCACTAATAACTTCCTGAATAATAAGGTTGCTGCTCGGATGGCACTGCATATTGAAGGTTGCAGCAAGTTCGATGTAAAGGTTGCCGACGGCAGAATCCTAAAGTGCGACCAAAGATGCCCACAGGTGAAACTATTACTACAAGACCAAGAAATTATCACCGATTTCTTCCTCCTACCTATCGATGACTATGAGGCAGTGCTTGGTATAGAATAGCTGACTACACTAGGTGATGTCTCTTGGAACTTTTCTAAATTAATTATGAAATTCTACTATAAGGACAAACAGATCATCCTATGTGGGAAGCGCGGAAGCAACGTTACCACTGTTTCGACCCAATGAATGGAGAAAGTTTTACATAAGGTAAATGGTGCCTTTTTTATGCACCTCTAGCAGCAACCAAAGGGGAAGAAAATAGAATTTGAAGATCAAAATCTTGCCCAATTGCTTACTGAATTTGCCGACATATTTGCTGAACCGCGCGGTCTTCCTCCTTCTCGGCAACATGACCATCGAATTCGAATCCTTCCGGGCAAGCCACTAGTGAACACTCGACCATACCGATATCCTCACCTCCAGAAAGATGAAATTGAAAAGATCGTAAAGGAGATGCTTGAAACAGGGGTGATTCGACCAAGTTGCAACCCGTATTCCTCATCGGTGCTACTTGTACGCAAGAAGGACGAAACTTGGCGGATGTGCATCGACTACCGAGCTTTAAATGGCATCACCGTCAAGGACAAATACCCAATACCAGTGGTGGATGAACTTCTTGATGAATTGAAAGGAGCTCGAGTCTTCACGAAGTTGGACCTCCGATCCGGTTACCACCAAATTCGGGTATGTGGCGATGACATTCCAAAAACTGCATTTCGCACACATGATGGCCATTATGAATTCTTGGTAATGCCTTTTGGACTCACTAATGCTCCTTCAACCTTTCAAAGTCTTATGAATGATATATTTCGGAGCTTTCTTCGTAAATTTGTGCTGGTATTTTTCGATGATATTCTCGTTTACAGCCCTTCTCTTGAGACTCACTTTCCCTATTTACGGATTGTTTTGACGATCCTTCGGGAGAATACTCTTTTTGTTAAGCAACCAAAGTGCAGCTTTCTCCAGCAAAAAGTAGAGTATCTTGGGCATATAATATCAGAAGAAGGAGTGGCGGTAGACCGAACAAAAATTGAGGCAATGCAAGGCTGGCCGAAACCTACAAACGTGAAATTACTGCGGGGGTTCCTTGGACGAACGGGCTACTACCGAAAATTTGTTAAGGACTATGGGAAGATCAGTGCACCACTCACTTCTTTACTGAAAAAAGATGCTTTCCAATGGTCAGACAAAGCCTCTACTGCCTTCGACAAACTTAAAGCAGCCATGACAACGACGCCGGTACTTGCACTACCAGATTTCAATAGACCCTTCATCATTGAGGCCGATGCTTCTGGAGTCGGAATTGGAGTCGTTCTCATGCAAAATGGTCGACCACTCACATATACTAGCAAGGCATTATCTCTCTCCCATCAAAATATGTCAGTATATGAGAAGGAGATGCTTGACATTGTACACGCAGTAACGAGGTGGAGACCCTACCTGATCGGCCAGCGATTTCAAATTAAAACTGACCATAAAAGCCTCAAGTACTTTTTGGAGCAAAAGATATCATCCCCTGAGCAGCAAAAATGGGTAACCAAAGTTCTTGGATTTGTTTATGAAATTATTTACAAAAAGGGGAAAGAAAACGTTGTTGCAGATGCACTCTCACGGCTACCTGAACAAGCTAAGGTTTCAGCTATCTCCCTTCCTACCACCGGTCTCCTCGAGGACATTAGGGAAGAATGGAAGAAGGATCCAGAGATCAGCAAGATCATAAAAAAATTGGAGGAGGATCCAAGTGCAATAGCCCACTACACTTGGGATTCGAGAGATTTACGCTACAAAGGTCGCATTGTGCTTATACCTGACTCCCCTTGCATCGCAATCATCTTGCATGAAATGCACTCTATACCTTCAGTAGGGCACTTTGGATTCCTAAGAACCTACAAAAGAGTGAAGCAAAATTTTTATTGGAGAGGGATGAAAAAAATTATTGCTGAATATGTGGCACAATGTGATATATGTCAACAACACAAGGGTGAAACTATGGCAAATCCAGGGAAGCTACAACCACTACCCATACTAGACTCGGTGTGGACTGACATCTCCATGGACTTTATTGAAGGGCTGCCATCTTCCAAAGGTAAAAGCACGATTCTCGTGGTGGTTGATCGACTTAAGAAATATGCTCATTTTTGTGCTGTGAGAAATCCCTACACTGCTGCTAGTATTGCCCAGATTTTCAAAGAAAATATTATTAAACTGCATGGGATGCCAAGGTCCATCGTAAGTGATCGTGACAGGATCTTCACTAGTAAATTTTGGACCGAGTTATTTCAGTTACAAGGCACCAAACTCAAGATGAGCACAGCGTATCATCCACAAACTGACGGCCAAACAGAGGTGGTAAATAGGTGCTTAGAGACGTACCTCCGGTGTTTTGCTAGCGACCGACCAAAAGAGTGGGCGAAATGGCTTCCCTGGGCCGAATGGTGGTATAATACTACATATTCATCTACAAAATGTGCCCCTTATGAAGCATTGTATGGTTGACCTGCACCTGTGATTCCAAAGTATGTAATTGGCTCGGCCAAGGTAGATCAGGTTGACCAAGAATTGATTGATAGGGACAAACTCTTACAACTGTTAAAAGATCATCTCTCTACCGCTCAAGCCAGAATGAAGTAGCAAGCCGACACACGACGAAGTGAAAGAGAAATTTCAGTGAGAGATTGGGTTTATCTTCGCCTACAACCATACAAGCAACTCTCTATCAACACTCGAGCCTCCATGAAGCTATCCCCACGTTTTTATGGGCCCTATCAGATCACAGAGCGTATTGTAGCCGTGGCATACAGACTTAAATTACTTGAGGATGCCAAAATTCATCCTGTCTTCCACGTATCATGCCTAAAGCCCAAGTTGGGAGAACACGAGTCACCCCAGATCCAACCGGCCAACACAACTGAGGATGGAGTTATTCAAGCCCAACCACAGGCTATCCTCGATCGCAGGATCATGATGCGTCGCCGAAATCCCTCTACTGAAGTACTAGTGCATTGGAATAATCTACCACTTGAAGATGCCACATGGAAACCATATGAGGAGCTGAAGTACTAGTGCTAGGGTCTGATAGGACTCTAGCTAGGAGAGTCCTAATTGAGAGGGACACTCTGTTAGGACTCTAACTAGGAGAGTCCTAATTGAGAGGGACATTCTGTTAGGAGGTTTTTTCTTAGAGAAGAATTAGGAGTTGTAAGGGAATAGGAGTCTTGAGTATGAGTCATATTAGGAGTTGGTTAGAAGTAAGAGTCTTAAGTAGGAGTCCTATTAGGAGTTAGGGTTTAGAAGCCCTATAAATAGCCATGTATTCCTTCTCTTTTGATAAGCAATAGATGAATCTTTTCTGTAGCCTTTGAGCAGCAACTTGGAGGGAGGAACCCCTATAGAGTTCCAATGAGGCCGATCCCCTAAAGAGATCAACCCCAAGTTTAGAATCTGCAAGGGTTCTAACATGTCGTCAATGGTTTACAAACTCTTGGCAAATGTTTCTCGAATTTTGAACTTGTTAGTAAAGTTTTACGATTACTTTCTAAAGTTTGGGAATCAAAAGTTACGGCAATACAAGAAACAAAAGATTTAAATATTTTTCCACTTGAAGAACTTATCGGCTCATTGATGACATATGAAATGGTGCACAATGCACATTATGAACACAATGAACACTTGAACCACCTTCCAAAGAATAAGAAGGATTTGGAACTCCGGACAAATGAATACCACTTGAGCGATGACTCAAGTGATGAGGACAATGATGAACTTGAACTTCGAACACTAACTCTTAATAAGTTCATTAAACAAAAATCTAAAATGAACAATGAACTTGAATGGAGGAAGAGGCCAAAGAAAAGGAAGGCACCCAAGGATGAATCAAGAACTTCCAAAGGTGAAACGGCGAATTGGGCTTTGACAGGCTTCGACTACAAGGTAAGTAACTCGACTCTCTTGAATTATTTTGAAATTACTTGGTTTTTCATGAGTGCTTAATTTAGATAGTAGGAATAGAAAATAAAAAATTATTTTTAAAAAATTATATCATGTTTCTCTTTTTAGCATCTTTGAAAAATTAAAAAATTGATAATGAAAAATATATTGCTAAGGTTCTTGTATGTTATGTTTTGAAATGTTGAATGATATATGCAACATTAGGGATGATAATTATATGATATGTGATAATGCTTAGGATTAATCCATACATGTGTATCTTGATGATTTTATGACATACATGAGTTTTTTTTTTTATGTAAATGTTGATTTGAAACTCTCATTTTAGATTAACATGTTTTTAGACTAATCGTTTTTTATGACATATTAAGATGACATAGTGCATGTACATCTATGTATGAATTTCTTGATAGTCTTTTGATGATAGATGTCATATCATGATGTGTTTGGTCTTAACGGCTTCTTGACAAAACTTATGTTTCGATGATGATACATGTTTTCACAAAAGACTTGAATACACTCACATGAAATTAATTGTATGAAATGGAAATAAATTTTCTATCCTATTGAAATTAATGAATATATTTTACTAATTTTGTGAATCTCGAAATTGATTTTGATGACTTGATTATGAATTTCAAGTTAACGATTTGATTTAAATGAGTTTTATCTAAATCATAATCTTGATCTTGCAAAATTGGAATCCCAAATAATGTCTTTTAGTATTCATGAATTGATACTCACAATATGAAAGTATTGTTATTCATGACTTGAATTTGATTGAAACATTGCATGCTTAAATTAATCATTCTCCTATGTTTCAAAAATTCTTTAAATGCCTTATGTGATGATTGAAAATTAATTTACTTTATGATAAATCTATGTATATCATTTTGAATCTCTTGAAAGTAATATTAAGATTTTGATGATTTGGACGATTTGAATTTGAATGAGTTTTATCCAAAATCGTGATCTTGATTACGTGATATTTATAAATTAAGATTTATTATGAATCAAGATATTTTTTTTCATTTATCGATCTCCCAAGATTTTCTTTTGATTATTTATGAGTAGGTTTTTCAAAAAGAAATTATGCATTTTGGTATTCACATATTCTAATATTTCATGATATGATTTTTTTATTCCTTGTATTCATGAAATGTTTATCGCATCACCCAACTACTTTCTTCTTGATATTCCTTATGTGGTGATATAAAATTATGCATGAAATACTCTTGATATTATTTTGATACATACAAATGAAAAGTTATGATCATGAATGGTCGGATGAAATTTGACAAGTTAATACCATCATGATTTGAAACATTTATGATTTGAAATTATGTACGCAATTACTTTTTATTGTGATGATATATGCATATAATGTGCATCATAAATTCTCTAAATAATGAATGCTTGGTATCATAATCAAAATATTGATAAATGTTATGATTTATTACCAAAATGATGTATCATGTATGATATGCTAATAATGTTGATTGATTTATTCAATATCGTGCATGAATGAAATATAAGGTTTTTGAAATAGTGCATCTTTCAATTTGAAAATATAATGATGCACAAATGAGATTGATACTTACCTTTGCCATAATTGATGTAAAGGGTTTTTCCTTCTTTTTGACAATGACAAAGGGGGAGAAATATTGCTCGCTCAAGATGCAAAATTTGAAAATTTGCACATTGCAAAAGAAGCAAAACTTGCAACTTGCACATTGCAATAGGAAGCAAGAATTGTGAGCTTACACAAGAAAGCTATCTTGTATTTGCTTTCGTAATTTTTTGCTAGCTTGTATGTAGTAAAACTTGCATATCGTAAAAATTGCTAGCTTATAGTCTAAAGAGAAGCAATCAATAGCTATCTCAAGAAGACCAAACATGCTACACTTACACATCTTTAATAATTAGATTGCATGATGATAAAACTTGATATTATGTTTTTCATGCAATGAGTTGAACCCATATAACAAATACTTGATTGTGGTACTTCTCCTTTTTGTTGATGACAAAGGGGGAGAAGTATGTTGATGACATTACAGGTGATGCATAAGTTTTATGTATATGTTCATGATGATGTGTTGCAAGTATTCATGATGAATATTGTAATGATTTGAATTCTGCTTGAATTCAAGGTTCTATCAATATGGCATATTGATAGGGGGAGTTTGTTTAAACTCCGGGAGTTAAGGTTAACTCCGTCATCAAGTGGTTGTCATCATAAAAAAGGGGGAGATTGTTGAATCTCGTATTTTGATGATGAAACCACTTGATATGTGTTTATAATTTAAACTGCATTTTGAGTGATACAGGTCTACTTGATCAGGATTAGACAGTTAACGCAGGAGGAATTGACGTTGTGCCGGAGGAGATCACGTCAGGATATTGGACGGCAGAAGGCTTCGGACGTCGGGCATCGGGCCAAGGAGAGCGGAATTGCGCCAAGGATATCGGGGTTGCGGAGGTCAACCGCCGATTGGGCAACAAGCTGCAAGAGAGGACGATGCGCTAAAGAATCGGACGAAGCGTCAACCAATGACGTGCCGGGCAACGGAATATCGATTCGCGTTGTAATAATTGTCTAGATCGGAGTAGAGTTTTAGTTTGTGTGTGCAATAATAACTATGATAATGAGAAAGACATAAAGCGAAACAAAGTGCGGAGTCAAGCGGGAAGGATTCATTGGGAGTTCGAGAGTTCGACGGAAGTTCGAAGGTTCGTCGGGAATGCTGCTGGAACTAGTTGAGAATGAGTAGGGAGCTTGTCGGAGGGTTTTTTGGAAGCTTACCGAAAGGTTCGTGGGAAGTTCGCGGAGCTCGCCGAGAGAGATCGGAGCTTGCCGAAGAAGCTCATTGGAACTCGCCAAGATCAAATCATGAAGTTTAAGAGCTTTCCGAGAGTCCGCAGAATAGTTTCCGAGAGTTTATCGGAAGACCGCCGAAAGTTCGCCGGAAGCTCGCCGGAAGAAGTCTTGACTTATGGACTTTGTAATAGCTGATAAAATATCTTTAAATTCATAGTTAGCATGTTAATTAGGGTTAGAATTAGGTATTAATCCTATAACCCAAGTAGGGGTCAATTGGGCCCGAGTTCGGACTAGTTTGGGCCAAGATTAAAGCCCAACTAGTGGGCTGAAAACACTATAGGCGGTGGCACCGCCCAATGCCCGAGAGCTGGGCGGTAGCACCGCCTGGGCTGGGCTGTGGCACCGCCCAGCACTGTCAGGGTCAGAAACTGACAGATGGTGGCACCGCCACTGACAGGCGGTGGCACCGCCAGCATCGGGAACCCAAAGAGAATTCAAATTTTGGAGCCCAAATTTGAATCCTCTTGAGGCCTATAAATACCCCTCAAATCTCAGCTAAGATAACAACTTTTTGAGCAGCAATTGTTTAAGAGAAAGGCCTTAGAAAAGTCTTAGCTAGTCTTGTTTTCAATTTGCTAGTGTTCACCTCCTTCTTTCTTGCTGATAATCTGTAAGAGAGTGAACCGCTTGTAAAAGAGTTGTAAGAGGGGTATTCACCCTTTGCCTTCAAGAGATTTGCTAGTGGATGGTGGGAGCCTCATCGAAGAGGGGCCTCGCAAGTGGATGTAGGTCACTTGACCGAACCACTTCAAAAACGGCGTAATCTCTGGTTTGCATTTCATTACTACTATTTACATTACTGCACACCTTCTTACTTGCTTTATTTCATCATTACCTTTGCTACACAACTTTGTGAATATGTTTTCAAGTTAAGCACTTCCGACTCCGATTTTTATCGCACGAAAGATTTGTCGAAATCAACGTTTTAATCCGCTGCACTAATTCACCCCCCCTCTTAGTGTCGCTCTGATCCTAACAGATCTTCCTCATTTCCATGGATTTCGAACTTTGGACTATTGTCGAAAACAGATTTCAAAAATCTTCTATTCCGATGAGCGAATGGAATGAATCGGAGAAGAAGGTTTTTGCTTTAAACGCAAAGGCTATGAATGCCTTGTTTTGTGCACTAGATAAAAATGAATTTAATCGTGTTTCAATTTGTGATTCAGCTTTTGATATTTGGAGAACTCTTGAGGTCACTCATGAAGGCACTAGCCGAGTGAAAAAGTCCAAAATCAACATCCTTGTGCACTCTTATGAACTTTTCCGAATGAAACCAAGTGAGTCCATCGGAGACATGTACACCCGTTTCACGGTTGTCATCAATGGACTCAAAGATCTTGGTAAAGATTTTACTAACTTTGAACTAGTAACTAAAATCTTAAGATCCCTCCCTAAAAGTTGAGATCCAAAAGTTACGGCAATTTAAGAGCCCAAAGACCTTAAAACATTCCCTCTCGAAGAACTTATTGGGTCTCTAATGACCTATGAAATGACATGTCAAGCTCATGATGGGTTCTTTAGAACCCCCTTCTAAAGAACAGAAAGGATATGGCACTCACATCACAAGAAGACCACTTGAAGGAACATCAAGTGATGAGGACAGTGACAATGACATTGGACTTTTGACTCAAAAATTTAAAAAATATTTAAGAAAGAACAAATTTAAAAATAATACAAAAAATAAGTTCGAACACAAGAAGGACCAAGTGACTTGTTATGAATGCAAAAAACCGGGACACTACAAGAACGATTGCCCTTAAGCCAAAAAGAGAACATCAAAGAAGAAGGTGCTCAAGGCAACGTGGGATGATTCAAGCGCGTCCGAAGAAGAGGAGTCCAACACCGAGCAAGTTGCTCATTACACCCTAATGGCCATCGGAGAAGAGAAACATACACCATCACAAGCTAGGAGTAAGAGATGGTATCTAGATAGTGGATGCTCAAGACATGACTAGAGATCCATCTCATTTCTCTATGCTCACTAGCAAAGAAGAAGGGTACGTCACCTTCGGAGACAACAACCAAGGGAAAATCATTGGCAAAGGAACCATAGGTAACAAATTAAAATTTTCTATTGATGATGTCTTACTAGTTGATGGATTGAAACATAATCTCTTGAGTGTTAGTCAATTATGCGATAAAGGTTATATCGTTAGATTTGAATCAAATGTATGTATTATTGAAAAACCAAACCATAACATGACTATGATTGCATTAAAACAAAATAATGTTTACACCATCAACCTTGATGAACTAAGTAATGAAATGTGCTTCTCTATTTTAAATGATGATGCTTGGCTTTGGCATAGGAGACTAGGCCATGCAAGCATGAAACTAATATCTAAGATCTCATCTAGAGAATTAGTGCGAGGAATTCCAAATATAAAGTTTATTAAGGACAAAGTATGCGATGCATGTCAACTAGGTAAACAAATAAAAACTAGTTTCAAATCAAAAACTCAAATTAGCACCACTAGACCATTACAATTGATTCATTTGGACTTATTTGGACCAATTGATACGACAAGTCTAGGAGGAAGCAAATATGCATTTGTAATTGTGGATGACTATACTAGATACACTTGGACCTATTTCTTAGCTCACAAAAGTGATTGTTTCAAGTGTTTCTCTTAATTTTGTAAACTCACTCAAAACGAAAAAAGTTTCATGATTTCATCAATTCGGAGTGATCACGGTGGTGAATTTCAAAACCGTGACTTTCAAAATTTTTGTAAAGTTAATGGATACAATCACAACTTCTCCACTCCGAGAAATCCCCAACAAAATGAAGTAGTTGAAAGAAAAAATAGAAACCTACAAGAAATGGCAAGAACTATGTTAAATGAACATAGTTTACCTAAGTATTTTTGGGCCGAAGCCGTAAATACGGCTTGCTACATCATGAATAGGGTCCTAATAAGACCATCCCTATCAAAAACTCCCTATGAATTATGGAATAACAAAAAACCAAATATTTTCTATTTTAAAGTTTTCGGTTGTAAATGCTTTATTTTGAATGAAAAGGATGCCTTAGGAAAATTTGATGCTAAATCCGATGAAGGCATCTTTCTTGGTTACTCTTCCGTTTCTAAGGCTTTTCGGGTTTTTAACAAAAGAACCTTAGTAATAGAAGAGTCTATTCATGTAGTTTTTAATGAAATTTCTAATTTAAAGAAAAATGATTTTGATGATGATCTTGGTTTTGATAATTTGAATTTAAATGAACCCCCTCCTCAAAATAACAACTTGGATGCACCTTCTTCCGAAATTTCCTTACCCAAGGAATGGAAGTATATAGATGCTCATCCAAAGGAGCTAATTATAGGAGATACATCAAAAGGGGTTCAAACTCGTTCCTCTTTTAAGAATTTTTGTGCTAATGCCGTCTTCCTTTCTCAAATCGAACCTAAGTGCATTGACGAGGCCATAAAAGATGATTTTTGGGATATTGCAATGCAAGAGGAATTGAATCAATTTGAGAGGAATAAGGTGTAGAAGCTTGTTCCTAGACCTAGTGACCATTTAGTCATTGGTACTAAATGCGTCTTTAGAAACAAGCAAGATGAAAATGGTATCATGGTTAGAAACAAGGCTAGATTAGTGGCCAAAGGTTTCAACCAAGAAGAAGGTATCGATTACGAAGAAACCTTCGCCCCCGTAGCTCGATTAGAAGCCATAAGGATGCTCCTTGCCTATGCTAGTAGCAATAATTTTAAACTATTTCAAATGGATGTCAAAAGTGCCTTCTTGAATGGTTTTATTTCCGAAGAAGTATATGTCGAACAACCTCCCGGATTTGAAAAATCTTTTCTTCCTAATCATGTATTCAAATTGACTAAGGCTCTCTATGGCTTGAAACAAGCTCCTAGAGCTTGGTATGAAAGGCTTAGTTCCTTTCTTATTTTAAATAATTTTACCAAAGGCAAGGTTGATACTACATTGTTTATTAAACATTTTAAAAATAATTTTCTTATTGTGCAAATTTATATTGACGATATTATTTTTGGCTCTTCGGATGAATCACTATGTGAATCATTTGCCAAATGTATGAGTCATGAATTTGAAATGAGCTTCATGGGTGAATTAACTTTCTTTTTAGGATTACAAATCAAACAACTTAGTGATGGTATATTTCTTAACCAATCTAAATATACATTAGAATTGTTAAAATAATTTAACATGGATAATTCAAAAGCAATAAACACCCCTATGAGTACTGCGACTAAGTTAGATATGGATGAAAATAGTGAAAATTTTGATCAAAAAACATATAGGGGAATGATAGGTAGTCTACTCTACCTTACCGCGACTAGACCGGATATTATGTTTAGTGTAGGACTTTGCGCAAGGTTTCAATCAAATCCTAAATTATCTCATCTTAAAAGTGTTAAAAGAATATTTAGGTATCTTAAAGGAACTCCAAATCTAGGACTATGGTATCCAAAATCTGAAAATTTTGATTTAATAGCTTATGCAGATGCCGATTTTGGCGGATGCAGGATAGATAGAAAAAGTACATCCGGAACATGCCAATTTTTAGGACATGCACTTGTTTCTTGGACTTTCAAGAAATAAAATTCAGTTGCACTATCTACGGCGGAAGCCGAATACATTGCTGCAAGTGCATGCTGTGCACAAGTTGTTTGGATAAAAAATACATTAGAGGACTATGGAATTCACTTTAAAAACATTCCCATAAAATGTGATAATACTAGTGCCATATGTCTTACTAAAAATCCAATTCAGCACTCTAGAACTAAGCACATCGACGTTAGGCATCATTTCATATGCGATCATGTCCTTAACAATGATGTTGTTCTAGAATTCATTGACACAAAGCATCAATTAGTAGATATATTTACAAAAGCCTTGAATGAAGACCAATTTGAATTCATTAGAAGGGAATTAGGTATGTTAAATTGTCCATAAACAATAAACTTGTTTGAATGGATTTTCCGTAAAGTTTTTCATTTTCTCTCTGTTCCTCGGTGAATCTAATCCTTCTCCTTCAATTCTAAATGACATGTTAAATTATCTTATCCTACCGCTCCAATCTGCTCATGATTAATGATTTTATGATATTTTGTGAATCTCGAAATTGATCTTTTGATTATGAATTTCAAGTTGACAATTTGAATTTAAATGAGTTTGTATTCGAATTATGATCTTGACTTATTGAAGTTACTACTTGAAAATTTTTTTATCCCAATCTCTTCCTTGTACATCTACAATTTTTGTTATTTATAGAAAGAAGAGATTAGATAATATGGATGCATGCTGAATTTTCCTTTAAGATGAACTCTGCGTAAATATTTTTGCATACTTAATTTTGAATGATAAAATCTTTGTATGACAAAATATGTGCTTCAGGTCTCATTTCCCTTTTTTTGTTGATGACAAAGGGGGAGAAAAGTGATGACTTGTATCATTTTAACAGCATGACTTATATGAATTGCAAAAGCTTTTCAAAATCTTTGAGAAAAGTGATCGATCGATGAATGTCTTATATGCCTTGCAAAATCCTTGAGAATATCGCAAGATCGATTGATCATATTGAAAGCATGTCTAACATGTATATCATGAAATTCATGTTGAAAATCTTTATCCCTTGTCGTAGTAAAAATTGTCTCTTATCATTCGACTTGAAAAGGATTATCATCGAAGTTTCGTATTTACATTATGCTTAATGAGAATAACAATAAGTTCTACTGTTAGAACTTATCGGTTTATGCTTGAATTCAATGGGATGGAATTCAAGTGTTTTTATCTTCTCATAATATGGCATATAGATAGGGGGAGTTATGTTTAACTCCGTCATCAATTTATTGTCATCATCAAAAAGGGGGAGATTGTTGAATCTCGGATTTTGATGATAAAATCAATTGATGGATTAAATGATCTAATCCATATTATTGATTTAAGTATGCAGGATTAACTACGATAACCAAAAAATATAAAGCAAGGATACCAGAGTCAAGTTCGATGGACGTTTAAGAGTACGAAGAATCATCGGAGATGCTGCCGGAACCAACCAAGAAGAAATCGGGAACCTGTCAGAATTTTCGGAAGTTCACCGAAGAGATCGTCGGAGGTTCACAGAGATCACCGAGAAGGCTTGGCTACTCATTAAAGTCATCACAAGTTCGGGAGCTTGCTGGGAGCCCGTCGGAAGAAGTTCGTCGGAAAGCTCGCCGGAACAATACTCGACGTTCGCGGTTGAAAACTTGCTTAGGATGTGTTTTGTTATGTAGTTCACTTGTAATTAGGATTAGGATTAAGAGATAATCCTATATCCTGGTTAGGGGCCAACTGGGCCCAAAATTAGACTTGGTTTGGGCTAAATTTGAAGCCCAACAAGTGAACCGAAGGGTCTGGCGGTGGCACCGCCAGACTGGGCGGTTGCACCACCCAGCACCTGAGAGCTGGGCGGTAGCACCGCCTAGCGCCCGAGAGCTGGGCGGTGGCACCGCTTAGCGCTCGAGAGCTGGGCGGTGGCACCGCCCAGCACTGTCAGTGTCTGACACTGACAGGCGGTGGCACCGCCAGCATCGGGAACTCAAAGAGAATTCAAATTTTGGAGCCCAAATTTGAATCCTCTTAAGGCCTATAAATATCCCTCAAATCTCAGCTGAGAAAACAACTTTTTGATCAGCAAGTGTTTGAGAGAAAGGCATTAGAAAAGTCTTAGCTAGCCTTGTTTTCAATTTGCTAGTGTTCACCTCCTACTTTCTTGTTGAAAATCTGTAAGAGAGTGAACTGCTTGTAAAAAGTTGTAAGAGGGGTATTCACCCTTCCCTTTCAAGAGATTTGCTAGTGGAAGGTGGGAGCCTCACCGAAGAGGGGCCTCGCAAGTGGATGTAGGTCACTTGACCGAACCACTGTAAAATCGGCGTGATCTCTGGTTTGCATTTACTTATTGTCATTTACATTACTGCAAACCATTTGCACTTTAATGCTATACTGCTTTGTCTCAGTCTTACTTATCCCTTCAAGTTAAAAGGCAATCGAAACGATTTTAAACAAAAACGTTGCTTTTATCGTACGAAGTTTCCGAAAAGTGTTTAAATCGTGAAAAGTTATCGCACTTTACCACTGCACTAATTCACCCCCTCTTAGTGCCGCTCAGATCCTAACACTGAGATGCCTGACGTTTTGCTCCGCTCACGTCATTCGCCGCGGCACACAAGAACTGCCCAAAAACTGGCCAAAACAACCCAAAAACGCGCGAAAACTGGCCATTTTTGGCTGAGCGAGCGAGCGGCGAGTGGCGGACAGCGAGCGAAGGGAAAGGTAGCACCGTCCCTGCTATACGAATGCCCCATCTAGCCCTGTGCCACCCGTGGTGTTCCAGGGTACTGAGATGGCTGACGTTTTGCTCCGCTCACGTCGTTCGCCGCGGCACGCAAGAACTGCCCAAAAACAGGCCAAAAAGGCCCAAAAATGGGCCAAAACTGGGCATTTTTGGCTGTGCGAGCGAGCGAAGCAAGAGGTAGCACCATCCCTGCTATACGAATGCCCCATCCAGCCCTGTACCACCCGGGGGGTTCCAAGGTGCTGAGATGGCTGACGTTTTGCTACGCTCACGTCGTTCGCCGCGGCACGCAAGAACGACCCAAAATCTGGCCAAAACAACCCAAAAACGGGCCCAAACTAGCCATTTTTGGTTGAGTGAGCGAGCGGTGAGCGGCGGACAACGAGCGAAGCAATAGGCAGCACCGTCCCTGCTATACGAATGCACCATCCAGCCCTGTGCCACCCGTGGGGTTCCAGGGTGCTGAGATGGCTGACATTTTGCTCCGCTCATGTCGTTCGCCGCGACACGCAAGAACTGCCCAAAAACTGGCCAAAACGGCCTAAAAACGGACAAAAACTGTTCATTTTTGGCTGAGCGAGCGAGCGGCGGACAGCGAGCGAAGCGATAGGCAGCACCGTCCCTACAATACGAATGCCTCATCTAGCCCTGTGCCACCCGGGGGGTTCCAGGGTGCTGAGATGGCCGACCTTTTGCTCCGCTCACGTAATTCGTTGGGGCACGCAAGAACTGCCCAAAAACTGGCCAAAACAGCCCAAAAACGGTCCAAAACTGGCCATTTTTGGCTGAGCGAGCTAGCGGCGAGCGGTGGACAGCGAGTGAAGCGAGAAGCAGCACCGTCCTTGATATACGAATGCCCCATCCAGCCCTATGCCACCCGGGGGGTTCTAGGGTGCTGAGATGGCTGACGTTTTGCTCTGCTCACGACGTTCGCAACGACACACAAGAACGGCCCAAAAAAAGGTCAAAACAGCCCAAAAACGGGCCAAAACTGGCCATTTTTGGCTGAGCGAGCGAGCGGCGAGCGGAGGACAGCGAGCGAAGCGAGAGGAAGCACTGTCCCTGCTATACGAATGCACCATCCAGCCCTGTGCCACCCGGGGGGTTCCAGGGTGCTGAGATGGCTGACGTTTTGCTCCGCTCACGTCGTTCGCCGCAGCACACAAGAACTACCCAAAAACTGGCCAAAACAGCCCAAAAAAGGGCCAAAACCGGCCATTTTTTGCTGAGCGAGCGAGCGGCAAGTGACGGACAGCGAGCGAAGCGAGAGGCAACACCGTCCCTACTATACGAATGCCCCATCCAGCCCTGTGCCACCCGGGGGGTTCTAGGGTGCTGATATGGCAATGTTTTGCTTTGCTCACGTAGTTCGCCATGGCACGTAAGAACTGCCCAAAAACAGGCCAAAATGGCCTAAAAACGAGCCAAAACTGGCCATTTTTGACTGAGCGAGCGAGTGGCGAGCGGTGAACAGCGAGCGAAGCGAGAGGCAGCACCATCCCAGCTATACGAATGCCCTATCCAGCCCTGTGCCACCCGGGGGGTTCCAGGGTGCTGAGACGGCTGACGTTTTGCTCCGCTCACGTCGTTCGCCGCAGCACGCATGAACGGCCCAAAATCTAGCCAAAACAGCCCAAAAACGGGCCAAAACTGGCCATTTTTGGCTGAGCGAGCAGCAGACAGCGAGCGAAGCGATAGGCCGCACCGTCCCTTCTATACGAATGCCCCATCCAGCCCTGTGCCACCCGGGGGGTTCCAGGGTGCTAAGATGGCTGATGTTTTGCTCTGCTCACGTCGTTAGCTGTGTCACGCAAGAACTGGCCGAAACAACCAAAAAACGAGCCAAAACTGGCCATTTTTGGTTGAGCGATCGAGCGGCGAGCGACGGACAGCGAGCGAAGCGAGAGGCAGCACCGTCCCTGCTATACGAATGTCCCATCTAACCTTGTGCCACCCGGGGTTCCAGGATGCTGAGATGGCTGATGTTTTGCTCCGCTAACGTCGTTCGCCGCGGCACGCAAGAACGGCCCAAAATCTGGCCAAAACAACCCAAAAATGGGCCAAAACTGGCCATTTTTGGCTGAGCGAGCGAGCGGCGAGCGGCAGACAGCGAGCGAAGCTATAGGCAGCACTGTCCCTGCTATATGAATGCCCCATCCAGCCCTGTGCCACCCGGGGAGTTCCAGGGTGGTGAGTGTTAGGATCAAGAGCACTAAGGGGGGGGGGGTGAATTAGTGTAGCGGAAAACTTTCTGCGATTAAAACGAAACTGCGTTCGAATGATAAAAATGATTTCTGTTTGAAAGCCGATTCTAAGATTACTTTAACTTAAGATCAAGCAAGATGATGTTAAAGTCAATCTATGAAGGCAGTTTGCAGTTATGATGAAAACCAGAATATAAGCGCAAACTGAAATATGACGTTCGTACGAAGAAACTGATTTACGTCTAAATGCTGATTCGTAAATCACTTGATTAGGCGAGATTCTGTTTAAGCAAGGGTATAAAGGCAGTTTGCAGTTATGGTAAAAATCAAAACGTAAACGTAATATGAAATATGATGATCGTACGAAAAAGCAGATTTACGTCTAAACGCTGATTCGGAAAGTGCAAAGCTTGAAACCCGATCGTATATGCGCAGAAAGCAGTAAGCTTCAGAGGAGGTTTGCAGTAAAGATAATATGCTCCAAGTAAATGCATACTGAGATTTAGAGTGGTTCGGTCAATCTTGACCTACTCCACTTTTGGCTTCCTCCACCGACGAGGTCACCGACGTCAACTACAGGCCTTCCTTCAATAGGAGAAGGCCAACCACCCTTTTACAATTTCACTCCTTTTGACGGGCTTAGGAGACAACCCTTACAGAAATTTTCTCTCCTCTCTTTACAACTCAAAACTTTGAAGAACAGAGGGAGGAGAACTTTTGGCCTTTACAACAATTTTGAGCTCTAAGAATCACAGAAAGAGATGAAGATTTCGAGTGTAAGTTATATTCTTTTAGTGCTGAATGGGTGGGGTATTTATAGGCCCCAACCCAGTTCAAATTTGGAGCTCAAAACTGTCAATTCCCGGAATTCCGGGATCAGGTGGTTGCACCTCCGGACTGGGGTGGTTACACCGCTTGGCAGAGCTCGAAGATTGAGCCTCTGGGCGGTGCCACCTCTGTCAGGGGCGGTTGCACCTCTCTGCTAGAGCTCGAAGTCCGAGATCAGGTAGTTGCACCTCTTAACTAGGGCGGTTGCACCGCCTGCCAGAGCTTGAAGACTGAGCTTAGGCGGTGCTACCACTTGTTAGGGGAGGTTGCACCGCCCAGTCTCGCTCGGAGACTAAGCCCAGGCGGTGCTACCTCCTGGCTGGGGTGGTTGCACTGCCTAGTCTCCTTGGGAGACTTAGCCCAGGCGGTGCTACCTCCTGGCTTGGGCAGTTGCACCTCCCACAGTAATCAGGGTCCGAATGGGTAGATCCATTCGGCCCAGTTTGGGTTTTTCAGGGGCCCAATTGCCCCAAGATTAAGCTAATGGGATCACCTCCCATTTCCAACTTAATCATTGTGCTAACTACGATAAATCCTAAGACAATTTCTGCAGCTTGCTCTAGTGCGTCAATCGCTTCTTCCGGCGAGTTTCTGGCGAACTTCCGTCGATCATCCGATGAACCCTCGATGATGCTCCTGCGGACTTCCGGCAAACTCCTGGACTTGTGATGATCCACTTAGCGAGTTCCGACGAGCTTCTTTTGGCAAGCTTATGGACTTCTCGGATTTGTTCTCGTAGAACCTCCGACGACTGTCCGAACTTCCGTCGAACTCTCAAACTCCCAATGTGATCATTGTCTTGACTCCGCGGCAACTCCTGCTGCATGTCTAACTTTCATCGTAGTTAATCCTACACACTTATCTCAACACATAGATTAGACAACAAATGACAATTGACTTCATCATCAAAATCCGATATTCAACAATCTCCCCCTTTTTGATGATGACAATTAATTGATAATGGAGTTAACCTTAACTCCCCCTGTCTATATGCCATACTTGAGATAAGTCATTCTTGAATTCAAGACCTAAGAATTCAAGCGACATATTGATAAGTTAAATCATTTGAACTTATCAATACTCCCATCATGATTCCCATCATGATGTATCTCTCTGAAGATGATGTCAAGGCTTGACATTTATTTTCAGATTTTACATTACAAGTTTGAATGATGGTAATAGTAACAATTCATCATATTGTAAGATATCAACATGTAAAGCTGTGAAGTAAGATTTTGATATCATTACATAATGTACACATTTCAAATATTTTAGCAACTGTTGCATTTCTTCACATGGTAAGATATCAACTCAAGGCATAATGCAAATTATAGCATCTGTTCATATATCTCTTGGTGATGCAAGCATGGCATAATCATAGCATTAGTGTTTATAGCATCAATTCATATATTTCTCCCCCTTTGTCATCAACAAAAAGCATGGTAGTTGTGATACTAGGAAAACAATATAAACAAGTTATCAAGCATATAAAGGAAGGCATGATACGTAGATTGCTTTGAATACTTCTTCCTTTTTTTTTTTATAATCCTTTATGCATGAAGGAGGAAAGCCATTTGTAATTCCAGCTATTTGTGAGTTTACTTTGAGTCAAGATATGTGTTTGAAACTGCTTTTTGCAAGTAAAAATTGTTAGGATCGAGAGCACTAAGAGGGGTGAATTAGTGCAGCGGAAATCTTTTAGCGATTAAAAAATGAAAGCTGCGTTCGTCCGATAAAAACGATTTCGATGTAAAAGCCGATTCACAGTTTGTATCTAAGTATAGTTTACGCAGTTTGCGTCTAAATGCAGTTTGCGTCTAAATGCAGATTGCGTCTAAGCGCAGTTTGTATTTAAGCGCAGTTTGCGTCTAAGCACAGTTTGCGTCTAAACACAGTTTGCGTCTAAACACAGTTTGCGTCTAAGCGCAGTTTGCGTCTAAACACAGTTTGCGTCTAAGCGCAGTTTGCGTCTAAACACAGTTTGCGTCTAAACACAGTTTGCGTTTAAGCGCAGTTTGCATTTGAGCGCAGTTTGCGTCTAAACGCAGTTTTACGTCTAAGTGCAGTTTTACGTCTAAGTGCAGTTTTACGTCTAAACGTAGTTTTGCGTCTAAACGCAGTTTTATGTCTAAACGCAGTTTTACGTCTAAATGCAGTTTTGCGTCTAAACGCAGTTTTACGTCTAAACGCAGTTTTGCATCTAAACGCAGTTGACGTCTAAACGTAGTTTTTACGTCAAAGCGTAATTTTACATCTAAACGCAGTTTTGAACTTTGAAAAGCGTTTTATGAATACGCAGAAAGCAATTTGCAGTTATAAATGGAATCAAAACGTAAGCGTAAACTGCAGTGTAAAGATCGTACGAAAACACCGATTTACGTCTGAATGCAGATTCGGAAAGATCAGAACTTAGAGACTCGTTCGTAAACGCGCAGAGGGCAGTAGCAATGTAGGAGGTTTGCAGTAATGATAAAGTGCTCAAAGTAAAAGCAAACCAGAGATTTAGAGTGGTTCGGTCAGTCTCGACCTACTCCACTTTTGGCTTCCTCCTCCAACGAGGTCACCGACGTCAACTAGCTGCCTTCCTTCAATAGGCGAAGGCCAACTGCCCTTTTACAGTTTCATTCCTTTTGACGGGCTCAGGAGACAACCCTTACAGATCCTTTCTCTCCTCTCTTTACAACTCAAGACTTGAAGAACAGAAAGAGGAGAACTTTTGGACTTTACACAAATTTGAGCTCTTAGAATCACAGAAAAGATCAAGAATTCGGTGTAGATCTATGTCTTTTCAGTGCTGAATGGGTGGGGTATTTATAGGCCCCAACCCAGTTCAAATTTGGAGCTCAAAACGATCAAATCCCGAAATTCCGGGATCAGGCGGTTGCACCTCCTGACTGGAGAGGTTGCACCGCCTGGCAGAGCTCGGAGACTGAGCCCAGGCGGTTGCACCTCTCTGTCAGGGGCGGTTGCACCGCCTGAGTCTGGCTCGGAGACTGAGCCCCAGGCGGTGCCACCTCCTGACTGAGGCGGTTGCACCTCTCTGCCTGAGCTCGAAGACCGAGCTCAGGCGGTGCTACCTCTCTGTCAGGGAGGTTGCACCGCCCAGTCTAGCTCGAAGACTGAGCTCTGGGCGGTTGCACCTCCTGGCTGGGGCGGTTGCACCGCCCAGTCTCGCTGGGAGACATAGCCCAGGCGGTTGCACCTCCTGGTGCAATCAGGGTCCGAATGGTTAGCTCCATTCGGCCCGATTTCAATCTTTTCAGGGGCCCAATTGCCCCAAGATTAAGCTAATGGGATCACCTCCCATTTTCCAACTTAACCAACGTGCTAACTATGATTAAATCTAAGACAATTTCCGCAGCTTTGCTCCGATGCGTCAATCGCTTCTTCCGGCGAGTTTCCGGTGAACTTCCGTCGATCATCCGATGAACCCTCGGTGATTCTTCTGCGGACTTCCGGCAAACTCCTGGACTTTGCGACGATCCACTTGGCGAGTTCCGAGGAGCTTCGCTTGGCAAGCTTCTGGACTTCTCGGATCTGTTCTCGCAGAACCTCCGATGACCGTCCGAACTTCCGTCGAACTCTCGAACTCCCAACGTGATCATGATCTTGACTCCGGCGCAACTCCTGCTGCTTGCCTAACTTTCATCGTAGTTAATCCTACACACTTATCTCAACACATAGATTAGACAACAAATGACAATTGACTTCATCATCAAAATCCGAGATTCAACAATCTCCCCCTTTTTGATGATGACAATCAATTGATAATGGAGTTATCCTTAACTCCCCCTATCTATATGTCATAGTTGAGATAAGTCAACCTTGAATTCAAGACCTAAGAATTCAAGTGACGTATTGATAAGTTAGATCAGTTAAACTTATCAATACTCCCATCATGATACCCATCATGATGTATCTCTTCAAGAATGATGTCAAGGCTTGACATACATCATCAAGTTTGTATGATTGTGTTTGTAGCTATTCATCATGTAATCATATAAAGCTGTGAAGGACTATTACTTGATGCACACATTTGAGATTTTCTAGCAAGTTTGCATTTACTTCACAAGATAGGATATCAACTCAAGATATAATGCAAACTATAGCACATGTTCATATATCTCTTGGTGATGCAAGGATGGCATAACCATAACATTGTTTATAGCATAACTCAAGTATTTGCAACTATGACATAGACATATTATGACAGTTGTTTATCAATTCATATGTTTCTCCCCCTTTGTCATCAACAAAAAGCATGATAGCATTATCAAAAAGCATGTTAGATGTGATTCCAGCAGATTATCACGCACATAAAGGAAGGCATGCCACATATAATACTTTGAATATCTCTTTTCCTTGTTATAGTTCGTTGCTTGAAGGAGGAAAGTCATTTTTCAAAAAGTTTTCATAAGAGTGTACAGGAAAATCCCATTTTTAGCATTCAAACCGAAAAATGAACTTCTTATATGCATTCGGATATGAGTAAGCTACTGATTTTTTTTAAAAAACATTTGTCACATAATTTCCAACATGTTATTTGATCAAGTGATGCCAAGGCATGTAATAGTAATAACGTCCGAAAAATAATTTTAACTAGTTTAAGTGTTCGGACACATCAACATTCCTAATTCTCTTCTTATGAAATCAAATTATTCTTCACTTAGGGGTTTTGTAAAGATATTAGCTAGTTGATGTTTCGTATCAATGAATTCTATGATTACATCATGATTCGTAACATGATCTCGTATAAAGTGATGTCTAATATCATTTCATGATGTACACATTTCGAATATTTTAGCAAGTGTAGCATTGCATCACATGGTAAGATATCAGCTCGTACGATGCAAATTTTTGTTTGATATCTTGATACAAGGCATATAGCAATGATAGCAATCATATATTTCTTGGTGATACAAGTATGGCCTAATCATAGTATCAGTGATAGCAACCATATTAACATCAGTAATAGCAACCATATCAATGTCATATTGCTGACTTATCAACTATATTGGTATGTCGCTTTATATTTTTCAAGGCATAAGGTTTTTAAAACATTTTAGTTTCAGTGCAAAATCTGAGATAAACAACAAGAGATGTTTGTAAATTTGCATATGCTTACAAATCAAGGTAAAGGGTAACATATGGAGTTTACAACATATCAGGTAACCATATCAAAAACAAAGTCTTTCATGATAAGTAACATAAGGAGTTTACAACATGCCATATCAAAGACAAAGTCCATGAGGATTTTATAACAACAACGGATGATTGTGTTCATACAAGCTCATTCATGAGGTGGAAGGTTGAAGTGCCTAAATAAAGAGTCAAATTGTCGATGGATTTGCTGCAGCTCAGTTAGGATTTGATCTTGTCGAAGTTCAAGCCGTTCTTGTCTTTGTTCGAATCGGTCCATCCGAATCCCAATATCTTCGATGGATGATGTGTGAGTTTGCTCAACCGGATGTGTTTCCTCAAAGGGACAGATCGGAGGAGATTGGGTACTCCTAAAGACTGGTGTTTCTGGCTCGGGTTCAGGTTCAGGTTCAGGTTGAGGGGGATCAGTTCTTCTAGGCATTCTAACCCAGTTACCGTTTCTATAGTGACATCTTAGTCGGTGAAGTAGATTTTTGTTTATTATGCTGAATCTATCTACTTTCATTACTTCTTCTTCTGGTGGTATTTGAATGTCGTAAGCTTTCATTATTCTAGTAATTATACCACCATATGGGAGCATCATATCTTTCTTAGATAATTCTAACATGTTTTGTTGGATAAGATAGCCAAGACAAATGTCATGTCCTTTCATGATTAAGTACATAGTTCCTAATTCTAATTGACTCACTTCATCATGATGGTATTGTTTAGGAAGAATTATACTAGTCATGATATGATGAAGTATCTTAGTGTTTAAAGGCAGTAGATGCTCACAACTTTTAGGAACAAATGTTATGTTAGGATCGGCAAAGATTGTTCCTAAGGCTTCAACATAGGATGTTCCAATAGTTTCATCATCCCATGATCCTCTAAAGTAAAGTCCTATGCTTTTCATGGGAATGCCTATCATATCACAAATGAATCTATCAGTGATTGAGATGTGTTGTCCTAAAAGATAGGTGGACATCCTTTCTTCATCATCTATTTGTATGTTATTGTAAAACAATCTAACTAGCCTAGGATAGATGGGTTCGTTGATCTGCAAGATTGGAAATAGATTTAGGTTTGCAAACCATTGGATAGTCTCTACGTCTCTTAGTTCATTCAGATCTACGTATTTTCTCTTATTGATGCTTCTTAGTTCGAAAGAGAGAAATTTTTCAGCATGGTTTTTTGAATCAAAAAGGGTAAGATCAAACTCTTCTACTAATCTCCTCTTTCCCTTGTCCCTTGAGGATCTTCTAGATCCCATAACTACTGTTGTTTAGAGAGATAAAGGTGAACAAGAGTAAATGAAGTACAAAACAGAGTTTAAGAGGTTCTTAGATAATACCTTAGTGAAATCTTCAAAACAGGGAGCGATTCTTGATGTTTTGCTCCGAAATGAGAGGTATTTGGGAAGCTAAATGGGGTGAAATGAGGATGGAGGAGGCTTGGAGGAGTAGAGAATGAAAGGGAGGTGAGTTGGGGTCGGTTTCACCGCCGGCCCTAGCGTGGGTTAAAAAGGCAGAGTTGCGGGCGATTGCACCTCTGGCTGGAGCGGTGCAACCGCTGGCAACCCGTGATGGCTGGAGGTGCCACCGCTGGCTGGAGAGGTGCCACCGCTGGCTGGAGAGGTGCCACCGCCTGTAGGCAGTGAACACTTTATTGTGATTTGATCAGGGAGGTTTTGTCTTGAGGAGAGTTTTCATTCAGAGCAATTAACGTTACTTACATGATTACGTGTGCGTTTTTATTTCAAGGCAAAAAAACGCTTGTACGATCAAGATAGACCTTTTAACGTGCATACTCCCAATGTCGTATATATGTTTGTGATTTTGAAAAGTCACATTAGGTTGTATCCAAATTGAATTTGTGATTTCATAATTTCCACTCATTGTTGTATCCAAATTGCATTTGGGTCATGACTGTCGAGAATCAAGGAGCAGAACATTAATTCTTGCTCCAGCCTAAGGTTTTAATGTTTTTGTAGGAAGGGATGATTTTTAGGTACCCATTTGCTTTTGGGTGCCTCACTAATAGATCTAGATTTTCAATCATGTTGCATAGAATTTGTCATGGTTCCTTTAGGAACCCAAATCAATTTGTTTGGACTAAATTTCCTGAATGGACAATAATGCGTCCTGTGTCCAAACTTGCAACAAAAGTTGCATTTGCTTTGATGTCTAACATGTAAGATGGGGCCTTTTACGAAGGTAGTTGGATTTTGGTGAGGACTCTTCACAAATCCAATCCCACTTCTTTTGGGAACATGACCTTTGTTTGTAAGGATCATGTTTAATGACTTGCTACCAACCTTGAATTTCTTCAAGGTGTCCTTAAGTAGCAAGTTTTCTTTTTGAAAAGTTTCTAGATCATGACATTTGATACATGAATTTAAACTATCATGATATTCAATTTTTAACTTATTAAAATCACAAGTAAGACTATCATGCTCCTTTTTTTAGCAATTTGTATTTTCTATTGATAGTCTTGCATTCATCAAATAAGTCATGGAAGGCATTTAATAATTCATTGAAAGATAAATCAGCATCTAATAAGTTCGTTACCTCCTCTCCGATGGCCATTAAATGAATGAGCAACTTGCTCGGTGTTGGACTCCTCTTCTTCAGATGCGCTTGAGTCATCCCATGTTGCTTGAAGAGCCTTCTTCTTTGATGTTCTTCTTTTGACCTGGGGACAATCACTCTTGTAGTGTCCCGGCTTTTTACATTCATAGCAGATCACTTGGTCCTTCTTGGGTTCAAGTTTATTTTTCGCATCATTCTTAAACTTGTTTCTTTTGAAGAATTTCTTAAACTTTCTTGTTAAAAGTGCCAAGTCATCATCACAGTTCTCATCACTTGAGTTTTCTCTCAAGTGGCATTCAGAAGTTTTAAGTGCCATATCCTTCCTGTTCTTTGGAAGGATGTCTTCTTGCTCTTCATGAGCTTTGCAAGTCATCTCATAGGTCATTAATGACCCGATTAGTTCTTCAAGAGGGAAGTTTTGCAGATCTTTTGCCTCTTGAATAGCAGTGACTTTAGGATCCCAACTTTTAGGAAGGATCTTAGTATCTTATTTCTGAGTTCAAAATCCGAAAAACTTTTTTCCGAGTCCTTTTAGACCGTTGACGACATCCGTGAAATGGGTAAACATGTCGCCAATGGTTTCACTCGGTTTCATTCGGAAAAGTTCAAAAGAATGCAACAATAGATTGATTTTTGACTCTTTCACTCTACTTGTGCCCTCGTGGGTCACTTCAAGTGTGTGCCAAAAATCAAATGCAGTTTCGCAAGTTGAAACACGATTAAACTCGTTTTTATCAAGTGCGCAAAATAAGGCATTCATAGCCTTTGCATTAAGAGCGAAAGCCTTCTTTTCCAATTCATTCCAATCGATCATTGGAAGAGAAGACTTTGAAAATCCATTTTCAACAAGGTTCCACAGTTCAAAATCCACAGAAATAAGAAAGATCCTCATTCGGGTCTTCCAGTAGGTGTAGTCCGTTCCACTGAATATGGGTGGACGTGTAATAGAATGCCCCTCTTGGTTTCCGGCGTATGCCATCTCTCTTGGGTTTTAATCCGTTAGAGAGTTAACCTTGCTCTGATACCAATTGTTAGGATCGAGAGCACTAAGAAGGGGGGGGGGTGAATTAGTGCAGCGGAAATCTTTCAGCGATTAAAAAACGAAAGCTGCGTTCGTTCGATAAAAATGATTTCGATGTAAAAGTCGATTCACAGTTTGTATCTAAGTGTAGTTTACGCAGTTTGCGTCTAAATGCAGTTTCGTGCCTAAATGCAGATTGCGTCTAGCGTTTAGTTTGTATTTAAAAGCGCCAGTTTTGCGTCTGTTTAGTTTTATGCGTCTAAACACAGTTTGCGTCTAAGCGCAGTTTGCGTCTAAACACAGTTTGCGTCTAAACACAGTTTGCGTCTAAGCGCAGTTTGCGTCTAAACACAGTTTGCGTCTAAACACAGTTTGCGTTTAAGCGCAGTTTGCATTTGAGCACAGTTTGCGTCTAAACGCAGTTTTACGTCTAAGTGTAGTGTTACGTCTAAGTGCAGTTTTACGTCTAAACGCAGTTTTGCGTCTAAACGCAGTTTTACGTCTAAACGCAGTTTTACGTCTAAACGCAGTTTTTCGTCTAAACGCAATTTTACGTCTAAACGCAGTTTTACGTCTAAACGCAGTTTTGCGTCTAAACGCAGTTTTACGTCTAAACGCAGTTTTACGTCTAAACACAGTTTTGCGTCTAAACGCAGTTTACGTCTAAACACAGTTTTTACGTCAAAGCGTAATTTTACGTCTAAACGCAGTTTTGAACTTTGAAAAGCGTTTTATGAATACGCAGAAAGAAATTTGCAGTTATAAATGGAATCAAAACGTAAGCGTAAACTGCAGTGTAAAGATCATACGAAAACATCGATTTATGTCTGAATGCAGATTCGGAAAGATCAGAACTTAGAGACTCGTTCGTAAACGCGCAGAGGGCAGTAGCAATGTAGGAGGTTTGTAGTAATGATAAAGTGCTCAAAGTAAAAGCAAACCAGAGATTTAGAGTGGTTCGGTCAGTCTCGACCTACTCCACTTTTGGCTTCCTCCTCTGACGAGGTCACCGACGTCAACTAGCTGCCTTCCTTCAATGGGCGAAGGCCAACTGCCCTTTTACAGTTTCACTCCTTTTGACGGGCTCAGGAGACAACCCTTACAGATCCTTTCTCTCCTCTCTTTACAACTCAAGACTTGAAGAACAGAAAGAGGAGAACTTTTGGACTTTACACAAATTTGAGCTCTTAGAATCACAGAAAAGATCAAGAATTCGGTGTAGATCTATGTCTTTTCAGTGCTGAATGGGTGGGGTATTTATAGGCCCCAACCCAGTTCAAATTTGGAGCTCAAAACGATCAAATCCCGGAATTCCGGGATCAGGCGGTTGCACCTCTCTATCAGGGGCGGTTTCCCCGCCTGAGTCTGGCTCGGAGACTGAGCCCCAGGCGGTGCCACCTCCTGACTGAGGCGGTTGCACCTCTCTGCCTGAGCTCGAAGACCGAGCTCAGGCGGTGCTACCTCTCTGTCAGGGAGGTTGCACCGCCCAATTTAGCTCGAAGACTGAGCTATGGGCGGTTGCACCTCCTGGCTAGGGCGGTTGCACCGCCCAGTCTCGCTGGGAGACATAGCCCATGCGGTTGCACCTCCTGGCCTAGGCGGTTGCACCGCCTAGTGCAATCAGGGTCCGAATGGTTAGCTCCATTCGGCCAGATTTCAATCTTTTCAGGGGCCCAATTGCCCCAAGATTAAGCTAATGGGATCAACTCCCATTTTCCAACTTAATCAACGTGCTAACTACGATTAAATCTAAGACAATTTCTGCAGCTTTGCTCCGATGCGTCAATCGCTTCTTCCGGCGAGTTTCCGGCGAACTTCCGTCGATCATCCAATGAACCCTCGGTGATTCTTCTGCGGACTTCCGGCAAACTCCTGGACTTTGCAACGATCCACTTGGCGAGTTCCGACGAGCTTCGCTTGGCAAGCTTCTGGACTTCTCGGATCTGTTCTCGCAGAACCTCCGACGATCGTCCGAACTTCCGTCGAACTCTCGAACTCCCAACGTGATCATGATCTTGACTCCGGCGCAACTCCTGCTGCTTGTCTAACTTTCATCGTAGTTAATCCTGCACACTTATCTCAACACATAGATTAGACAACAAATGATAATTGACTTAATCATCAAAATCCGAGATTCAACAAAAATATTATCATCCATATTTCAAGATGGAATTCCTAAGCAGGAATCATTTCATCAAATCCATTTCAGAAAAAAAATATTTTTCATAAGAGTGTATGAGAAAATTTGATTTTTAGCATTCCAACTGTTAAGCGAATCTAAAAATGAGATGAACTCTTTCATGCATTCGGACCAGACTATGCTACAAATTTTCAAATACATTCATGAAGACAAAACATTTCAACACATATTATATAATGGCAATCAAGTGATTTGATCATTCAATAAAGTCCGAAAAATAATTTTAACTAGTTTATCTATTTGGACACATCAACATTCCTAATTCTCTTCTTATGAAATCAAATTGTTCTTCACTTAGAGGTTTTGTAAAAATGTCAGCTAGTTGAGGTTTAGTATCAATGAACTCTATGGTTACGTCATGATTAGTAACATGATCTCGTATAAAGTGATGTCTAATATCAATATGTTTTGTTCTTGAGTGTTGTATAGGATTCTTAGTTAAGCATATTGCACTTGTGTTATCACATTTAATGGGAATATTTTTAAGATTAACTTTGTAATCTTCTAAGGTGTTTTTCATCCATACAACTTGTGCACAGCATGCACTTGCTGCAATATATTCAGCTTCGGTTGTTGATAGTGCAATCGAGTTTTGTTTCTTAGATGACCAGGAAATAAGGGCATGTCCTAAAAATTGATATGATCCTGATGTGCTTTTTCTATCTAGTCTACAGCCAGCAAAGTCCGCATCAGCATAAGCAATTAACTCAAAATTCTCTGATTTTAGGTACCATAATCCTAGATTTGTGGTACCATTAAGATATCTAAGTATTCTTTTAACTGCTTTGAGATGAGATATCTTAGGGTTTGATTGAAATCTAGCACAAAGTCCTACACTGAACATGATGTCTGGTCTGGTTGCAGTGAGGTAAAGTAATCTTCCTATCATACCCCTATAAGTTTTTTGATTTAAGCTTTCTCCACTTTCATCAATTTCTAACTTAGTGGAGGTGCTCATAGGAGTGTTAATAGCCTTTGAGTTGTTCATATTAAACTATTTTAATAAATTCATAGCATATTTAGTTTGACTAATAAAGATGCCATTGCTTAGTTGTTTGATTTGTAAGCCTAAGAAGAATGTTAATTCTCCCATTAAGCTCATTTCGAATTCAAGACTCATAGTTTTAGCAAAAGATTCACAAAGAGATTCATTCGTAGAGCCAAAGATAATATCATCAACATAAATCTGAACAATGAGAAAATTATTTTCAAAATTCTTGATGAACAATGTAGTATCAACCTTGCCTTTTATGAAATTATTTTCGATAAAAAAAGAACTAAGTCTCTCATACCAAGCCTTTGGGGCTTGTTTTCAACCATAGAGAGCTTTAGTTAATCTAAACACATGATTAGGGAGGCTATTATTTTTAAATCCAGGAGTTTGTTCAACATAAACTTCTTCGAAAATAAAGCCATTTATAAAAGCGCTTTTAACATCCATTTGAAATAACTTAAAATTATTACTACTAGCGTAGGCAAGGAGCATCCTTATGGCTTCCAATCGAGCCATAGGAGCTAAGGTTTCTTCGTAATCGATACCTTCTTCTTGGTTGAAACCTTTGGCCACTAATCTAGCCTTGTTTCTAACCACGATACCATTTTCATCTTGCTTGTTTCTGAAAACCCATTTAGTACCAATAACTAAATGGTCATTTGGCCTAGGAACAAGCTTCCACACCTCATTTCTCTCAAATTGATTCAATTCATCTTGCATTGCGATAATTCATGAATCATCTTTCATGGCTTCGTCAACACATTTGGGTTCAATTTGGGAGAGAAAGGCGGCGTTCGTACAAAAATTTTTAAGAGAAGATCTTGTTTGAACCCTCTTTGATGTGTCTCCTAAGATTAGCTCCTTGGGATGAGCACTACATACTTCCAATCCTTGGGTAAGGATGTTTCGGGAGTGGATGCATCCAAGTTGCTAGTTGGAGAAGGGGTTTCATTTAAATTCAAGGAATCAAAATTAACATCATCATCAAAACCATGTTTCCTGATTTCGGAAATCTCATTGAAAACAACATGAATGGATTCTTCGATAATTAAAGTTCTTTTATTGAAGATACGAAAGGCTTTAGAAACTGAAGAATAACCAAGAAAGATTCCTTCATCGGATTTAGCATCAAATTTTCCTTAGTTATCCTCTTCATTCAAAATAAAACACTTACACCCAAAGACTTTAAAATATGAATCATTGGGTTTTTGGTTGTTCCATAACTCATAGGGAGTTTTGGTTAGTAGGGGTCTTACTAGAACTCTATTCAAAATGTAGCATGCAGTATTTACGGCTTCGGCCCAAAAATATTTGGGTAGGTTGTGTTCATTCAACATGGTTCTTGCCATTTCTTGTAGATTTCAATTTTTTCTTTCTACTACTCCATTTTGTTGAGGATTTCTAGGAGTAGAGAAATTATGGTTGTATCCATTGAGTTCACAAAATTCCTAGAAATCATGGTTTTGAAATTCACTACCATGATCACTTCTAATTGACGAAATCATAGATCCTTTCTCATTCTGAACAAGTTTACAAAACTTGGTAAAATATCTAAGGCATTCACTTTTCTGTTTTAAGAAGTAAGTCCATGTGTATCTGCTATAGTCATCCACAATAACGAAGGCGTATTTTCTACCTCCTAGGCTTGATGTGGAGATTGGTCCGAATAAGTCTATATGGATCAATTGTAAGGGCCTAGAGTGCTTATTTGATTCTTAGATTTGAAACTACCCTTAATTTGTTTACCTAATTGGCAAGCATCACATACATTATCTTTGATGAACTTGATATGAGGAATTCCTCTTACAAGTTCTTTAGATGATATTTGAGTGATTAGTTTCATGCTAGCATGACCTAATCTTCTATGCCATATCCAAGCATCCTCATTCAAAACAGAAAAACACATTTCATTACACAAATCATTGATGTCAATAGTGTATACGTTATTTTATTTTAATGCCATCATAGATATGTTTTTGTGTGGTTTTTCAATGATGCAAGCATTAGATTCAAATCTGACAATATATCCTTTATCACATAATTGACTAAAGCTCAAGAGGTTATGTTTTAAACCATCAACTAACAAAACATCTTCAATAAAGAAGTTGGATTTGTTACTTATGGTTCCTTTGCCAATGATTTTACCCTTGTTGTTGTCTCCGAAGGTGACATAGCCTTCGTTTATGCTAGTGAGCTTAAAGAATTGAGATGGATCTCCGGTCATATGCCTTGAGCATCCACCATCAAGGTACCATCTCTTGCTCCTAGCTTGCGATGGTTTAGTTTTCTATAAGAAAGGATGATTTTTAGGTACCCATTTACTTTTGGGTGACTCACAAATAGATCTACATTGTCTATCATGTTGCATAGAATTTATCATGGTTCCTTTAGGAACCCAGATCAATTTGTTTGGACTAATTTTCTTGAATGGACAATAATGCGTCTTGTGTCCAAATTTGCAACAAAAGTTATATTTGTTTTGATGTCGAACATGTAAGATGGAGCCTTTTATGAAGGTGGTTGGATTTTGGTGAGGACTTCTCACAAATCCAATTCCACTTCATTTGGGAACGTGACCCTTGTTTGCAAGGATCATGTTTAATGACTTGCTACCAACCTCGAATTTCTTCAAGGTGTCCTTAAGTAGCAAGTTTTCCTTTTGGAGAGTTTCTAGATCATGACATTTTATGCATGAGCTTAAACTATCATGATGTTCAGCTTTTAACTTATCGAAATTACAAATAAGACTATCATGCTCATTTTTTAGCAATTTGTATTTTCTACTAATTGTCTTACATTCATCAAATAATTCATGGAAAGCATTTAATAATTCATGATAAGGTAAATCTGCATCAATTAAATTTGTTACCTCATCTCCGATGGCCATTAAGGCGTAATGAGCAACTTGCTCGGTGTTGGACTCCTCTTCTTCGGATGCGCTCGAATCATCCCATTTTGCTTTGAGCGCCTTCTTCTTGGATGTTCTCTTCTTGGCTTGGGGACAATCACTCTTGTAGTGTCTCTGCTTTTTGCACTCATAGCAAATAACTTAGTCCTTCTTGGGTTCAAGTTTATTTTTTGCGTCATCCTTAAACTTGTTTCTTTTAAAGAATTTTTAAAATTTTCTTGTTGTTAGTGCCAAGTCATCATCACAGTCCTCATCACTTGAGTTTTCTCTCAAGTGGCCTTCTGAAGTTTAAGTGTCATATCCTTCGAGTTCTTTGGAAGGATGTCGTCTTACTCTTCATGAGCTTTACAAGTCATCTCGTAGGTCATTAATGACCCGATTAGTTCTTCAAGAGGGAAGTTACGTAGATCTTTTGCCTCTTGAATAGCAGTGACTTTAGGATCCCAACTCTTAGGAAGGGATCTTAGAATCTTATTTACAAGCTCAAAATCCGAAAAACTTTTTCCGAGTCCTTTTAGACCATTGACGACATCCGTGAAACGGGTAAACATGTCGCCAATGGTTTCACTCGGTTTCATCCGGAAAAGTTCGAAATAATGTAACAGAAGATTGATTTTTGACTCTTTCACTCGTGCCTTCCTGAGTCACTTCGAGTGTGTGCCAAATATCAAATATGGTTTCACAAGTTGAAACACGTTTAAACTCGTTTTTATCAAGTGCACAAAATAAGGCATTCATAGCCATTGCATTAAGAGTGAAAGCCTTCTTCTCCAATTCATTCCAATCGATCATTGGAAGAGAAGACTTCGAAAATCCATTTTCGACAAGATTCCAAAGTTCAAAATCCATAGAAATAAGAAAGATCCTCATTCGGGTCTTCCAATAGGTGTAGTTCTGTAACACCCCTCATTTCCGAATTTTCGTATAAGTTTCTGGTGATAATGTAAGCATATTTTAAATTGACAAAAGAAATAGAGTATGAATCAGAGGTAACTTATTTATAAGATTTGGGAGATCTGTTCAAAAAAAAAAAAAAAAAAAAAGAATCTGAGGACCTATATGTAAACCCTGAGGACCTAATCGTAAATATGTTAAATACAACGACTAAACTGTAAAATGTACAAAAATACAAACTCCACCGCTTAAGCCTCTCTGCCTTCGTTCTTAAGGAAGCAGAGAAGGCAGCTGCGTGGATGATATGGGAAAGAAAGAAAGAAAGAAGAAGAAGAAGAAGAAGAAGAGGAAGAAGAAATTGGGGCTTTAAGTTTTCTTGCTCAATCTTCTCAATTGGGGGTCAAAAATTCTCAAAGGCAAGTGTTCTAACCCCATCCTACAGAATTTTTAGTCTCTGTTTTCATGTTGAATCAAAATAAATTGAAGGATTTCTATTTAGAAACTGATATGTCTCTCTTTGGACATAGAACCATGGATTTTGAAGTCTTTTTTCGGTAAACTGACCCCTATACACTGTTTCAGCTATAAGTTTTAGTATAAAATGTGAATTCGGGCAGGAACTATTTTGTTTGAAAATTAGACTCTTATATCTTCCTGTTGACACTGATTTTGTAGATTTTTGACACCGAATACTTACCCAAACATCTGATTCAATTGAGCCTATAGACACTGTAAAACAGGGTTCAAGATTTCTGACCTGTCGATACTAAAATGCCTATAACTCCCTGTTGAAAATTCTGAATTGTACCAAACTGATTTTATTTGAAACTAGACTTGAAAATCTTTCTTTTGACTTATAGTTTGAAAATTTTGGATTTCAATTGCCTAACCTATTGTCTGTTGAATCCGACCCTATAAATTCTGCAAACCAGTGATTGTGTTTTTGACCTTGTGTTACCAAATCAAAGGTAACTCCGCGTTGGGAACCCTGTTTCGTATGAAATTTGTTCCATCAGAATATAGATTGATATATGGTTCGACCATAGTTTTCTTATGGGTATTGGAGCATAATTGATATTCTGAAGTATTTGTTTGATGTGCCACTGGAATTCTGTCCGAAATCGAGCTTTGGTCGATTTCGCGTATTCTGCTCCGTTCCTTTGGATATTTGAATTCGTCTAACCTTCTTATTGGATTTGAGCTAAATATGATTGCTTGGAATCCCTGTACACTCTTGTTTTATTTCATTCCAAATCTGAATACATTTGTGAGAGATTTGTTCTTTGTTTCGTATTGTCTCGAAAAGGCACATGCACGTTTGTTGTTCCGCGTGTGCTTCCGATATATGCTACTTATTGTTAAAACTGCCCTCTTCTACTCTGGTGTGTGGGATTGTCTGGACCTTTGCCAGAAATGGTAAAGGGTATGTGCTTAATACCCGCTCTGTGGGGTCCCGCTCCGTGGGATGCGCTTATTACCCGCTCTGTGGGGTCCCGCTCCATGGGATATTCTGGACCTTTGCCAGAAATGGTAAAGGGTATGTGCTTAGAGCCTGCGATGCTCTGCCGGCCCCTCTGACTTCACCTAGACGTGGGTGGAGGGATCTCCCAGACGTGGGAGACTTTTGTCAGGTGGTCATTCAGAAATGGATGAATCACATTCTGACTGAGATCCCACCACACCTTCTATATGTTTGATATGACATCCGAGTTTGGTGAGTTGTTTCTGTTCATGCTCTGGATAAGAATGATATGATTACAGCGTCAAGGACGACGTTTGAGCTTCTGTATGATATTTGTTTTGATATGCTCTGAAATGCTTCATTCATTGATGATTTTGCTTGAAATGTTCCATATGCCGTTGATATGCTTGAACACTTTATATGTCATTGATAAGCTCGATATGTTTCCTTTGTTCTTGATATGCTCCAATTACTCTATGCCCCAATCTGTGGGGAACCAAATATGTAAGATTGAAATGACAATTGTGTTTTGCTCTTAATGATACTATGTCTACGAAATCGTATATTCTGCCTTGTATTTTGGAACTGTATCTCTTTGGAAGTTGTACTATTTTGATATGGATATGTTAGTCACTTTGAGCTCTTTATGCTCACCCCGTTTGTTGATAAATTTTTCAGGATAGCATATTGCTTGCTTAAATGATAAGATTTTGAGGCGGTGGAAAGTTTAGAAGATTTTGGGCAGATCTTTGTTAGCATATGTGTATTTGTTGTATAAGATACTCTGCATCTTATGAAATGTGACGATGAATCTAAACCTATGGATTTTTGTGTAAGATAAAGGATCCCTCATGTATAGGATTTTGGTATGTTAAGTTATATTCGTGTAATGATATGATCTTATGATAATCGTTGGTTTGGTGACTGCATAGACTTCCCATTTGTGAATTTATGTTGTGGTTATTATTTTGATGAGTTGAGTTCTGATTGTGTGAATTATCAGTGATGTGTGGTATGTTTATGAAAAATGCAGGGGTTATGAATTTGTAGACTATAGAGGTGAAATTTTGATCTGAATGTTTTCTTAGTGACCTCAAATGTGTGCTTGGATCCTGGGTTAGTTACGATAAAAATTTTAAATATTGTCGATATATTTTTGAGGGGCGTGACAGAGGTGGTATCAGAGCATTGTTTGAGGATCACTGAAATATTTGATATGTTGACGTGCAAAATATATTGAGGTCCAGTGATAATGATTGGTGGATATTTTCTTTGATGCATTTTAGGAATCTAGGATGATGAGGACTTATGGTCCTCCAATTTCATTTGTTTCTGATTAATTAAGGGGGATGAAAGGGTTGATCGAGGATACAAAATCAGAGTAATGCGATGAAAACATGGTGAACCAAATTTCATTGGTGGTAGAAAAACGGATGATGCAAACAGAGAAGATATTTGATGTACAAAATTGTTCTAATGATCGAAAGAATTCTTTTGCCACCTTATATTGGAAGTAGAGGCTGATCATTAATGGCAACAAAGAAAATAATTTTTGGAGATCAATATTACGAATGATAAGGACAAGTTTACCAATAAAAATATGATTGGAAATGAATCAGAAAGTAATAACAAGAGTGTCCAGACATTTGGATTTGAAAAGGAAAGTCATCGCAAAAGACTCAATCATATGTGAATTGCAAGTTAAGTTATGAAACATGTTAGTGTTTTCGGGTGACTGGGGCATGTTTTGGTTGTGGAAAGTTGGATCATCAAATAAAAGATTGCCCTTTGAGGAAGAAGAAAGAGCCACTGTCTCCTAGACCCTCAGCCCATGCTAGAGTGTACGCTATCACTGAACAAGATTCTAAAGCTTCTAAATCAGTGGTGGAAGGTATTCTTCATGTTTCTAAAAGAAATGCAAAAGTTTTGTTTGATCCCGGCTCCAACTTATCGTTTGTTTCACAATACTTTGCTTGTCACTTGGATATTCTACCTAAACCCCTGGATTATATGTTATATGTAACAACTACTGTTGGAGATTCATTGGCAATAAACTTGGTCTACCCATCTTGTTTGATCTCTATTGGGGACCACGAACTCCTTGCTGATTTGATTCTCCTAGAGATCCAGGGCTTTGATATTATACTTGGCATGGATTGGTTATCTTCTCATCACGCTAGTATTGATTGTTACAAAAAAAATAATTACTTTCTGCATACCAGATCAGCCTATATTTTTCTTTGAGGGCATTAGGCATGATTTGCCTCCTTGCTTGATATCAGCACTTCAAGTTTACCGTCTTATGCAGAAAGGTTGTTTCTGTTATATGGTGTGTGTAAAGGAGCATTCAAATCAGGAAACCCACCTAGATGAAATTGTAGTGGTCAAAGAATTCCCTGATGTATTCCCAGATGACTTGCCTGGTTTACCTCTAGATAGAGAGGGTGAATTTGCTATTGATCTGGTCTCCAATACAACCCCAATATCTAAGCCTCCCTACAGAATGGCACCACTCGAGCTAGAGGAATTAAAGAAACAAATACAAGAATTATTAGATAAGGGTTTCATACGACCCAGTGTATCCCATGGGGTGCTCCGGTACTATTAGTGAAGAAGAAGGATGGAACATTTAGGCTTTGTATTGATTATAGACAGTTGAATCAGGTGACCATCAAAAATAAGTATCCCATACCTAGAATTGATGATTTGTTTGATCAACTGCAGGGTGCACAAGTATTCTCTAAGATTGACCTGAGGTCAGGTTACTATCAGTTGAAGATCAAGGAGGAGGATATTTCAAAAACAGCTTTCAGAACTCGATATGGTCATTATGAATTCTTGGTGATGCCTTCGGTTTGACAAATGCCCCTGCAGCTTTTATGGAACTAATGAATAGGATATTTCAACCGCTCTTGGATATCTGTGTAATTGTATTTATTGATGACATATTGGTGTATTCAAAGAGTAATCAGGAGCATGAGGAACACTTGAGAGATGTGTTGTCTATACTAAGAGAAAAGAAGTTGTATGCGAAGTTCAGCAAATGTGAATTTTGGTTGAATGAAGTTACTTTCTTAGGCCATGTGATTTCAGGGAAGGGTATATCTGTTGATCCAAGGGAAAATAGAAGCTGTAGTTGAATGGGAAGTACCAACAAATGTAACAGAAGTTCGAAGCTTTTTGGGCATGGCAGGTTATTACAGGGAGATTTGTTGAGGGATTTTTCGAATCGCTCAACCTCTCACCAACCTCACTAAAAAAGAATATGAAATTTGTATGGGGTGATGATTGTGAGCAAAGTTTTCAAGAGTTAAAAAAAAGAAGATTGACTAGTGCCCCTATTCTCACTATTCCAAGTGGTAGTGAGGGATTTGTAGTTTATCTTGATGCTTCAAAAAAAAAGGCCTAGGATGTGTTTTGATGCAGGAAGGAGAGTAATTGCTTATGCTTCTAGGCAAATTAAAGGTTATGAATTGAATTATCCAACTCATGATTTGGAATTAGTAGTAATTATTTTTGCTCTAAAGATTTGGAGACATTATTTGTATGGTCGACAGGTTTGAAATCTTCACTGATCACAAGAGTTTAAAATACATTTTCACTCAGAAAAAAAGAGTTAAACATGAGGCAGTGAAGATGGATAGAACTTAGAAGGATTATGATTGTGCCATCCGTTATCACGGGGGCAAAGCCAATGTTGTGATGATGCACTTAGTAGGAAATCTACAAGTTTTATGGCTAGTCTGTTTGTGAAGCAATGGAAGTTATTAGAAGAAAATTTTGATTTGAAAGCTTTGAGGAAAGAGCAAGACTCGATGATATTGATGGCCTCCATTCAAGTGCATTCGATCTTATTCAACAAATTAAGGAAGGACAATTCTGAGATCCACATTTAATCCACTTGAGGAGTGAAGTAGAAAAGGAATTGAAGCCACAATTTCAAGTTTCAAAGGATGGCCTATTGAGATTTGGGGAGAGGGTATGTGTACCAAATGAACCAGATATTAAGAATCAAATCGAAGGAAAGTCATACTTCAAAGTACACCATACATCCTGGGAGCACTAAGATGTATAGAGATCTTCAAAGTCATTATTGGTGGGAAGGCATGAAGAAGGAAATTGCAATGTATGTTTCAAAATGTTTGACTTGTCGACAAATCAAAGTAGAACACCAAAGACACGGAGGGTTGTTACAACCTTTAGATATTCTGAATGGAAATGGGAATGCATTACTATGGATTTTGTTTCAGGACTACCCAGAACCTCTAAAAAAGCATGATGCTATTTGGGTTATCATTGATAGGTTAACAAAATCTGCACATTTCCTACCAATTAATATGACTTATTCGCTTGATAGATTTGCAGATTTATATGTCGGTGAAATAGTAAGACTTCATGGTATTCCAAAGGAGATCATCTCGATAGAGACTCAGATTTCTCTCTAGATTCTGGAGAAGATTACAGGAATCTATGGGCACTAAAGTTAAGTTTAGTAATGCATATCATCCTCCATCGATGGTCAGTCAGAAGAACAATTCAAACGCTTGAGGATTTGCTTAGAGCCTATGTTATGGATTGGAAAGGTTAATGGGATAAGGATATTTCACTTGTTGAGTTCACTTATAATAATAGTTATCATTCAAGTATTCAGATGGCTCCTTATAAAGCTTTATATGGGCGAAAGTGCATAACACCTATATGTTGGGAAGAAGTTGGTGACAGAAAGCTGTTAGCACCAGACAAGGTACAAGAAACTTCCGAGAAAATTCAAGTTATAAGGAAAAGGTTAAAAACTTCTCAGAGTCGTCAAAAGAGTTATGCCGACAATAGAAGACGAGATATTGAGTTTGAAATCGGAGATTTTGTATTCTTGAAAGTCTCCCCTTCCAAAGGCATTATTAGGTTTAGGAAGAAAGGAAAGTTAAGCCCTAGATTTATTAGACCTTTTGAGGTTCTTGAGAGGGTTGGTTATGTCGCTTACAGGATTGCCTTGCCACCAGCATTGAGTCATGTCCATGATATATTTCATGTCTCGATGATTAGGAAGTATATATATGACCCTTCTCACATCATTAAGTATGAGCTGGTGGAGATTGATAAAGATTTATCTTATGTGGAAGAGCCTATTCAGATCGTTGATAAGAAAGAAAAAGTCCTAAGGAATCGGGTCATCTTACTGGTTCAAGTAATTTGGAGACATCATTCTGGAGAGGAAACAACTTAGGTGCTAGAGGAGGAAATGAAAAAGGTGTACCCACGTCTTTTCATCGATAGAGGTACGATAAATTTAGAGGACTAAATTTTTCTTTTAAGGGGGGTAGAGTGTAACACCCCTCATTTCCGAATTTTCGTATAAGTTTCTGGTGATAATGTAAGCATATTTTAAATTGACAAAAGAAACAGAGTATGAATCAGAGGTAACTTATTTATAAGTTTTGGGAGATCTGTTCAAAAAAAAAAAAAAAAAAAAAAGAATCTGAGGACCTATATGTAAACCCTGAGGACCTAATCGTAAATATGTTAAATACAACGACTAAACTGTAAAATGTACAAAAATACAAACTCCACCGCTTAAGCCTCTCTGCCTTCGTTATTAAGGAAGCAGAGAAGGCAGCTGAGTGGATGATATGGGAAAGAAAGAAAGAAAGAAGAAGAAGAAGAAGAAGAAGAGGAAGAAGAAATTGGGGCTTTAAGTTTCTTGCTCAATCTTCTCAATTGGGGGTCAAAAATTCTCAAAGGCAAGTGTTCTAACCCTATCCTACAGAATTTTTAGTCTCTGTTTTTATGTTGAATCAAAATAAATTGAAGGATTTCTATTTAGAAACTGATATGTCTCTCTTTGGACATAGAACCATGGATTTTGAAGTCTTTTTTCGGTAAACTGACCCCTATACACTGTTTCAGCTATAAGTTTTAGTATAAAATGTGAATTCGGGCAGGAACTATTTTGTTTGAAAATTAGACTCTTATATCTTCCTGTTGACACTGATTTTGTAGATTTTTGACACCGAATACTTACCCAAACATCTGATTTAATTGAGCCTATAGACACTGTAAAACAGGGTTCAAGATTTCTGACCTGTCGATACTAAAATGCCTATAACTCCCTGTTGAAAATTCTGAATTGTACCAAACTGATTTTATTTGAAACTAGACTTGAAAATCTTTCTTTTGACTTATAGTTTGAAAATTTTGGATTTCAATTGCCTACCCTATTGTCTGTTGAATCCGACCCTATAAATTCTGCAAACCAGTGATTGTGTTTTTGACCTTGTGTTACCAAATCAAAGGTAACTCCGCGTTGGGAACCCTGTTTCGTATGAAATTTGTTCCATCAGAATATAGATTGATATATGGTTCGACCATAGTTTTCTTATGGGTATTGGAGCATAATTGATATTCTGAAGTATTTGTTTGATGTGCCACTGGAATTCTGTCCGAAATCGAGCTTTGGTCGATTTCGCGTATTCTGCTCCGTTCCTTTGGATATTTGAATTCGTCTAACCTTCTTATTGGATTTGAGCTAAATATGATTGCTTGGAATCCCTGTACACTCTTGTTTTTATTTCATTCCAAATCTGAATACATTTGTGAGAGATTTGTTCTTTGTTTCGTATTGTCTCGAAAAGGCACATGCACGTTTGTTGTTCCGCGTGTGCTTCCGATATATGCTACTTATTGTTAAAACTGCCCTCTTGTACTCTGGTGTGTGGGATTGTCTGGACCTTTGCCAGAAATGGTAAAGGGTATGCGCTTAATACCCGCTCTGTGGGGTCCCGCTCCGTGGGATGCGCTTATTACCCGCTCTGTGGGGTCCCGCTCCGTGGGATATTCTGGACCTTTGCCAGAAATGGTAAAGGGTATGTGCTTAGAGCCTGCGATGCTCTGCCGGCCCCTCTGACTTCACCTAGACGTGGGTGGAGGGATCTCCCAGACGTGGGAGACTTTTGTCAGGTGGTCATTCAGAAATGGATGAATCACATTCTGACTGAGATCCCACCACACCTTCTATATGTTTGATATGACATCCAGAGTTTTGGTGAGTTGTTTCTGTTCATGCTCTGGATAAGAATGATATGATTGCAACGTCAAGGACGACGTTTGAGCTTCTGTACGATATTTGTTTTGATATGCTCTGAAATGCTTCATTCATTGATGATTTTGCTTCGAAATGTTCCATATGCCGTTGATATGCTTCGGAACACTTTATATGCCATTGATAAGCTCCGATATGTTTCCTTTGTTACTGATATGCTCCAATTACTCTATGCCCCAATCTGTCAGGAACCAAATATGTAAGATTGAAATGACAATTGTGTTATGCTCTTAATGATACTATGTCTACGAAATCGTATATTCTGCCTTGTATTTTGGAACTGTATCTCTTTGGAAGTTGTACTATTTTGATATGGATATGTTAGTCACTTGCTGAGCTCTTTATGCTCACCCCGTTTGTTGATAAATTTTTCAGGATAGCATATTGCTTGCTTAAATGATAAGATTGGGCTGAGGCGGTGGAAAGTTTAGAAGATTTTGGGCAGATCTTTGTTAGCATATGTGTATTTGTTGTATAAGATACTCTGCATCTTATGAAATGTGACGATGAATCTAAACCTGTGGATTTTGTGTAAGATAAAGGATCCCTCATGTATAGGATTTTGGTATGTTAAGTTATATTCGTGTAATGATATGATCTTATGATAATCGTTGGTTTGGTGACTGCATAGACTTCCCCATTTGTGAATTTATGTTGTGGTTATTATTTTGATGAGTTGAGTTCTGATTGTGTGTATTATCGAGTGATGTGTGGTATGTTTATGAAATGCACAGGGTTATGAATTTGTAGACTATAGAGGTGAAATTTTGATCTGAATGTTTTCTTAGTGACCTCAAATGTGTGCTTGGATCCTGGGTTAGTTATGATAAAAATTTTAAATATTGTCGATATATTTTTGAGGGGCATGACAAGTTCGTCCCACTGAACATGGGTGGACGTGTAATAGAATGGCCCTCTTGGTTTCTGGCGTATGTCATCTCTCATGGGTTTTAATCCGTTAGAGAGTTAACCCCGCTCTAATGCCAATTGTTAGGATCAAGAGCACTAGGGGGGGGGTGAATTAGTGCAGCGGAAAACTTTCTGCAATTAAAATGAAACTGCGTTCGAACGATAAAAACGATAAAATGAAAGCCGATTCTAAGATTACTTTAACTTAAGATCAAGCAAGATGATGTTAAAGTCAATCTATGAAGGCAGTTTGCAGTTATGATGAAAGTCATAATATAAGCGCAAACTAAAATACGACGTTTGTACGAAGAAACTGATTTACGTCTAAATGCTGATTCGTAAATCACTTGATTAGGCGAGATGCTATTTAAGCAAGGGCATAAAGGCAATTTGCAGTTATGGTAAAAATCAAAACATAAACATAATCTGAAATATGATGATCGTACGAAAAAGCAGATTTACGTCTAAACGTTGATTCGGAAAGTGCAAAGCTTGAAACCTGATCTTATATGCGCAGAAAGAAGTAAACTTCAGAGGAGGTGTGCAGTAAAGATAATATGCTCAAAGTAAATGCAAACCGAGATTTAGAGTGGTTCGGTCAATCTTGACCTACTCCACTTTTGGCTTCCTCCACCGACGAGGTCACCGACGTCAACTAGAGGCCTTCCTTCAATAGGTGAAGGCCAACCACCCTTTTACAGTTTTACTCCTTTTGACGGGCTTAGGAGGCAACCCATACAGAAATTTTCTCTCCTCTCTTTACAACTCAAAACTTTGAAGAACAGAGGGAGAACTTTTGGCCTTTACAATAATTTTGAGCTCTATGAATCACAGAAAGAGATCAAGATTTCGAGTGTAAGTTATATTCTTTTAGTGCTGAATGGGTGGGGTATTTATAGGCCCCAACCCAGTTCAAATTTGGAGCTCAAAACTGTCAATTCCCGGAATTTCGGGATCAGGCGGTTGCACCTCCTGACTGGTGCGGTTGCATCGCTTGGCAGAGCTCGAAGACTGAGCCTCTGGGCGGTGCCACCTCTGTCAGGGGCGGTTGCACCTCTCTGCCAGAGCTCGAAGACCGAGCTCAAGCAGTTGCACCTCTTGACTAGGGTGGTTGCACCACCTGCCAGAGCTCGAAGACTGAGCTCAGGCGGTGCTACCTCCTGTCAGGGGAGGTTGCACCGCCTAGTCTCGCTCGGAGACTGAGCCCAGGCGGTGCTACCTCCTGGCTGGGGCAGTTGCACCGCCCAATCTCCCTGGGAGTCTTAGCCCAGGCGGTGCTACCTCCTGGCTTGGGCGGTTGCACCTCCCACAGCAATCATGGTCCAAATGGGTAGATCCATTCGGCCCAGTTTGGGTTTTTTAGGGGCCCAATTGCCCCAAGATTAAGCTAATGGGATCACCTCCCATTTCCAACTTAATCATTGTGCTAACTACGATAAATCCTAATACAAATTCTGCAGCTTGCTCTGGTGCGTCAATCGCTTCTTCCGGCGAGTTTCCGGCGAACTTCCGTCGATCATCCGATGAACCCTCGGTGATGCTCCTGCGGACTTCCGGCAAACTCCTGGACTTGCGACGATCCACTTGGCGAGTTCCGACGAGCTTCTTTTGGCAAGCTTATGGACTTCTCGGATTTGTTCCCGCAGAACCTCTGACGACTGTCCGAACTTCCGTCGAACTCTAGAACTCCCAACGTGATCATTGTCTTAACTCCGGCGCAACTCCTGCTGCATATCTAACTTTCATCGTAGTTAATGCCCCGTCCAGCCCTGTGCCACCCAGGGGTTTCCAGGGTGCCAAGATGGCTGACGTTTTGCTCTACTCATGTCATTTGCCACGGCACGCAAGAATTGCCCAAAAACTGGCCAAAACGGCCCAAAAAAGGGCCAAAACTGGTCATTTTTGGCTGAGCGAGCGAGCGGCGAGCGGTGGACAGCGAGCAAAGTGAGAGGTGGCACCGTCCCTGCTATACGAATGCCCATCCAGCCTTTACAACCCAGGGGGTTCCAGGGTGCTGAGATGGTTGACGTTTTGCTTCGCTCACGTCGTTCGTCGCGGCACACAAGAACGGCCCAAAAACTTGCCAAAACAGCCCAAAAACGGGCCAAAACTGGCCATTTTTGGCTGAGCGAGCGAGCGGTGAGTGGCGGACAGCGAACGAATCGAGAGGTAGCACCGTCCCTGCTACACGAATGCCCCATCCAGCCTTGTGCCAACCGGGGAGTTCCAGGGTGCTGAGATGGCTGATGTTTGGCTCCGCTAACGTCGTTCGCCACGGCACACAAGAACGACCCAAAAGCAGGCCAAAACAGCTCAAAAATGGTTCAAAACTGGCCATTTTTGGATGAGCGAGCGAGCGGCGAGCAGCGGACAGCGAGCGAAGCGTGAGGCAGCACCATCCCTGCAATACAAATGCCCCATCTTGCCTGTGCCACCCGCGGGGTTCCAGGGTTCTGAGATGGCTGACTTTTTGCTCCGCTCACGTCGTTCATTGTGGCAAAAGCAGCGCAAAAACTGACCATTTTTGGCTGAGCGAGCGAGCGGCGAGCGACGGACAGCGAGCGAAGCGCGAGGCAGCACCGTCCCTACTATACGAATGCCCCATCCAGCCCTGTGCCACCCGGGGGGTTCCAGGGTGCTGAGATGGCTGACGTTTTGCTCCGCACACTTTGTTCACCGCGGCACGCAAGAACTGCCCAAAAACTGGCCAAAACGGCCCAAAAATGGGCCAAAACTGGCCATTTTTGGCTGAGCGAGCGAGCGGCGGGCGACGGATAACGAGAGAAGCGAGAGGCAGCACCGTCACTACTATACGAATGCCCCATCCATCCCTGTGCCTCCCGGGGGGTTCCAGGTTGCTGAGATGACTGACGTTTTGCTCCGCTCACGTCGTTCGCCGCGGCACGCAAGAATTGCCAAAAAACTGGCCAAAACAGACCAAAAACGGGCCAAAACTAGCCATTTTTGGCTGAGCGAGCGAGCGGCGGGCGGCGGACAGCGAACGAAGCGAGAGGCAGCACCGTCCCTGCTATACGAATGCCCCATCTAGCCCTGTGCCACCCGGGGGGTTCCAGGATGCTGAGATGGCCGATGTTTTGCTCCGCTCACGTCGTTCACCACGACACGCAAGAACTGTATAAAACTGGCCAAAATGGCCTAAAAATGGGCCAAAACTAGCCATTTTTGGCTGAGCAAGCGGCGGACAGCGATCAAAGCGATAGGCAGCACCGTCCCTGCTATACGAATGCCCATCTAGCCTTTGCAACCCGGGGGGTTCCAGGGTGCTCAGATGGTTGACATTTTGCTCCGCTCACGTCGTTCATCGCGGCACACAAGAACGACCCAAAAACATGCCAAAACAGCCCAAAAACGGGCCAAAACTGGCCATTTTTGGCTGAGCGAGCGAGCGGTGAGTGGCGGACAGCGAGCGAAGCGAGAGGCAGCACCGTCCCTGCTATACGAATGCCCCATCCAGCCCTGTGCCACCCGGGGAGTTCCAGGGTGCTGAGATGGCTGATGTTTTGCTCCGCTAATGTCGTTCGCCGCGGCACACAAGAACGACCCAAAAACAGGCCAAAACAGCCCAAAAACGGTTCCAAACTGGCCATTTTTGGATGAGCGAGCGAGCGCGAGCAGCGGACAGCGAGCGAAGCGTGGGGCAGCACCGTCCCTGCTATACAAATGCCCCATCTTGCCTTGTGCCACCTTCGGGGTTCCAGGGTTCTAAGATGGCTGACTTTTTGCTCCGCTCACGTCGTTCGCCGCGGCACACAAGAACTGCCAAAAAACTGGCCAAAACAACCCAAAAACGGGCCAAAAATGGCCATTTTTGGCTGAGCGAGCGAGCGGATAGCGGCGGACAGCGAGCGAAGCGAGAGGTAGCACCGTCCCTGCTATACAAATGCACCACCCCACCCTATGCCACTCGGGGGGGTCCAGGGTGCTGAGATGGCTGACGTTTTGCTTCGCTCACGTCGTTCGCCGCGGCACACAAGAACAGCCCAAAAACTAGCCAAAACAACCCAAAAACGGGCCAAAACTGGCCATTTTTGGCAAAGCGAGCAAGCGGCGATTGGCGGACAGCGGGCAAAGCGATAGGCAGCACCGTCCCTACTATACGAATGCCCCATCCATCCCTATGCCACCCGGGGGGTTCTAGCGTGCTGAGATGGCTGACGTTTTGCTCCGCTCAGGTCGTTCGCCGCGGCATGCAAGAACTGCCCAAAAAAAGGCCAAAACGGCCGAAAAACGGGCCAAAACTGGTCAATTTTAGTTGAGCGAGCGAGCGGCGAACAGCGAGCGAAGCGAGAGGTAGCACCGTCCCTGCTATACGAATGCCCCATCCGACCCTGTGCCACCCGGGGGTTTCTAGGGTGTCAAGATGGCTGACGTTTTGCTCCGCTCTCGTCATTCGCCGCGGCATGCAAGAACTGCCCAAAAACAGGCCAAAACGGCCCAAAAACGGGCCAAAACTGGCCATTTTTGGTTGAGCGAGCTAGCGGCGAACAGCGAGCGAAGCGAGAGGTAGCACCGTCCCTGTTATACGAATGCCCCATCCAGCCCTGTGCCACCCGGGGGGTTCCAGGGTGCTGAGATGGCTGACGTTTTGTTCCGCTCACGTCGTTCGCCACGACACGCAAGAACTGCCCAAAACCAGGCCAAAACGACCCAAAAAGGGCCAAAACTAGCCATTTTGTGCTGAGCGAGCGAGCGGCGAGCGGCGGACAGCGAGCGAAGCGAGAGGTAGCACCATGCCTGCTATACGAATGCCCTCTCCAACTCTGTGACACCCAGGGGGTTCCAGGGTGCTGAGATGGCTGACGTTTTGCTCCACTCACGTCGTTCGCCGCGGCACGCAAGAACGGCCCAAAAACTGGCCAAAACAGTCGAAAAACTGGCCAAAACTGGCCATTTTTGGTTGAGCAAGCGAGCGACTAGCGGCGGACAGCGAGCGACACGAGAGGCAGCACCGTCCCTACCATACGAATGCCCCATCCAGCCTTGTGCCACCCGGGGGGTTCCAGGGTGCTGAGATGGCTGACGTTTTGCTCCGCACATGTCGTTCATCGCGGCAAGCAAGAACTGCCCAAAAACTACCCAAAACGGCACAAAAACTGGCCATTTTTGGCTGAGCGAGCGAGCGGCGAGCGACGGACAGCGAGCGAAGCACGAGGTAGCACCGTCCCTACTATACGAATGCCCCATCCAGCCCTGTGCCACCCGGGGGGTTCCAGGGTGCTGAGATGGCTGACGTTTTGCTCCGCACACTTCGTTCACCGCAACACGCAAGAACTGCCCAAAAACTGGCCAAAACTGCCCAAAAATGGGCCAAAACTGGCCATTTTTGGCTGAGCGAGCGAGCGGCGGGCGGCGGACAGCGAGAGAAGCGAGAGGCAGCACCGTCACTACTATACGAATGCCACATCCAGCCCTGTGTCTCTCGAGGGGTTCCAAGTTGCTGAGATGACTGACGTTTTGCTCCGCTCACGTCATTCGCCGCGGCACACAAGAATTGCCAAAAAACTGGCCAAAACGGACCGAAAACGGGCCAAAACTGGCCATTTTTTGGCTGAGCGAGCGAGCGGCGGGCGTCGGACAGCGAACGAAGCGAGAGGCAGCACCGTCCCTGCTATACGAATGCCCCATCGATCCCTGTGCCACCCGGGGGGTTCAAGGATGCTGAGATGGCCGATGTTTTGCTCCGCACACGTCGTTCACCATGGCACGCAAGAACTGCATAAAACTGGCCAAAATGGCCCAAAAACGGGCCAAAACTGGCCATTTTTGGCTGAGCAAGTGGCGGACAGCGATCGAAGCGATAGGCAGCACCATCCCTGCTATACGAATGCCCCATCCATCCCTATGCCACCCGGGGTGTTCCAGGGTGCTGAGATGGCTGACGTTTTGCTCCGCTCACGTCGTTCGCCGTTGCACGCAAGAACTGCCCAAAAACTGGCCAAAACGGCCCAAAAACGGGCCAAAAAATGCCCTTTTTGGCGGAGCGAGCGAGCGGCGAGCGAGGGACAGCGAGCGAAGTGGGAGGCAGCACCATCATTGCTATGCGAATGCCCCATCTAGCCCTGTGCCACCCGGGGGGTTCCAGGGTGCTGAGATGGCTGACGTTTTGCTCCGCTCACGTCGTTCGCCGCGGCACACAAGAACGGCCCCAAAACAAGCCAAAACAGCCCAAAAAGGGGCCAAAAACTGGGCATTTTTGGCTGAGCGAGCGAGCGACGAGCGTCGGACAGCGAGCAAATTGAGAGGCAGCACCGTCCCTGCTATTCGAATGCACCATCCAGCCCTGTGCCACCTAGGGGGGTTCAGGGTGCTGAGATGGCTGACGTTTTGCTACGCTCAAGTCATTCGCCGTGGCACACAGGAAAGGCCCAAAAACAGCCCAAAACAGCCCAAAAACTGGCCAAAACTGGCCATTTTTGGCTAAGCGAGCGAGCGGCAAGCGACAGACAGCGAGCGAAGCGAGAGGCAGCACCGTCCCCGCTATACGAATGCACCATCTAACCCTGTGCTACCCAGGGGGGTCCAGGGTGCTGAGATGGCTGATGTTTTGCTCCGCTCACATCGTTCACCGCGGCAAACAAGAATGGCCCAAACACTGGCAGAAACAGCCCAAAAACAGGCCAAAACTGGCCATTTTTGGTTGAGCGAGCGAGAGGTGAGCGACGGACAGCGAGCGAAGCGAGAGGCAGGACCGTCCCTACTATACGAATGCACCATCCAGCCCTGTGCCACCCGGGAGGGTCCAGGGTGCTGAGATGGCTGACGTTTTGCTCCGCTCACGTCGTTCGCCGCGGCACACAATAACTGGCCAAAACAGCACATAAACGGGCCAAAACTGGCCATTTTTGGCTAAGCGAACGAGCAGCAAGCGGCTGATAGCGAGCGAAGTGAGAGGCAGCACCGTCCCTACTATACGAATGCCCCATTCAGCCCTGTGCCACCTGGGGGGTTCTAGGGTGCCGAGTTGGCTGACGTTTTGCTCCGCTCACGTCGTTCGCCGCGGCACGCAAGAACTGCCCAAAAACTGGCCAAAACGGCCCCCAAATTGGCCATTTTTGGTTGAGCGAGCGAGCGGCGAGCGGCGGACAGCGAGCGAAGCGCGAGGCAGCACCGTCCCTGCTATACGAATGCCCCATCCAGCCCTGTGCCACCCGGGGGGTTCCAGGGTGCTGAGATGGCTGACGTTTTGCTCCGCAGACGTCGTTCGCCGCGGCACGCAAGACCTGCCCTAAAACTGGCCAAAACGGCCCAAAAAGGGGCCAAAACTAGCCATTTTTGGCTGAGCGAGCGAGCGGCGGGCGGCGAACAACGAGCGTAGCGAGAGGCAGCACCGTCCCTACTATACGAATGCCCCATCCAGCCCTGTGCCTCCCGGGGGGTTCCAGGTTGCTGAGATGGCTGACGTTTTGCTCCGCTCACGTCGTTCGTCGTGGCACACAAGAACTACCCAAAAACAGGCCCAATCACCCCAAAAACGGGCCAAAACTGACCATTTTTTGCTGAGCGAGCGAGCGGCGAACGGCGGACAGCTAGCGAAGCGAGATGCAGAACCGTTCCTGATATACGATTGCCTCATCCAGCCCTGTGCCACCCGAGGGGGTCCATGGTGCTGAGATGGCTGACGTTTTGCGCCGCTCACGTCGTTCACAGCGGCACGCAAGTACTGCTCAAAAACAGGCCAAAACGGCCCAAAAACGGGCCAAAACTAGCCATTTTTGGCTGAGCTAGCGAGCGGCGAGCGGCGGACAGTGAGCGAAGCGAGAGGCAGCACCGTCCCTGCTTTACGAATGCCCCATCCAGCCATGTGCCACCCGGGGGGTTCCAGGGTGCTGAGATGGCTGACGTTTTGGTCCGCTCATGTCGTTCGCCGTGGCACAAAAGAACTGCCCAAAAATAGGCCAAAACGGCCCAAAAAGGGGCCAAAACTGGCCATTTTTGGTTGAGCGAGCTTGCGGATAGCGAGCGAAGCGAGAGGCAGCACCATTCCTGCTATACGAATGCCCCATCTTGCCCTGTGCCACCCGGGGGGTTCCATGGTGCTGAGATGGCTGACGTTTTGTTCCGCTCACGCCGTTCGCCACGATACGCATGAACTGCCCAAAAACTGGCCAAAACTGGCCAAAAACCGGCCAAAACTGGCCATTTTTGGTTGTGCGAGTGAGCGGCGAGCGGCGGATAGCGAGCGAAGCATGAGGCAGCACCGTCCCAGCTATACGAATGCCCCATCCTGCCCTGTATTGTTTTCTGAACGCCCCATCCAGCACGCGAAAAGGGTGAGATAGGCCAAAACTCGCTTTTTTGGCTAGGATCATTGTATTGTCTGAATCGAAACCGAACAGTGTCTTCGCTATTTTGCTGGGGTCATTGTATTGTCTGAACCCATTGTTAGGATCGGAGCGGCACTAAGAGGGTGGGGTGAATTAGTGCAGCGGATTAAAACTTCGATTTTTTAAAAATATTTCGTATGATAAGAGCGGAACTTGACAAGATTAATCTTGAAAGCGTATTCTTAAATATGCGCAGCAAAATTAATAAGGAACTAAAGCATATAAGAAGGTTCGCAATAATGTAAATAGCAATAATGAAATGCAAACCAAGGATCACGCCGATTTTAGAGTGGTTCGGTCAAATGACCTACTCCACTTGCGAGGCCCCTCTTTGATGAGGCTCCCACCTTCCACTAGCAAGTCTCTTGAAATGGAAGGGTAAATACCCCTCTTACAACTCTTTACAAGCGGTTCACTCTCTTACAGATTTTCGAGAAGAGATTAGGTGAACAGTAGCAAATTGAAAAGAAGACAAGCTAACACTTTTCTAAGACCTTTCTCTCAAACTCTTGCTGCTCAAAAAGTTGTTTTCTCACCTGATATTTGAGGGGTATTTATAGGCCTCAAGAGGATTCAAATTTGGGCTCCAAAATTTGGGCTCCAAAATTCAAATTCTCTTTGGGTTCCCGATGTTGGCGGTGCCACCGCCCAGCCAAGCGGTGCCACCGCCCAGCGCTCGGGTGCTGGACGGTGCAACCGCCCAGCCCAGGAGGTGTCACCGCCCAGCCAGGCGGTGCCACCGCCTGGCTCTCCGGTTCACTTGGTTTGGCTTACTTTTAGCCCAAACCAAATCTGACTTTGGCCCCAGTTGGACCCTAACCAGGATATAGGATTATCTTCTTAATCTTAATCCTAATTACAAGTGAACTACATAACAAAACACATCCTAAGCAATTTATTAACCGCGAACGTCAAGTCTTGTTCCGGCGAGCTTTCCGATGAACTTCCTTCGACGGGGTCCAAGCACGCTCCCGAACTTGTGATGACTTTAATGAGTAGCTGAGACTTCTCGGTGATCTCTGCGAACCTCCGACGATCTCTTCGGCGAACTTCCAACAGGTTCCCGATTTCTTCTCGGTTGGTTCCGGCAGCATCTCCGATGATTCTTTGGACTCTTAAACATTCATCGAACTCGACTCCGGTATACTTGCTTTGTGTTTTCTGTTTATCATAGTTAATCCTGCACATGCAAACCAAAACTCTACTCCGATCTAGACAGTTATTACAACGCGAATTGACATTCTGTTGCCCGGCACGTCATTGGTTGGCGCTTCGTCTGATTCTTTAGCACATCGTCCTCTCTTGCGGCTTGTTGCCCAATCGGCGGTTGACCTCCGCAACCCCGATATCCTTGGCACAATTCCGCTCTCCTTGGCCCGATGCTTGATGTTCGAAGCCTTCTGTCGTCCAATATCCTGACGTGATCTCCTCCGTCGCAACGTCAATTCCTCCTGCGTTAATTGTCTAATCCTAATCGAGTAGACCTGCATCACTCAAAATGCAGTTTAAATTATAAACACATATCAAGTGGTTTCATCATCAAAATACGAGATTCAACAATCTCCCCCTTTTTGATGATGACAACCACTTGACGACGGAGTTAGCCTTAACTCCCGGAGTTTAAACAAACTCCCCCTATCAATATGCCATATTGATAGAACCTTGAATTCAAGCAGAATTCAAGTCATTGCAATATTCATCATGAATACTTGCAACACATCATCATGAACATATACATAAACTTATGCATATCATGTCATCAACATACTTCTCCCCCTTTGTCATCAACAAAAAGGAGAAGTACAACAATTCTTTGTGTTGGTAATATAAGTTCAACTCATTGCATGAAAAACATAATATTAAGTTTTATCATCATGCAGTTTTGAAGCTAGAAAATTTAGCAAGTAATGCATCATGCTTAGGACATTCAAACTATCAAGTTTTAGATATGCAAGTTTTACAGCATGAAGCTAGATTTTCATCACAACATATAAGCACAAAAGCATAGCAAGATTCTTAAGTTCAATCATGGCAATTCAACACTTGCTTCTTGTGCAAGATTGCACTTTGCTTTTCTTTACATATTCTAACTAGCAAAAGCTTTTCTTTTTTTTTTTTTTTTTTTTTTGTCGAAAAGAAGGGAAGAGTACAAGCTAGCCAACATTTGCCTTTAGCTAGCAATCTTTCTCCCCCTATGTCATTGCCGAAAAGAAGGAGAGGAACCAATGATTTAGACTTTTACATAAATTATGAATTTGCATCAATCAATATTTCAATTATCACATGATACATACAAGACAAAAATGCAAAGAAATCATTTCATGAAGGATATCAATGTGAAAATTCACCGAGGATCACACGATACAATCGCAAATCATAATATCATTATGCGATATATCATGAGATGATAATTTATCATATAAATGAAAGATATCAATTGTTAAACATGATATGATAATAGTCTCAAAAATTTTAACTTGTGATACATGTGATACATTGCGATACACTAAAAAATTTAATGCGATGCTTTTAAGGATATAAATCTGTTTTTGATACAAAGCATGGCAAGAGCAATTTTGTTGCAAGTTTTCTAAGTTTTGCATTTTTTGCTTCTTTCGATAGGCAATATCTTTCTTCTCTTTTTGAGAAGTGCAAGCTTGCAAGTTTCACTTCCCTAGCATGCTAGAAAGTTTACTTTCATTTTCAATGCACAAGCTAGCAAAACCTTCTCCCCCTTTATCAAAGTCAAAAAGAAAGGGAGGACTCAATGGCTAAATATTTCAATCATTCAACCAGCCAAATATGCAAAGAATTCATGAAATATATCAATAAGGATCAATTCATGAATACCAAAGATATGATTCATGGTTCATTAAAATTCTTCTTAACAAGTTCACGATCAAGATTCATATAATTCATAATAAAGCAAATTGATGTACAATCATCATTATAACTCATCATGCACAAAATGTAAAATCATCTAACATGAAACAAACATTTATTTTCAAAATATTTATCACTATTTTCATGTATGATAATAAAGTATTCATGATACATATTATATGCATATATCATCACAATAAAAAGCAATTGCATGCATAATTTCAAATCATAAATGTTTTAAATCATGATGGTATTAACTTGTCAAATTTCATCCTACCATTCATGATCATAACTTTTCATCAAAACAAATTAATGAATATTTCATTTATTCATATCATCACATAAGGAATATTAAGGAGAAAATAATTGAGTGATGTGATAAACATTTCATGAATAAAAGGAATTACATAAAAATTATACCATAAAATATTAGAATATGTGAATGCCAAAAGACATGATTTCTTTTTGAAAAACCTACTCATAAATAATCAAAAGAAAATCTTAGGAGATCGATTAATGAAAAAATCTTGATTCATAATAAATCTTAATTTGTAAATATCACGGAATCAAGATCACGATTTTGGATAAAACTCATTCAAATTCAAATCGTCCAAATCATCAAAATCTCAACATTTCTTTCAAGGGATTCAAAATGGCATAAATAATTTTATTGGTCTCTTAGGTAGAAATCAATAAGATAGAGAAAAAGAAATTTTTTTAATAAAAAAATCTTTCCTCCTTTTGTTTCAACTTATTGATTGATTCCATACATGAATGTCTCTTTTTTTTTTTTTTTTTCAAATCCATGCATCATCGTTTAAAACGGAAAGATCAAAAATCAAAAAAAAAATGCAACACATAATTCAAAATAAAAATTATTTCAACTCATTACTTCAAGTCAAAAATGATTTCATTTAATCAAAATTGAATAACTTCAAGACCAATAAATCATCATGTATAACAATCATCAAGTATGATATAAACTTTTCAAAACATTTATCATGATAAGGCATATAAGCCAAAGAAACTATTAAATATAAAGCATATTTATCAATGATGGTTTCATTGTGCATAAGGCATTTTCAAACAAAATCATTTTGTTATTTGTTGTAGTTATGTATTTTTCTTTTTAGGTGAATCTATCTTTTCATGCTTAGTTTGCATACAAAAGCCGTGTATCATTTTTAAAGGCAACTTTCATCATGATAAAAATTGATAATCTATAAATCGTAAAAGATCATCATGGAATTCATCAAAATCAATAAATTATAAATTACCCAAAACTCATCATCATCATGCATAGTTTAAAAAAAAATAAATTTATTAGTCACGATATCATATAAGGTACTTTTAATCAAAATCATTTTGTTTATCATAAACATATAATTTTCATGATTATTTTCAAAATTACTAGAATGATAAGCATGATTCCTAATTTTTTATTTTCATTACATTAAGCAATTAAAAATAATTTTTCTAAACTAATAAAAAGAAAATGCATCATAGAAAGCATTAAGTAATTTCAAAATGAATTGGGGGGATTTCGATTACCTCATCGTTGAAAGTGGTTAAGGCGTAGTTTGCCACCTCGCATTTCTTAATTTTCTCCTCATCTTCGGAAGTTTTTGATTCATCCTTGGTTGCCTTCCTCTTCTTTGGCCTCTTCCTCCATTCAAGTTCATTGTTTATTTTAGATTTTTGTTTAATGAACTTATTAAGATTTAGTGTTCGAAGTTCAAGTTCATCATTGTCCTCATCACTTGAGACATCGCTCAAGTGGTATTCATTTCTCCGGAGTTCCAAATCCTTCCTATTCTTTGGAAGGTGGTTCAAGTGTTCATTGTGTTCATCATGTGCATTGCGCACCATTTCATATGTCATCAATGAGCCGATAAGTTCTTCAAGTGGAAAAATATTTAAATCTTTTGTTTCTTGTATTGCCGTTACTTTTGATTCCCAAGCTTTAGAAAGTGATCGTAAAACTTTACTAACAAGTTCAAAATTCGAGAAACATTTGCCAAGAGCTTGTAAACCATTGACGACATCCATGAAACGGGTGTACATGTCAACAATGGTTTCGCTCGGCTTCATTTGAAAAAGCTCGAAATCATGCATTAAAATGTTAACTTTCGAGTCTTTGACTCTACTAGTTCCCTCGTGTGTGATTTCAAGTGTTCGCCAAATATCAAAAGCCGTTTCGCACGTAGAAATCCGATTGAAATCATTTTTGTCCAAAGCGCAAAATAAGGCATTCATAGCCTTTGCGTTTAAAGAAAAATACTTCTTCTCCAAATCCGACCATTCGTTCATCGGTTTAGAGGGAAGTTGAAAACCGTTCTCAACGATATTCCATAAATCCAAATTCATAGAAATCAAGAAAACTCTCATTCGAGTTTTCCAATAAGTGTAGTCCAATCCATTAAACAACGGTGGACGAAAAACCGATAAGCCCTCTTGAAAGCCATGAAGAGTCATTTCTCTCGGGTGTAAATGCGAAATGAGAAATACCGGGCTCTGATACCAATTGTTAGGATCGGAGCGGCACTAAGAGGGGGGGGTGAATTAGTGCAGCGGATTAAAACTTCGGTTTTTAAAAAATCTTTCGTATGATAAGAGCGGAACTTGACAAGCTTAATCTTGAAAGCGTATTCTTAAATATGTGCAGCAAAAGTAATAAGGAACTAAAGCATATAAGAAGGTTTGCAATAATGTAAATAGCAATAATGAAATGCAAACCAAGGATCACGCCGATTTTAGAGTGGTTCGGTCAAATAACCTACTCCACTTTATGGAGGCCCCTCTTTGATGAGGCTCCCCACCTTCCACTAGCAAGTCTCTTGAAATGGAAGGGTAAATACCCTCTTACAACTCTTTACAAGCGGTTCACTCTCTTACAGATTTTCGAGAAGAGATGAGGTGAACACTAGCAAATTGAAAAGAAGACAAGCTAACACTTTTCTAAGACCTTTCTCTCAAACTCTTGCTGCTCAAAAGTTGTTTTCTCTGTTGAGATTTGAGGGGTATTTATAGGCCTCAAGAGGATTCAAATTTGGGCTCCAAAATTTGGGCTCCAAAATTCAAATTTCTTTGGGTTCCGATCTTTGGTGGTGCCACCGCCCAATAAGCGAAAGGTGCCACCCATGGCCAGGGGCTTTGGACGGTGCAACCCTTAAGCCAGGAGGTGTCACCGCCAAGCACTTGGGTTAAAAGGTGCCACCGCCTGGTTTCTCCGTTCACTTGGTTTGGCTTACTTTTAGCCCAAACCAAATCTGACTTTGGCCCCAGTTGGCCCCTAACCAGGATATAGGATTATCTTCTTAATCTTAATCCTAATTACAAGTGAACTACGTAACAAAACACATCCTAAGCAATTTATTAACCGCGAACGTCAAGTCTTGTTCCGGCGGGCTTTCCGACGAACTTCCTTCGACGGGGTCCAAGCACGCTCCCGAACTTGTAATGACTTTAATGAGTAGCTGAGACTTCTCGGTGATCTCTGCGAACCTCCGACGATCTCTTCGGCGAACTTCCAACAGGTTCCTGATTTCCTCTCGGTTGGTTCCGGTAGCATCTCCGACGATTCTTCGGACCCTTAAACGTTCATCGAACTCGACTCCGGTATACTTGCTTTGTGTTTTCTGTTTATCGTAGTTAATCCTGCACATGCAAACCAAAACTCTACTCCGATCTAGACAGTTATTACAACGCGAATTGACATTACATTGCCCGTACGTCATTGGTTGGCGCTTCGATCGATTCTTTAGCACATCGCCCCTCTCTGCGCGTTTGTTGCCCAATCGGCGGTTGACCTCCGCAACCCCGATATCCTTGGCGCAATTCCGCTCTCCTTGGCCCGATGCGTGACGTTCGAAGCCTTCTGTCGTCCAATATCCTGACGTGATCTCCTCCGGCGCAACGTCAATTCCTCCTGCGTTAATTGTCTAATCCTGATCGAGTAGACCTGCATCACTCAAAATGCAGTTTAAATTATTAACACATATCAAGTGGTTTCATCATCAAAATACGAGATTCAACACCCATACCCAACAGGGTGCTGAGATCTAAGCTGCGCTGCGAGGCGGGTGAAGAAGCAAGCGAGGGCATTGAGGCAAGGTTTTTGGTTGGTTGGTGATTGCAGCTGCAAGCAACAACAGTATGATGTCACGGTTGGGGGGGATGCTGCCGTGTTTGTCATCGAGTGTGATTCTGCGGACGGGCCACTGACACCGCAGCACATTGTTACATTGGTTGGTTGGTTGGTTGGTGCTTGTGCTTGCACAGCGGCAACGACATGTGCATCCATCGACCTACATCGCTTGTGCCTCGTCGAATCCTGCAGTGATCGCTCCGTCATTGCTTGTGCCGCTGCAGATCCTGCATTGCTGAGCGCTGCTGCACTTGGATTCCTCAGCTCAGCCCCTAAGTCGGATATTTCGGCCGCTCGACTATCGCTTTCAACCTCGTCGGCGTGGAGGGTAGTGAATTTGGGGGGGAGGGGGGGACGAATCCGTGCGACGCAGGGCGGGATCACAGTGGTTCGTGGCAGCAAGGCCACTCTACCACTTACAATGCCCCATCGCGTATTTAAGTCGTCTGCAAAGGATTCGGCCCGTCGTCCGTGCAGAATTTCACTTCCCGATGGCCGCCCGTGGCTATACCACCACGGGGGCTACACCGGTGACATGAGCCCATGGGGGCCAAAGGCCCCTATTGTGGGTCGAGAGGCGAACGACGGGCGAGAGCGCCGGTTGCTACCTAGGATTCTGACTTAGAGGCGTTCAGTCATAATCCGACACACGGTAGCTTCGCGCCACTGGCTTTTCAACCAAGTGCGATGACTAATTGTGTGAATCAACGGTTCCTCTCGTACTAGGTTGAATTACTATCGCGGCATGATCATCGATAGGGTAAACCCATTTCACGTTCCCTATTGGTGGGTGAACAATCCAACACTTGGTGAATTCTGCTTCACAATGATAGGAAGAGCCGACATCGAAGGATCGAAAAGCAACGTCGCTATGAACGCTTGGCTACCACAAGCCAGTTATCCCTGTGGTAACTTTTCTGACACCTCTAGCTTCAAATTCCGAAGGTCTAAAGGATCGATAGGCCACGCTTTCACGGTTCGTATTTGCTAGTCATAGGTGCCTAGCAAGCCAATCACGTGAGTGATGGCACGTGTGACTTAATACAGAATCTTTTTGCTTATTATATTTTGGCATATATCACTTTATAACTATTGCATAAATGTATACATATATTGTGATGTCCTTGGATTTGTGCAATGGGAATCGGATCGTGATGAGATCACGATAGTGAGATCGACTCATCTTTAAACATATATCCTAAATAATCCCGGTCATAGGTAACTCGAGAGGGATATCGTGATAACCGGACAGACTGCTG
>LS990922.1:33094886-33097386 GCA_900464855.2 Musa schizocarpa | reverse complement strand
AGCCAAAGAAACTATTAAACATAAAGCATATTCATCAATGATGGTTTCATTGAGTATAAAGTATTTTCAATCAAAATCATTTGTTATTTGTTGTAGTCATACAATTTTCTTTTTAGGTGAATCTATTTTTTCAAGCTTAGTTTGCATACAAAAGTCATGCCCCATTTTCGAAAGCAACTTTCATCATGGTATAAATCGATAATTCATAAATCGTAAAAGATCATTATGGAAATCATCAATAATTAATAAACTATAAATTACCCAAAACTCATCATCATGCATAGCCTCAAAAAATAAATTTATTAGGCATGATATCATATTTCATAAGGTATTTTTAATCAAAATCATTTTGTTTATCATAAACATACAATTTTCATGATTATTTTCAAAATTACTAGAATGATAAGCATGATTTCTAATTTTTTTATTTTCATGTAATTTTTAAGAAAATTAATCCTAAACTAAATTAAAAATAACTCATGAAAAGTATTATGTAATTTTGAAATAAATTAGGGGGACTTCGATTACCTCATTGTTGAAAGTGGTTGAGGCGTAGTTTGCCACCTCGCCTTTCTTGATTTTCTCCTCATTTTCGGAAGAGCTCAATTCATCCCAATTTTTATTCTTCTTGCGTTGAAAGCAAGTAGTTCCATTCTTTTTTCTTTTTAATTTTTGTTTCATTTGTAGTTTAAGTTCATCATTACTTGAGCTTATGCTCGAGTGGTCTTCATGTGTTCTATGTCCAAAATCCTTCCTGTCCTTTGGAAGGTTATTCTCGAGTTTCCTTTTTATCAAATTGTTCATTTCGTAGGTCATTAGAGATCCAATAAATTCTTCGAGAGGGAATGTTTTAAGGTCCTTGGCCTCTTGAATGGCCGTAACTTTTGGATCCCAACTTTTTGGAAGGGATCTTAAGATTTTAGTGACTAGTTCAAAATTAGAAAAACTTTTACCAAGAGCTTTGAGTCCATTGATGACATCCGTGAAACGGGTGTACATGTCTCCGATGGGCTCACTTGGTTTCATCCGGAAAAGTTCGTAAGAATGCACAAGAATATTGATTTTGGACTCTTTCACTCAGCTAGTGCCTTCATGAGTGACCTCTAGAGTTCTCCAAATATCGAAAGCTGAGTCACACATTGAAACGCGATTAAATTTATTTTTGTCAAGTGCACAATATAAGACATCATAGCCTTTGCATTTAGAGAAAACATCTTCTCCAAATCATTCCAATGGTTCATTGGGAGAGAAGACATTTCAAATCCATTTTCGACTATGTGCCATAAATTCAAATCCAAAGAGAGTAAGAAAACTCTCATTTGAGTTTTCCAACAAGTGTAGTCCGTCCCATTGAAAAAGGGAGGATGAATGAGAGAGTGACCCTCTTGAAAGCCATAAAGAGCCATTTCTATTTGGGTGTTAAACTAAAGTAGAAAAACGTGGCTCTGATACCAATTGTTAGGATCAGAGCGGCACTAAGAGGGGGGGGTGAATTAGTGCAGCGGTGAAGTGCGATAAACTTTTCACGATTTAAACACTTTTCGGAAACTTCGTACGATAAAAGCAACGTTTTCGTTTTAAACTGTTTCGATTGCGTTTTAACTTAAAGAGATAAGTAAGACGGAGACAAAGCAGTATAGCATTAAAGTGCAAATGGTTTGCAATAATATAAATGACAATAAGTAAATGCAAACCAGAGATCACGCCGATTTTACAGTGGTTCGGTCAAATAACCTACATCCACTTGCGAGGCCCCTCTTCGATGAGGCTCCCACCTTCCACTAGCAAATCTCTTGAAAGGGAAGGGTAAATACCCCTCTTACAACTTTTACAAGCGGTTCACTCTCTTACAGATTTTCAGCAAGAAAGAAGGAGGTGAACACTAGCAAATTGAAAACAAGACTAGCAAAGACTCTTCTAAGACTTTTCTCTCAATCAATTGCTTCTCAAAAAGTTGTCATCTCAGCTGAGATTTGAGGGGTATTTATAGGCCTCAAGAGGATTCAAATTTGGGCTCCAAAATTTGAATTCTCTTTGTTCCGATCTTTGGCGGTGCCACCGCTTGTCGGCCGACATCGACGGTGTTTGGCGGTGGTGCCCGCCAAACCAAGCGGTGCCCTTGCCTAGGCCAATTCAGCTCTTTTGGTTGGGCTCCAAACTTGGCCCAAACCAGTCCGAACTCGGGCCAATTGGCCACTACTTGGGTTATAGGATTAACACCTAATCCTAACCCTAATTAGCGTGCTAACTACGAATTTAAAGACATTTTCTAAGCTATTACAAAGTTCGTAAGTCAAGACTTCTTCCGGCGAAGCTTCAAATTTAACTTCCAACGGTCTTCCGATAAACTCGAAACCATTTCTGGACTCTCGCAAGCTCCTAGACTTCACGATTTGATCTTGGCGAAGTTCCAACGAGCTTCTTCGGCAAGCTCCGATCTTTCTCGGTGAGCTCATGAACTTCCAACAAACCTTCTCGGCGAAGCTTCGAAAACCTTCGC
>LS990922.1:32797386-33092386 GCA_900464855.2 Musa schizocarpa | reverse complement strand
TCCTCGGTCAAAGATCGTTTATGGTTGAGACTAGGACGGATCTCGATGATCTTGAGCCCCCCAACTTTCGTTCTTGATTAATGAAAACATCCTTGGCAAATGCTTTCGCAGAGTGGTTCGTCTTTCATAAATCCAAGAATTTCACCTCGACTATGAAATCATTTAATGCCCCCGACCGTCCCTCTTAATCATTACTCCGATCCCGGAAGGCCAACACAATAGGATCGAAATCTGTGATGTTATCCCATGCTAATGTATCCGAGCATGGGCTTGCTTTTGAGCACTCTAATTTCTTCAAAGTAATAGCGCCGGAGGCATGACCCGCCGATTAAGGCCAGGCACGATCACCGACAGAAGGGATGGGGACGACAAAGTGCACACCATGGGCGGACCGACCAACCCGGCCCCAAAGTCCAACTACGAGCTTTTTAACTGCAACAACATAAATATACGCTATTGGAGCTGGAATTACATGATGTTGGCACCAGACTTGCCCTCCAATGGATCCTCGTTAAGGGATTTAGATTGTACTCATTCCATTTACCAGACTCGAAGAGCCCTGTATTGTTATTTATTATCACTACCTCCCCGTGTCAGGATTGGGTAATTTGTGCGCATGCTGCCTTCCTTGGATGTGGTAGCATTTCTCAAGCTCCCTCTCCGGAATCAAACCCTAATTCTCCGTCACCCGTCACCTGTTAGGATCGAGAGCACTAAGAGGGGGGGGGGGGGGGTGAATTAGTGCAGCGGATATTTTTCAGCGATTTAAAGTTTAAAGCTGCGTTAGTCCGATAAAAAAATGATTTCGATGTAAAAGCCGATTCACAGTTTGTATCTATGTAGTTTACGCTGTTTTTTGCGTCTAAATGCAGTTTTGCGTCTAAATGCAGATTGCGTCTAAGCGCAGTTTGCATTTAAAAGCGTTTAGTTTCGCGTCTAAGTTTAGATTTGCGTCTAAGTTTAGTTTCGCGTCTAGACACAGTTTGCGTTTAAAGTTTAGTTTCGCGTTTGCTTTAGTTTGCATTTTTGCGCAGTTTGCGTCTGAGCGCAGTTTTCGCCCAAACGCAGTTTTATGTCTAAGTGCAGATTTACGTCTAAGTGGAGTTTTACGTCTAAATGCAGATTTACGTCTAAGTGCAGTTTTACGTCTAAACGCAGTTTTGCGTCTAAACGCAGTTTTACATCTAAACGCAGTTTTACGTCTAAACGCAGTTTTGCGTCTAAACGCAGTTTTACGTCTAAACGCAGTTTTACGTCTAAACTCAGTTTACGTCTAAACGCAGTTTTTACGTCAAAGTGTAATTTTACGTCTAATCTGTAGTGTGAAGATTGTACGAAAACACCAATTTACGTCTGAATGCAGATTCGGAAGGATCGGAACTTAGAGACTCGTTCGTAAAAGTGCAGAGGGCAGTAGGTATGTAGGAGGTTTGCAGTAATGATAAAGTGCTCAAAGTAAAAGCAAACCAGAGATTTAGAGTGGTTCGGTCAGTCTTGACCTACTCCACTTTTGGCTTCCTCCTCTGACGAGGTCACCGACGTCAACTAGCTGCCTTCCTTCAATGGGCGAAGGCTAACTGCCCTTTTACAGTTTCTCTCCTTTTGACGGGCTCAGGAGATGACCCTTACAGATCCTTTCTCTCCTCTCTTTACAACTAAAGACTTGAAGAACAGAAAGAGGAGAACTTTTGGACTTTACACAAATTTGAGCTCTTAGAATCACTGAAAAGATCAAGAATTCGGTGTGGATCTGTGTCTTTTCAGTGCTGAATGGGTGGGGTATTTATAGGCCCCAACCCAGTTCAAATTTGGAGCTCAAAACGATCAAATCCCGGAATTCCGGGATCAGGCGGTTGCACCTCTTGACTGGAGAGGTTGCACCGCCTGGTAGAGCTCGGAGAGTGAGCCCAGGCGGTTGCACCTCTCTATCAGGGGCGGTTGCACCGCTTGAGTCCGCTCAAGATCGAGCCCCAGGCGGTGCCACCCCTCGACCGAGGTGGTTGCACCTCTCCTGAGCTCAAGACCGAGCTCAGGTGGTGCTACCTCTCTGTCGGGGAGGTTGCACCGCCGCCTAGCTCAAGATCGAGCTCGGGCGGTTGCACCTCCTGGTTGGGGCGGTTGCACTGCCCAGTCTCGCTGGGAGACACAGCCTTGGCGGTTGCACCTCCCGGCCTAGGCGGTTGCACCGCCGGTGTAATCGGGGTCCGAATGGTTAGCTCCATTCGCCCATTTCAATCTTTTCGGGGGCCCAATTGCCCCAAGATTAAGCTAATGGGATCACCTCCCATTTTCAAGCTTAATCAACGTGCTAACTACGATTAAATCTAAGACAACTTCTGCAGCTTTGCTCGACGATCGTCAATCGCTTCTTCCGGGCGAACTTCCGTCGATCATCCGATGAACCCTCGGTGATTCTTCTGGACATCCGCAAACTCCTGGACTTTGCAACGATCCACTTGGCGAAGTTCCGACGAGCTTAAAGCCTTGGCAAGCTTCTGGACTTCTCGGATCTGTTCTCATGAGAACCTCCGACGACCGTCCGAACTTCCGTCGAACTCTCGAGCTCCCAACGTGATCATGATCTTGACTCCGGCGCAACTCCTGCTGCTTGTCTAACTTTCATCGTAGTTAATCCTGCACACTTATCTCAACACATAGATTAGACAACAAATGACAATTGACTTCATCATCAAAATCCGAGATTCGACAATCTCCCCCTTTTTGATGATGACAATCAATTGATAATAGAGTTATCCTTAACTCCCCCTATCTATATGCCATAGTTGAGATAAGTCAACCTTGAATTCAAGACCTAAGAATTCAAGTGACGTATTGATAAGTTAGATCAGTTAAACTTATCAATACTCCCACCATGATACCCATCATGATGTATCTCTTCAAGAATGATGTCAAGGCTTGACATACATCATCAAGTTTGTATGATTGTGTTTGTAACTATTCATCATGTAATCATATAAAGCTGCGAAGGACTAATACATGATGCACACTTTTGAGATTTTCTAGCAAGTTTGCATTTACTTCACAAGATAGGATATCAACTCAAGACATAATGCAAACTATAGCACATGTTCATATATCTCTTGGTGATGCAAGGATGAAATAACTGTAACATTTTTTATAGCATCACTCAAGTATTTGCAACATGATTATGGTAGTGTTTATCAATTCATATGTTTTCTCCCCTTTGTCATCAACAAAAATCATGATAGCATTATTAAAAAGCATGGTAGATGTGATTCCAAAGAGGTTATCATGCACATAAAGGAAGGCATGACACATATAATACTTTGAATACTTTTTTTTTTTTTTTTTTTTTATAGTTCGTTGTTTGAAGGAGGAAAGTCATTTTTCAAAAGTTTTCATAAGAGTGTACACGAAAATCCCATTTTAGCATTCAAATTGAAAAATGAACTTCTTACATGCATTCCGTTATGAGTAAACTACTGATTTTTAAAAACATTTGTCACATAATTTCCAACATGTTATTTGATCGAGTGATGCCAAGGCATGCAATAGTAATCGAGAACGCCCAAAAAAATAATTTTAACTAGATTAAGTATTGGACACATCAACATTCCTAATTCTCTTCTTATGAAATCAAATTGTTCTTCACTTAGGGGTTTTGTAAAGATATCAGCTAGTTGATGTTTCATATCAATGAATTCTATGATTACATCATGATTAGTAACATGATCTCGTATAAAGTGATGTCCGATGTCAATATGTTTTGTTCTTGAGTGTTGTATAGGTTTTTTTTGTTAGGCATATTGCACTTGTGTTATCACATTTAATGGGAATATTTTTAAGATGAACTTTATAATCTTCTAAGGTATTTTTCATCCAAACAACTTGTGCACAAAGCATGCACTTGCTGCAATATATTCAACCGGTTGTTGATAGTGCAACCGAAGTTTTGTTTCTTGGATGACCAGGAAACAAGGGCATGTCCTAAGAATTTACATGTTTCTGATGTGCTTTTTCTATCTAATCTATGACCAAATAAGTTCTGCATCAAAGATAAGCAGTTAACTCAAGCTCCTCGATTTTTTGGGTACCATAATCCTAGATTTATGGTACCATTAAGATATCTGAGTATTCTTTTAACTGCTTTGAGATGAGATATCTTAGGGTTTGATTGAAATCTAGCACAAAGTCCTACACTAAACATTATGTCCGGGTCTAGTTGCAGTGAGGTAAAGTAAACTTCCTATCATACCCTATAGGTTTTTTTGATGAAGCTTTCTCCATTTTCATCAATTTCTAACTTAGTGGAGGTGCTCATAGGAGTGTTAATAGCTTTTGAGTTATTCATATTGAACTTCTTTAGCAAACTCATAGCATATTTGGATTGACTAATAAAGATGCCATAGCTTAGTTGTTTGATTTGTAGACCTAAGAAGAATGTTAACTCTCCCATTAGACTCATTTCGAATTCACGACTCATAGTTTTCGCAAAGGATTCACAAAGAGATTCATTCGTAGAACCAAAGATAATATCATCAACATAAATTTGAACAATGAGAAAAGTATTTTCAAAGTTCTTGATGAATAATGTTAGGATCGAGAGCACTAAGAGGGGGGGGGGTGAATTAGTGCAGCGGATATTTTTCAGCGATTTAAAGCGAAAGCTGCGTTCGTCCGATAAAAACGATTTCGATGTAAAAGTCGATTCACAGTTTGTATCTAAGTGTAGTTTACGCTGTTTGCGTCTAAATGCAGTTTGCGTCTAAATGCAGATTGCGTCTAAGCGCAGTTTGCATTTAAGCGCAGTTTGCGTCTAAGCGCAGATTGCGTCTAGACACAGTTTACGTTTAAGCGTAGTTTGCGTTTAAGCGCAGTTTGCGTCTGAGCGCAGTTTGCGTCCAAACGCAGTTTTATGTCTAAGTGCAGATTTACGTCTAAGTGGAGTTTTACGTCTAAATGCAGATTTACGTCTAAGTGCAGTTTTACGTCTAAACGCAGTTTTGCGTCTAAACGCAGTTTTACGTCTAAACGCAGTTTTACATCTAAACACAGTTTTGCGTCTAAATGCAGTTTTACGTCTAAACGCAATTTTACGTCTAAACGCAGTTTTGCGTCTAAACGCAGTTTACGTCTAAACGCAGTTTTTACGTCAAAGCGTAATTTTATGTCTAAACGCAGTTTTACGTTTAAAAGCAGTTTTGAACTTTGAAAATCGTTTTATGAATACGCAGAAAGCAATTTGCAGTTATAAATGGAATCAAAACTTAAGCGTAAACTGCAGTGTGAAGATCGTACGAAAACACCGATTTACGTCTGAATGCAGATTCGGAAGGATTAGAACTTAGAGACTCGTTCGTAAAAGCGTAGAGGGCAGTAGGTATGTAGGAGGTTTGCAGTAATGATAAAGTGCTCAAAGTAAAAGCAAACCAGAGATTTAGAGTGGTTCGGTCAGTCTTGACCTACTCCACTTTTGGCTTCCTCCTCCGACGAGGTCACCGACGTCAACTAGCTGCCTTCCTTCAATGGGCGAAGGCTAACTGCCCTATTACAGTTTCTCTCCTTTTGACGGGCTCAGGAGGCGACCCTTACAGATCCTTTCTCTCCTGTCTTTACTACTCAAGACTTGAAGAACAGAAAGAGGAGAACTTTTGGACTTTACACAAATTTGAGCTCTTAGAATCACTGAAAAGATCAAGAATTCGGTGTGGATCTATGTATTTTCAGTGCTGAATGGGTGGGGTATTTATAGGCCCCAACCTAGTTCAAATTTCGAGCTCAAAACGATCAAATCTCGGAATTCCGGGATCAGGAGGTTGCACCTCTTGACTGGAGAGGTTGCACCGCCCGGTAGAGCTCGGAGATCGAGCCCAAGCGGTTGCACCTCTCTGTCAGGGCGGTTGCACCGCCCGAAGTCGGCTCGAAGATCGAGCCCCGGCGGTGCCACCTCGATCGGCGGTTGCACCTCTTTGCTCGAGCTCGAAGACCGAGCTCAGCGGTGCTACCTCTCTGTCGGGGAGGTTGCACCGCCGATCTAGCTCAAGATCGAAGCTCGGGCGGTTGCACCTCTGGCTGGGGCGGTTGCACCGCCAGTCTCACTGGGAGACACAGCCCGGGCGGTTGCACCTCCTAGTTTGGGCGGTTTAACCGCCTGGTGTAATCGTGGTCCGAATGGTTAGCTCCATTCGCCCAATTTCAATCTTTTCAGGGGCCCAATTGCCCCAAGATTAAGCTAATGGGATCACCTCCCATTTTCAAGCTTAATCAACGTGCTAACTACGATTAAATCTAAGACAACTTCTGCAGCTTTGCTCCGTCGTCAATCGCCCCGTCCGCGAAGTTTCGGCGAACTTCCATCGATCATCCGATGAACCCTCGGTGATTCTTCTGCGGACATCCGGCAAACTCCTGGACTTTGCGACGATCGACTTGGCGAGTTCCGACGAGCTTCGCTTGGCAAGCTTCTGGACTTCTCGGATCTGTTCTCGCAGAACCTCCGACGACCGTCCGTACTTCCGTCGAACTCTCGAACTCCCAACGTGATCATGATCTTGACTTCGGCGCAACTCCTGCTGCTTGTCTAACTTTCATCGTAGTTAATCCTGCACACTTATCTCAACACATAGATTAGACAACAAATGACAATTGACTTCATCATCAAAATCCGAGATTCAACATCACCACCATGGTAGGCCCCTATCATACCATCGAAAGTTGATAGGGCAGAAATTTGAATGATGCGTCGCCGGCACGAGGGCCGTGCGATCCATCGAGTTATCATGAATCATCGGAGCAGCGGGCAAAGCCCACGTCAGGCTTTTATCCAATAAATGCATCCCTTCCGAAAGTCGGGGTTTGTTGCACGTATTAGCTCTTGAATTACTACAGTTATCCGAGTAGCACGTTCCATCAAACAAACTATAACTGTTTTAATGAGCCATTCGCAGTTTCATAGTCTGAAATAGTTCATACTTACACTTGCAAGGTTTAATCTTTGAGACAAGCATATGACTACTGGTAGGATCAACCAGGTAGCACGTCCTCTACGACGCCAAGCCCAACATGCCAACCCATTACCACAAGGGAAAGGGGGCAACGATGGGAAGGCTGTCATCCGTCGAAGGGCGACCAAGAAAGCCAAACGATCATGTGCCAGGAGTCTAAAGACCCATGGTACATTCTTATCCACTGCATCCAATAGCATTCACGTGAACACTGGAGCCACTCGAGACGAGAGGTCTGAGACATGCCATCGTTCGAGGACACACAAGGTGCACGGACATCGACACTCCTCAATCGTATAGGACATAAGAAGTGGATAAGCGAGGTAAACAATGTCTATTTCCAAAGGAACTAGGTAGATTGTACAGGCAACACACACATCTCTGTTCAAACAAAGAGTCATTGAAGAGACTTGCAGCATCGGTGGTCAACTACACAATAGCAGGGAGCCCACCGCGGCATACAAATCCATCACCGCTCACATGCTGACACAGTCATCCCATCGGACAGCCCGTCGCCAACCACGAGCAACAAAGACTCAAGTGGCCGATCAAACAAGGCAATTGAAGATAAGACACTGCCATGCACGAAGAAGTACCAAGCAAGGCATTTTTGGCCGCACAAGGAAGAAGAAGATTTCAATCGAAGCAAAAATGGCCCAGAAACATGCCAAAACAACCCAAAAACGAACCAAAACTGGCCATTTTTGGCTGAGCGAGCGAGCGGCGAGCGACGGACAAAGAGCGAAGAGAGAGGCAGTACCGTCCCTGCTATACGAATGCCCCATCCAGCCCTGTGCCACCCGGGGGGTTCCAGGGTGCTAAGATGGCTGAAGTTTTGCTCTGCTCACGTCATTCGCCGCGGCACACAAGAATTGCCCAAAAACTGGCCAAAACGGCCCAAAAACTGGCCATTTTTGGCAGAGCGAGCGAGCGGCGAGCGGCGAACAGCGAGCGAAGCGAGAGGTAGCACCGTCCCTACTATACGAATGCCCCATCCAGCCCTGTGCCACCCGGGGGGTTCCAGGGTGCTGAGATGGCTGATGTTTTGCTCCGCTCACGTCGTTCGCCGTGACATGCAAGAACTGCCCAAAAACTAGCCAAAACAGCCCAAAAACGAGCCAAAACTAGCCATTTTTGGCTGACTGAGCGAGCGGCGAGCGGCGGATAGCGAGCAAAGTGAGAAGCAACACCGTCCCTGCTATATGAATGCCCCATCCAGCCTTGTGCGACCAGGGGGGTTCCAGGGTGCTGAGATGGCTGATGTTTTGATCTGCTCACGTCGTTCGCCACGGCACACAAGAACATCCCAAAAACTGGCAAAAACAGCCCAAAAATGGGCCAAAAATGGCCATTTTTGGCTGATCGAGCGAGCGGCGAGTAGTGGACAGCGAGCGAAGCGAGAAGCAGCACCGTCCTTGCTATACGATTGCCCCATCCAGCCCTATGCCACCCGGGGGGTTCTAGGGTGCTAAGATGGCTGATGTTTTGCTACGCTCACGTTGTTCGCCGCGGCACGCAAGGACTGCCCAAAAACTGGCCAAAACGGCCCAAAAACGGGCCAAAACTGGCCATTTTTGGCTGAGCGAGCCAGCGGCGAGCGGCGGACAGCGAGCGAAGCGAGAGACAGCACCGTCCCTTCTATACGAATGCCCCGTCCGGCCTTATGCCACCCGGGGGGTTCCAAGGTGCTGATAAGGCTAACGTTTTACTCCGCTCACGTCGTTCGCCGCGGCACACAAGAACGGCCCAAAAATTGGTCAAAACAAAACAAAAACGGGCCAAAACTAGCCATTTTTGGTTAAGCGAGCAAGCGGCGAGCGGCGGACAGCGAGCGAAGTGAGAGGCAGCACCGTCCCTGCTATACGAATGCCCCATCCAGCCCTGTGCCACCCGGGGGGTTCCAGGGTGCTGAGATGGCAGACGTTTTTCTCTGCTCAAATAGTTCACCGAGGCACACAAAAACGGCCCACAAACTGGCCAAAATAGCCCAAAAACAGTCCAAAACTGGCCATTTTTGGCTGAGCGAGCAATCGGTGAGCGGCGAACAGCGGGCGAAGTGAGAGGCAGCACATTACCTGCTATACGAATGCTCCATGCAGCCGTGTGCCACCTGGGGGGTTCTAGGGTGCTGAGATGGCTGACGTTTTCCTCCGCTCACGTCGTTCGCCGCGGCACGCAAGAACTGCCCAAAAACTGGCCAAAACGGCCCAAAAACGGGCCAAAACTGGCCATTTCCGGCTGAGCGAGCGAGCGGCGAGCGACGGACAGTGAGCGAAGCGAGAGGCAGTACCGTCCCTGCTATACGAATGCCCCATCCAACCCTGTGCCACCCGGGGGGTTCTAGGGTGCTGAGATGGCTGACGTTTTGCTCTGCTCACGTCGTTCGCCGCGATATACTAGAACCATCCAAAAACAGGCCAAAACAGACCAAAAATGAGCCAAAACTAGCCATTTTTGGCTGAGCGAGCGAGCGCCGAGCGGTGGACAGCGAGCGAAGCGACAAGCAACACCGTCCCTGCTATACGAATGCCACATCCAGCCCTATGCCACCCGGGGGGTTCCAGGGTGCTTAGATGGCTAACGTTTTGCTCCGCTCACATCGTTCGCCGTGGTATGCAAGAACTGTCCAAAAACAAGCAAAAACGGCCTAAAAACGAGCCAAAATTGGCCATTTTTGGCTGAGCGAGCGAGCGGCGAGCGGCGGACATCGAGCGAAGCGAGAGGCAGCACCGTCCCTGCTATACGAATGCCCCATCCTGCCCTAGGCCACCCGGGGGGTTCCAAGGTGCTGATATGGTTGACGTTTTGCTCTGCTCACGTCGTTCGCCGCGGCACACAAGAACTACCCCAAAACTGGCCAAAACAGCCCAAAAATGGGCCAAAACTGGCCATTTTTGGCTTAGCGAGCGAGCGGCGAGCGGCAGACAGCGAGCGAATCAAGAGGCAGCACCATCCCTGCTATACGAATGCCCCATCCAGACCTGTACCACCCGGGGGGTTCCAGGGTGCTGAGATGGCTGACGTTTTGCTCCGCTCATGTCGTTAGCCGTGGCACGCAAGAATGGCCCAAAATCTGGCCAAAACAACCCAAAAACGGGCCAAAACTTGCCATTTTTGGCTGAGCGAGCGAGCGGCAAGTGGCGGACAATTAGCGAAGCATTAGGCAGCACCGTCCCTGGTATACGAATGCACCATCCAGCCTTCTGCCACCCGGGGGGTTCTAGGGTCATGAGATGGCTGATGTTTTGCACCGCTCACGTCGTTCGCCACGGCACGCAAGAACTACCCAAAAATTGGCCAAAAGTGGCCATTTTTGGCTGAGCGAGCGAGCGGCTAGCGACGGACAGCGAGTGAAGCGAGAGGCAGCACCGTCCCTACTATACGAATGCCCCATCCAGTCCTGTGCCACCCGGCGGGTTCCAGGGTGCTGAGATGGCAGACGTTTTGCTCCGCTCACGTCGTTCCCCACGGCACACAAGAACGGCCCAAAAACAGGCAAAACAACCCAAAACCGGCCAAAACTGCCATTTTTGGCTGAGCGAGCGAGCGGCGAGCGGAGGACAGCTAGCGAAGCGAGAGGTAGCACCGTCCCTGCTATACGAATGCACCATCCAGCCCTGTGCCACCCGGGGAGTTCTAGGGTGCTGAGATGGCTGACGTTTTGCTCCGCTCACGTCGTTCGCCGCGGCTCACAAGAACGGCCCAAAAACTGGCCCAAACAGCCCAAAAACGGGCCAAAACGTGCCATTTTTGGCTGAGCGAGCGAGCAGCGGACAGCGAGTGAAGCGAGAGGCAACACTGTCCCTGCTATACGAATGCCCCATCCAGCCCTGTGCCACCCGGGGGGTTCGAGGGTGCTAAGATGGCTGACATTTTGCTCCGCTCATATCGTTTGCCGCGGCACACAAGAACGGCCGAAAAATATGCCAAAACAGCCCAAAAAGGGCCAAAAGCGGCCATTTTTGGCTTAGCGAGCGAGCGGCGGACAGCGAGCGAAGCGAGAGGCAGCACCGTCCCTGCTATACGAATGCTCCATCCAACCTTGTGCCACCCGAGGGGTTCCAGGGTGCTGAGATGGCTAATGTTTTGCTCTGCTCATGTCGTTCGTCGCGGCACACAAGAACTGCCTAAAAACTGGCTAAAACAACCCAAAAACGGGCCAATCCTTGCCAATTTTGGCTGAGCGAGCGAGCGGCGACCGGCAGACAGCGAGCGGCGAGCGGCGGACAGCGAGCGAAGCGAGAGGTAGCACCGTCCCTGCTATACGAATGCCCCATCCAGCCCTGTGCCACCCGGGGGGTTCCAGGGTGCTGAGATGACTGATGTTTTGCTCCGCTCACGTCGTTCACCGCGGCACGCAAGAACTGCCCAAAAACAGGCCAAAACGGCCCAAAAATGGGCCAAAACTGGCCATTTTTTGCTAAGCGAGCGAGCGGCGGACAACGAGCGAAGCGATAGGCAGCACCGTCCCTGCTATACGAATGCACCATCCAGCCCTATGCCACCCGGGGGTTTCCAGGGTGCTGAGATGGGTGACGTTTTGCTCCGCTTATGTCGTTCACCGCAGCATGCAAGAACTGCCCAAAAACTGGCCAAAACAGGCCAAAACTGGCCATTTTTGGCTGAGCGAGCGAGCGACGAGCGACGAGCGACGGACAGCTTGTGAAGCGAGAGGCAGCACCGTCCCTGCTATACGAATGCCCCATCCAGCCCTGTGCCACCCGGGGAGTTCCAGGGTGCTTAGATGGCTGATGTTTTGCTCCGCTCACGTCGTTCGCCACGGCACACAAGAACGGCCCAAAAACAGGCCAAAACAACCCAAAAACTGGCCAAAACTGGCCATTTTTGGTTGAGCGAACGAGCGGCGAGCGGAGGACAGCTAGCGAAACGAGAGGCAGCACCGTCCCTGCTATATGAATGCACCATCCAGCCCTGTGTCACCCGGGGGGTTCCAGGGTGCTGAGATGGCTGACGTTTTGCACTGCTCATGTCGTTCGCCGCGGCACGCAGTGAGCAGCGGTCAGCGAGTAAAGCGAGAGGCAGCACCGTCCCTGCTATACGAATTCCCCATCCAGCCCTGTGTCACCCGGGGGGTTCCAGGGTGTAACATCCCTCATTTCTGAATTTTCGTATAAGTTTCTAGTTGTAATGTATGTATCTATTTTAAATTTGATAAAAAGTCAAAGTATGAATATGAGAACTTATTCATAAGAGTTGGAGGATTTGTTTAAAAAAAAAAAAAATCTGAGGACCTATATGTAAACCATGAGGACCTAATCGTAAATATTATAAATACAAGGACTAAACTGTAAAATGCACAAAAATACAAATCCCACCGTTTAAGCCTCTCTGCCTTCGTTCTTAAGGAAGCAGAGAAGGCAGCTGCGTGGATGATCAGGGAAAGAAAGAAAGAAAGAAGAAGAAGAAGAAGAAGAAGAAGAAGAAGAAGAAGAAGAAGAAAATTGGGGCTTTAAGGTTTCTTGTTCAAATCTTCTCATTTAGGGCTATAATTCTCAAAGGCAAGTGTTCTAACTCCATCCTACAGAAGTATTAGTCTATGTTCCTATATTGATTCTGAAAGATTTATGCTTAGAATCTGATATTTCTCTCTTTTGACATAGAACCAAGGATCTGAAATTTTTTCGGTAAACTGACCCCTATACACTTTTTCAGCTATAAATTTTAGCACCAAATGTGGATTTAGGCAAGACCTAGCTCGTTTGAAATTAGACTCTTATATATTTCTTTTGAAATTGATTTTGTCGAGTTTGGACACCGAATACTTACCCAAACGTCTGTTTCAAATGAGCCTATAGATGCTGCAGAACAAGGATCAATATTTCTGACCTTTCGATACTAAAATACCTATAAGTCCCTGTTGGAAATTCTGATTTATACCAAACTGATTTCGTGCGAAACTAACCTTGTAGACCTTTCTTTTGACATATAGATTGAAAAATTTGGAATTCAAATGCCTACCCTATTATCTGTTGAATCCGACCCTATGAATTCTGCAAAATAATGATTTTGTTTTTGACCTTGTGTTGCCAAATCAAAGGTAACTCCTTGTTGGAAATCATGATTTGTACGAAACTTGTTTCAACAGAAAATAGAATGATATATATTTTGACAGTAGCCTTCTTGAGGGTATTGGAGCATAATTGACAATCTGAAGTATTTATCCAATGAGCCTCTCGAATTCTGTCAGAAATCGAGCTTTGATCGATTTCGTATCTTCTGTTTTAGTTCGATTGGAAATAGATTTTGTTCAGTTCCCTTTACTCAATTGTTGCTTATATTAATGTTTGAATTCTCGTTTGCTCTTATCTATAAACTATTACCATTTCTGAACATATTGTGTAGCGTTTATGCTATATCACATTGACTTATATAGGCACATGTATAACCCATTGTTCCGCATTTGCTTTCGATGTGTGGCTATTCTAGTTTCTTTCCTTTGGATATCGAATTCATCTAACCTTCTTATCTGAATTGAGTTGTATATGATTTCTTGGATTCCATATGTGTCCTTGCTTTCAATTCCTTTCAAACCTGAATATAATTGTGAAAGATTATTGCTTACTTCGGATTGACTCGTAAAGGCACATGTACGTTTTGTTGTTCCGCGTGTGCTTTCGATATGTGCTATGCATTGTTCATACTATCCTTTTGTACTCCGGTGTTTGTGGGATATTGTGAACCTTCACCAGAAATGGTGAAGGGAGTTATGCATAGAGCCTGAGATGCTCTGCCGGCCCCCTATGACTTCACTCAGACGTGGGTGGATGGAGCTCCCAGACGTGGGAGACCTCCCAAACGTGGGAGACTTATGTTTGGTGGTCATTCAGAAATGAATGTACCATATTATGTTATGGTCCCACTTCACCTTCTGTATGTTTGATATGATATCCAAAGCTTTTGTTATGTATTTCTGTACACGCTTTGGATAAGAATGATATGAATGCAACGTCAAAGATGACGTTTGAGCTTCTGTTTGGTATTTGTTATTGATATGCTTCAAAATGTTCCATATGTCATTGATATGCTCCGAAACGTTTCATACGTCATTGATAAGCTCCGAAATGTTTCATTCATTGTTGATATGCTTCGAAATGTTCCATATGCCGTTGATATGCTCCGGAACATAGTCATACGTCATTGATAAGCTCTGAAATGTTTCATTTGTTATTGATATGCTCTGAAACGTTTCATTCGTGGTTGATATGCTCCAATTACTCTATGCCCCATCTGTTATGAACCAAATATGTTTGATTGAAATGACAATTGTGATTCTGCACCTAATGATATTACGTCTATGAATTCTTATATTCTGCCTTGCATTTTGAAACTTTATCTCTTTGGAAATTGTCCTCTTTTGACATGGATATGTTAGTCACTTGCTGAGCTTTATATGCTCACCCCGTTGTTGTATAATTTTTTCAGGATAGCTTGTCGCTTGTTTAAATGTTAAGATTAGGCTGAGGCAGTGGAAAACTAAAAGATTTTGGCAGATCTTTATTAGTATATATGTTTTTGTTGTATAAGCACACGCTGCATCTAATGAAATGTTGACGATGAATCTAAACTTGTGGATTTTGTAAAAGTTTAAAGGACCTCTCATGTTTAAGATTCTGGAATGTTAAGTTGTATTCGTGTCACGATATGAACTTATGGTAAACGTTGGTTTTATGATTGTACAAACTCCCACACTTGTGAATTTATGTTGTGGTTATTTATTTTGGTGAGTTGGGTACAGATTTTATGAATCATCGAGCGATGTGTTATATGTTTATGAACTGCACAGGGTTTATAAATTTGTGAATTTATGTTGTGGTCATTATTTTGGTGAGTTGGGTTCAGATTTTATGAATCATCGAGCGATGTGTTGTGTGTTTATGAACTGCACAGGGTTTATAAATTTATAGATTATAGAGGTGAAATTTTAATCTGAATGTTTTCTTAGTGACCTCAAATGTTAGTTTGGATCCTGGATTGGTTTGTGTTGAAAAATTTTAATATTATCGATATTTTGAGGGGCATGACACAAGGTGCTGAGATGGCTGACGTTTTGCTCCGCTCACATCGTTCGCCGCGGTACGCAAGAACTGCCCAAAAACAAGCCAAAACGGCCCCAAAACGAGCCAAAACTGGCCAATTTTAGTTGAGCGAGCGAGCGGCGAGCGGCGGAGAACGAGCGAAGCTATAGGCAGCACCGTCCCTGCTATACGAATGCACCATCCAGCCTTGTGCCACTCGGGGGGTTCCAGGGTGCTAAGATGGCTGAAGTTTTGCTCTGCTCACGTCGTTCGCCGCGGCACGCAAGAACTGCAAAAAAAATGGCCAAAACGGCCTAAAAACGGGCCAAAACTGGCCATTTTTGGTCGAAGGAAAGCGGCGGGCGGACAATGGCGGGCGGAGAGGCAACACCGCCCCAGCTATCTGAATGCCCCATCCAGCCATGTGCCACCCGGGGTTCCAGTCTTGAGATGGCTTGACGCGTTTTCTCCACGCCGCTCGTCGTTACGACGACACAAAAAAAACAGTCCAAAAACAGGCCAAAACAGCCCAAAAACGGGCCAAAACTGGCCATTTTTGGCTGAGCGAGCGAGCGGCAAGCGGAGGAAAGCTAGCGAAGCGAGAGGCAACATCGTCCCTACTATACGAATGCACCATCCAGCCTTGTGACACCCGGGGGGTTCCAGGTTGCTGAGATGGTTGAAGTTTTGCACCGCTCACGTAGTTCACCGCCACACGCAAGAACTGCCGAAAAACTAGCTTAAATGGCCCAAAAACGGGCCAAAACTAGCCATTTTTGGTAGAGCGAGCGAGCAACGAGCGGCGGTCAGAGAGCGAAGTAAGAGGCAGCACCATCCCAACTATACGAATGCCCCATCCAGCCCTGTGCCACCCGGGGTGTTCCAGGGTGCTGAGATGGCTGACGTTTTCCTCCGTCAAGTTGTTTACTGCGACACACAAGAACGGCCCAAAAACTTGCAAAAACATCCCAAAAACGGGCCAAAATTGGACATTTTTGGCTGAGCGAGCGAGCGGCGGACAGCGAGTGAAGCGAGAGGCAGCACCATCCCTGCTATACGAATGCCCCATCCAGCCCTGTGCCACCTGGGGTTCCAGGGTGCTGAGATGGCTGACGTTTTTCTCCGCTCATGTCGTTCTCCACGGAACACAAGAACGGCCCAAAAATAGGCCAAAAACAACCCAAAAACTGGACAAAATTGGCCATTTTTGGCTGAACGAGCGAGCGGCGAGCGGCGAGCGGAGGACAACGAGCGAAGCGAGAGGCAACACTATCCCTGCTATACGAATGCACCATCCAGCCCTGTGCCACCCGGGGGGTTCCATGGTGCTGAGATGGCTGACGTTTTGCTCTGCTCACGTCGTTCGCCGCGGCACACAAGATCTAGCCCAAACATGGCCAAAACAGCCCAAAAACGAGCCAAAATAGACTATTTTTTGCTGAGCGAGCGAGCGGCGAGCGGCGGACAGCGAGCGAAGCGAGAGGCAACACCGTCACTACTATACGATTGCCCCATCCAGCCCTGTGCCACCCGGGGGGTTCTACGGTGCGTTGAGATGGCTGATGTTTTGTTCGCTCACGCCGTTGGATTCGCAAGACGCAAGAACTGCTTAAAAAAACAGGCCAAAACGGCCCAAAAGGGCCAAAACCGCCATTTTTGGTCGATGAAGCGAAGGGCGCGGCGGACTGGAAAAGCGTAGCGATAGGGGCAGCACCATCCCTGCTATCTGAATGCCCTATCCAGCCCTGTGCCGCCGGGGTTCCGGGTGGTGTTGAGATGTTGACGTTTTGCTCTGCTCATGTCGTTCGCCGCGGCACGCAAGAACTGCAAAAAAAATGGCCAAAACGGCCTAAAAACGGGCCAAAACTTGCCATTTTTGGCTGAGCGAGCGAGCGGCGGACAGCGAGCGAAGCGAGAGGCAACACCGTCCCAGCTATACGAATGCCCCATCCATCCATGTGCCACTCGGGGGTTCCAGGGTGCTGAGATGGCTGACGTTTTGCTCCGCTCACGTCGTTCGCCACGACACACAAAAACGGTCCAAAAACAGGCCAAAACAGCCCAAAAACGGGCCAAAACTAGCCATTTTTGGCTGAGCGAGCGAGCGGCAAGCGGAGGAAAGCTAGCGAAGCGAGAGGCAACATCGTCCCTACTATACGAATGCACCATCCAGCCTTGTGACACCCGGGGTTTCAGTTCTTTGAGATGGTTGAAGTTTTGCAATCGCTCACGTAGTTCACCGCCAAGATGCAAGAAGCGCCGAAAAATCGGGCTTAAATGGCCCAAAAAACGGGCCAAAACTAGCCATTTTGGCGAGCGAAGAAAGCAACGAGCGGTCGGTCGAGATCGGTAAGAGGCAGCACCATCCCAACTATATACGAATGCCCCATCCAGCCCCTGCGGTGCACCCGGGGTGTTCGTGGTCTTGAGATGGCTGACGTTTTCCTCCTCCGTCAAGTTGTTTCTTCGCGACACACAAGAACGGCCCAAAACTTGCAAAAACATCCAAAAACGGGCCAAAATTGGACATTTTTGGTCGAAGCGAGCGAGCGGGCGGACAATGAAGCGGCGAGGAGGGCATCATCCCTACTATCTGAATGCCCCATCCAGCCACATGCCACCCGGGGGTTCCAGTGGGTGAGATGGTCGACGTTTTCTCCGCTTCATGTCGTTCTCCACGGAACATAAGAACGGCCCAAAAATAGGCCAAAACAGCCCAAAAACTGGACAAAATTGGCCATTTTTGGCTGAACGAGCGAGCGGCGGCGGCGAAAGGAGGACAACGAATTGGGCGAGAGGCAACACTATCCCCGCTATACGAATGCACCATCCAGCCCTACATTGCCGGGGGGGTTCCATGGTCTTTGAGATGGTCGACGTTTTGCTCTGCTCCACGTCGTTCCGCCAAGCGACACAAGATCTAGCCCAAACATGGCCAAACAGCAAAAAAAACGAGCCAAAATAGACTATTTTTTTTTGCGAAGCGAAGCGGCGAAGCGGCGGACGGCGTTAAGCGAGAGGCAACACCGTCACTACTATACGATTGCCCCATCTAGCCCTGTGCCACCCGGGGGGTTCTACGGTGTTGAGATGGCTGATGTTTTGCTCCGCTCCACGTCGTTCGGCGCGGCATGCAAGAATCGCTTAAAAAACAGTTAAAACGGCCCAAAAAAGGGCCAAAACTGGCCATTTTGGTCGAAGCGAAGCGAAAGGGGGGCGGCGGCGGCGGCGGATTTAAAAGCGTAGCGATAGCGCACACCATCCCCGCTATCTGAATGCCCTATCCAGCCCCATGCCGGGGGGGGTTGTGGTCTTTGAGATGGTCGACGTTTTGCTCTGCTCATGTCGTCGCCGCGGCAAGACGCAAGATCGGCCCAAAATCTAGCAAAAAGAGCCCAAAAGGGGCCAAAAGCGGCCAATTTTGGTCGAGCGACCGGCAGACGACAAGCGATCGCGATAAGGCAGACCGTCCCGCTATCGATTGCCCCATCCAACCTCGGGCCACCCGGTGGGTTCCAAAGGTCTCGAGATGGTCGACGCTTTTTGCTCCGCCACGTCGTTTCTTTGCCGCGAAGAACTGCCCTAAAAAATGACCAAAACGACCCAATAACGGGCCAAAATCGGCCATTTTTGGTCGAAGAGAGCGGCGAGGCGGACAGCGAAGCCGGCGGCGAGAGGCAGCACCATCCTCGCTATCTGAATGCCCCATCCATCCCCTGTACCACTCGGGGTGTTCCGTGGTTGAGATGGCAGACGTTTTTGCTCCGCTCACGCCGTTCACCTCGGCACACAAGAGCGCCCCAAAACCGCCAAAAACACCAAAAAAACGGCCAAAGCCGCCAATTTTGGTCGAGAGCGAGCGGAAGCAAATGCGGCGGCGGACAACGAAGCGGCGATAGGTAGCACCATACCTACTATACAAATGCCCCATCCAGGCCTCTACCACCGTTCGGGGGGGTTCGTGGTCTTTGAGATGGTCGACATTTTGCTCCGCCACGTCGTTCGCCAAGACGCAAGAACGCCCAAAAAATCCTGGCCAAAACAACCAAAAAAACGGGCCAAAATTGGCCATTTTGGTTGAAGCGAATGGCGGCGGCGGGACGGACAGCGAAGAAGAGATAGGCAACACCGTCCTCGCTATATGAATGCCCCATCCAGCCCCTGTGCCACGGGGGGTTTCAGTCTTGAGATGGTCGACGTTTTTCTCCGCTCACGTCGTTCGCCCGCGGCACGCATGAACTTAAAAAAAAAGGCCAAACGCCTTTAAACGGGCCAAAACCGGCCATTTTTGGTCGAAGCGCAGCAGCGACGAAGAGGCGACAAATGTGCGGCAGAGGCAGCACCATCCCTACTATGCGAATGCCCCATCCAGCCCTGTGCCACCTGGGGGGTTCTAGAGTACTTAGATGGCTGACGTTTTTGTTCCTCGCACGTCATTTGACGCGCCACACAAGAACAGCCCAAAAACTTGCAAAAACAGTCCAAAACGGGCCAAAACTGACCATATTTGGCTGAGCGAGCAAGCGGCGGACAGCGGGCGAAGTGAGAGGTAGCACCATCCCTGCTATACCAATGCCCATCTAGCTTTGTGCCACCCGGGGGGTTCCAGGGTGCTGAGATGGTTGACGTTTTGTTTCGCTCACGTCGTTCGTCGCGGCACACAAGAACGGCCCAAAAACAGGCCAAAACAACCCAAAAAGGGGGCCAAAACTGGCCATTTTTGGCTGAGCGAGCGGAGGACAGCTAGCGAAGCGGGAGGCAGCACTGTACCTGCTATACGAATGCCCCATCCAGCCATGTGCCACCCGGGGGGTTCCAGGGTGCTAATATGGCTGACGTTTTGCTCCGCTCACGTCGTTCGCCACGGCACACAAGAACGGCCCAAAAACAGGCCAAAATAGCCCAAAAACGGGCCAAAACTGGCCATTTTTGGTTGAGCGAGCGAGCGGCGGGGGGAGGACAGTTAGCGAAGCGAGAGGCAGCACCGTCCCTGCTATACGAATGTACCATCCAGCCCTGTGCCACCCGGGGAGTTCCAGGGTACTGAGATGGCTGATGTTTTGCTCCGCTCACGTCGTTCGCCACGGCACACAAGAACGGCCCAAAAACTGGCCAAAACAGCCCAAAAACGGGCCAAAACTAGCCATTTTTGGCTGAGCGAGAGAGCGGCGAGAGGCAGACAGCGAGCGAAGCGAGAGGCAGCTACGACCCTGCTATACGAATGCCCCATCCAGCCTTGTGCCACCCGGGGGGTTCCAGGGTGCTGAGATGGCTGACGTTTAGCTTCGCTCACGTAGTTCGCTGCGGCATACAAGAACGGCCAAAAACTGGCCAAAACAGCCTAAAAACGAGCCAAATCTGGCCATTTTTGGCTGAGCGAGCGAGCGACGATGGCGGACAATGAAGGGCGGAGAGGCAGCACCGTCCCTGCTATCTGAATGCCCCATCCAGCCCTATGCCACCCGGGGTTCGGGATCTTTGAGATGGCTGACATTTTCTCCGCTCACGTTTTTGCCGCGACACACAAGAACGACCAAAAAACTTCGCAAAACAGCCTGAAAAACGAGCCAAAACTGGCATTTTTTGGCTGAGCGAGTGAGCGAAGCCATGAGCGCGGACAGCGAAATGGCGAGAGGTAGCACCATCACTGTTATCTGACGATGCCCCATCCAGCCCTCGCCACCCGGGGTTCTGTGGTCTTGAGATGGTCGACATTTTGCTCAGCTCACGTCGTTCGCCGCGGCATGCAAGAACTGCCAAAAAACTGGCCAAAACAGCCCAAAAATGGGCCAAAACTGGCCATTTTTGGCTGAGCGAGAGAGCGGCGAGAGGCAAACAGCGAGCGAAGCGAGAGGCAGCTACGACCCTGCTATACGAATGCCCCATCCAGCCTTGTGCCACCCGGGGGGGGTTCTAGGGTGCTGAGATGGGTGATGTTTTGCTCCGCTCATGTCATTAGCCGCGGCACGCAAGAACTACCCAAAAACTGGCCAAAACGACCCAAAAACGGGCCAAAACTGGCCATTTTTTGCTGAGCGAGCGAGCGACGAGCGGCGAACAGCGAGCGAAGCGAGAGGCAGCACCGTCCCTGCTATACGAATATGCCTCTTCCAGCCCTATGCCACCCGGCGGGTTCTAGGGTGTTGAGATGGCTGACGTTTTGCTCAGATCACGTCGTTTACCGCGGTACACAAGAACGGCCCATAAACATGCAAAAACAGCCCAAAAACGGGCCAAAACTAGCCATTTATTGCTGAGCGAGCGAACGGCGAGCGACGGACAGCGAGCGAAGCGAGAGGCAGCACCATCCCTGCTATACGAATGCCCCATCCAACCCGGAGCCACCCGGGGGGTTCCAGGGTGCTGAGATGGCAGACGTTTTGCTTCGCTCACGTCGTTCGCCGCGGCACACTAGAATTGGCCAAAACAGCCAAAAAAACAGGCCAAAACTGGCCATTTTTTTTGGTCGAAATGAGCGACGGCGACGAGCGACGGATAGCGAAACGAAAGCAAGAGGCACACCGTCTCCAACTATCTGAATGCCACATCCAGCCACGTGCCACGGGGGTATCGGTGTCTTGAGATGGTCGACGTTTTGTTCCGCTCACGTCGGTCGCCACAATCTAAAAAAAACAAGCCAAAACGGCCAAAAAAGTGGCCAAAAACCGGCCATTTTTTGGCCGAAAGGCGAAAGCGGCGAAGCGGGCGGACAACGAAAAGGAAGCGGAGAGGCAGCACCGTCACTGCTATACGAATGCCCCATCCTGCCCTGTGCCACCCAGGGGGTTCTAGGGTGCTGAGATGGCTGACGTTTAGCTTCGCTTACGTAGTTCGCTGCGGCATACAAGAACGGCCAAAAACTGGCCAAAACAGCCTAAAAACGAGCCAAATCTGGCCATTTTTGGCTGAGCGAGCGAGCGACGAGCGGCGGACAGCGAGCGAAGCGAGAGGCAGCACCGTCCCTGCTATACGAATGCTCCATCCAGCCCTGTGCCACCCGGGGGGTTCCAGGGTGCTGAGATGGCTAACGTTTTGCTCCGCTCACGTCATTTTCCGCGGTACCCAAGAACGGCCCAAAAACTTACAAAAATTACCCAAAAACGGCCCAGATCTGGACATTTTTGGCTGAGCGAGCGAGCGGCGGAGAGCGAGCGAAGCGAGAGGCAGCACCGTCTCTGCTATACGAATGCCCCATCCAGCCCTGTGCCACCCGGGGGGTTCCAGCGTGCTGAGATGGCTGATATTTTGCTCCACTCACGTCGTTCGCTGAGGCATGCAATAACCGCCGAAAAACTGGCCAAAACAACCGAAAAATGGGCCAAAACTGGCCATTTTTGGCTGAGCGAGAGAGCGGCGAACAGCGAGCGAAGTGAGAGGCAGCACCGTCCCTGCTATACGTTTTGCTCCGCTCACATCGTTCGCCGCGGCACGCAAGAACTGCCCATAAACTGGCTAAAACGGCCCAAAAACGGGCCAAAACTGGCCATTTTTGACTGAGCGAGCGAGCGGCGAGCGACGGACAGCGAGCGAAGCGAGAGGCAGCACCGTCCCTACTATACGAATGCCCCATCCTGCCCTGTGCCACCCGGGGGGTTCCAGGGTGCTGAGATGGCTGACGTTTTGCTCTGCTCACGTCATTCGCTGCGACACACAAGAACGACCCAATAACTGGCCAAGACAGCCCAAAAAAGGGCCAAAACTGGCCATTTTTGGTTGAGCGAGCGAGCGACGTACAACGAGCAAAGCGAGAGGCAGCACAAATCCTGCTATCTGAATGCCCCATCCATCCCTTTTACCACGGGGTTTCGTGGTGCTTGAGATGGCTGGCGTTTTTTTCTCCGCTCACGTCGTTTTCCGCGGTACCCAAGAATGGCCCAAAAACTTACAAAAACAACCCAAAAACAGGCCAGAACAGGACTTTTTGACTGAGCGAGCGAGCGACGGACAGCGAGCGAAGCGAGAGGCAGCACCGTACTGTTGAATCTTGGATTTTGATGATGAAACTAATTGATTGTGTTTAGATGTTTAACTGCATTTTGAGTGATGTAGGTCTACTCGATCAGAATTAGACAGTTAACGCAGGAGGAATTGACGTTGCGCCGGAGGAGATCACGTCAGGATATTGGACGGCAGAAGGCTTCGGACGTCGGGCATCGGGCTAAGGAGAGCGGAATTGCACCAAGGATATCGGGGTTGCGAAGGTCAACCGCCCGATTGGGCAACAAGCCGCAAGAGAGGACGATCTGTTGAAGAATCGGACTAAACGCCAACCAATGGCGTGCGAAGCAACGGAATGTCGATTCGCATTGTAATAACTGTCTAGATCGAGAGTAGAGTTTTGGCTTGCATGTGCAGGATTAACTACGATAACGATGAAGACATAAAGCGAAACAAAGTGCGGAGTCAAGCACGAAGAATTCGTTGGGAGTTCAAGAGTTCGACGGAAGTCGAAGGATCGGGGAGAACGCCGGAACTAGCCGAGAATGAGTAGGGAGCTTAGAAGGGTTTTTTGGAAGCTTCGCCGGAAGGTTCGTGGGAAGTTAAGTAGAGTTTGCCGAGAAAGATCGGACTTGTCGAAGAAGCTCGTTGGAACTCGCCAAGATCAAATCGTGAAGTTTAAGAGCTTAGGGAGTCCATGAGAATGGTTTCGAGAGTTTATGGGAAGACCGCCAAAAAGTTCATGGGAAGAAGTCTTGACTTATGGACTTTGTAATAGCTTATATAATGTCTTTAAAATTCGTAGTTAGCATGTTAATTAGGGTTAGGATTAGGTATTAATCCTATAACCCAAAGTAGGGGCCTATAACACCAGAATTTGAAAAAAACGTAGGGCCGGTGGGCTGAAAACACTATAGTGGGCCGAAAACACTTGTAGGCGGTGGCACTGCTGGGCTGGAAGTGGCACCGCCCAGCACCCGAAAGTGCTGGCGGTGACACCTCTTGGCAAGCGGTGGCACCGCCAAAGATCGGAACCCAAAGAGAATTTGAATTTTGGAGCCCAAATTTTGGAGCCCAAATTTGAATCCTCTTGAGGCCTATAAATACCCCTCAAATCTCAGCTGAGAACACAACTTTTTGTGCAGCAAGAGTTTGAGAGAAAGGTCTTAGAAAAGTGTTAGCTTGTCTTCTTTTCAATTTGCTAGTGTTTCACCTCATCTCTTCTCGAAAATCTGTAAGAGAGTGAACCGCTTGTAAAGAGTTGTAAGAGGGGTATTTACCCTTCCATTTCAAGAGACTTGCTAGGGGAAGGTGGGAGCCTCATCGAAGAGGGGCCTCGCAAGTGGAGTAGGTCATTTGACCGAACCACTCTAAAATCGACGTGATCCTTGGTTTGCATTTCATTATTGCTATTTACATTATTGCAAACCTTCTTATATGCTTTAGTTCCTTATTACTTTTGCTGCGCATATTTAAGAATACGCTTTCAAGATTAAGCTTGTCAAGTTCCGCTCTTATCATATGAAAGATTTTTTAAAAACCGAAGTTTTAATCCGCTGCACTAATTCACCCCCCCCCCCTCTTAGTTCTGCTCTGATCCTAACAATTGGTATCAGAGCCACGGTTTTCTACTTTGGTTTAACACCCAAATAGAAATGGCTCTTTATGGCTTTCAAGAGGGCTTATCGGTTGTTCGTCCACCGTTGTTTAACGGATCGGACTACACTTGTTGGAAAACTCGAATGAGAGTTTTCTTACTTACTTTGGATTTGAATTTATGGCACATAGTCGAAAATGGATATGAAATGTCTTCTCTCCCAATGAACCATTGGAATGATTTGGAGAAGAAGATGTTTTCTTTAAAAGCAAAGGCTATGAATGCCTTATTTTGCGCTTTAGACAAAAATGAGTTCAATCGGATTTCTACGTGCGAAACGGCTTTTGATATTTAGCGAACACTTGAAATCACACACGAGGGAACTAGTAGAGTCAAAGACTCGAAAGTTAACATTTTAATGCATGATTTCGAGCTTTTTCAAATGAAGTCGAGCGAAACCATTGTTGACATGTACACCCGTTTTACGGATGTCGTCAATGGTTTACAAACTCTTGGCAAATTTTTCTCAAATTTTGAACTTGTTAGTAAAGTTTTCTGATCACTTTCTAAAATTTGGGAATCAAAAGTTTCTGACAATACAAGAAACAAAAGATTTAAATATTTTTCCACTTGAAGAACTTATCGCTCGTTGATGACATATGAAATGGTGGCGCAATGCACATGATGAACACAATGAACACTTGAACCACCTTCCAAAGAATAGGAAGGATTTGGAACTCGGACAATTGAATACCACTTGAGCGATGACTCAAGTGATGAGGACAATGATGAACTTGAACTTGAACACTAACTCTTAATAAGTTCATTAAACATAAATCTAAAATGAACAATGAACTTGAGCGGAGGAAGAGGCCAAAGAAAAGGAAGGTACCCAAGGATGAATCAAGAACTTCTAAAGGTGAAAAGGCTTAATTGGGCTTTGTGAGGCCGACTTCAAGGTAAGTAACTCAACTCTCTTGAATTATTTTGAAATTACTTAATGTTTTCCATGATGTATTTTCTCTTTTCTTTTGAATAAATATTTTTCTTGAAAATTGTATGTTTTATGTTAATAGAATAAAATATTAGATTTAAATAATCATATATATGTGCTTGAGAAGCAAGAATATGTATTTTGATGATTTCCATATTAACTTTCAATGATGATTTTTTTTTAAACTTTGTCTTTGGTTTTCAAACATGATGTATGTTTTTGACATAAGAACAAAACTTGAGCATGCTAATATAAAATCAATCACATAAATTAAAACTAAAGAAGTTTTAGTTATCTATAAGAATCATTCAAAATTATGTTCAATGAAACCATTGCATAATGATGTAATGAAAATATTAAACATTTTGAAACCATGTTTTAGTGTTATGCATAATGATCATGCTTAATGAATTTCAAAATTATGCATATGAATCTTGTGATTTATGGATTATTGATTTTTACCATAATGAAAGTGCCTTATTAATCTTTGTTGTAATAAATCTTACACTTTCGGTTTTAAATATTATACATGTTTTTATTTGGTATAAGTGAAATAAAATCATATGAATTGAAACAACTAAAAAGAGGAAAATATTTTTTCCTTGAAAAATTATTTTTCTCTATCCTATTGATCTTGATGTTTATTATAATAAATCTATGTATACCATTTTGAATCTCTTGAAAGTAATGTTGATATTTTGATGATTTTGATGACTTAAATTTTAAATGAGTTTTATCAAAATCATGATATTGATTTCTTGGAATAACATGAGATTACCTTTGATGATTTTTCTCTTGAATATAACTTGTGATATTTTTTATATAAATTATTATTTTGATTTCTCGACATTCGATACATGAGATTTTATTATAAATCAAAATTTCTCATTAATCGATCTTCTACGATTTTACTTGATATTCTCTTGAGATGAGATTTTCTAAATGAATCATGATTTTTCCTTGTGAGTTCTTGGAGTTATTACTTGATTTTTCTTTTAAAACAAGATCTCTACTTTGTACTCCTATGATTTTTCTTGATATTTTATTTAAAGAAGATATTTACTATATGAATCATGTCTTTTGGTATTCAAATGATTTTATCCTTCATGACATGATTTCTTTGTATTTATGGCTTGCATGGCTTGAAATGTTTTGGTATAATGCATGCAATGATGAAATGTTGAATGATGTATGCAACATTATGGATTATAGTTATATGATATGTGATAATGCTTAGGATTAATCCAAGCATGTATATTTTGATGATTTTATGTCATGCATGAGTTTTTGAAGTAAATGTTGATTTGATACTCTCATTTTGGATTAACATGTTTTTGGTTTAATCATTTTTATGACGAATTAAGATGACATTCTCATGACATATTAAGATAACATAGTGCATGTACATCTTTGTATGAATTTCTTGATAGTCTTTTGATGATAGATGTGATATCATGATGTTTTATTTTTGATGTGTTTGGGCTTGACGGTTTTATGACGAAACTTATGTTTTGATTTTAAATAATGATACATGTTTTCACAAAAAGACTTGAACACCCTCGAAATCAATTGTATAAAATGGAAATAAATTTTATATCCTATTGAGGTTAATGAATTTATTTTACCATTCTTGTGAATCTCATAAAAATAAACATGATGAATATTTTGAAAATAAATGAGTGTATCATGCATTTGGTCTTAATGATTTCTCTAGAACATACTTTTTGAAATCATACTTGATAACGAATATCAAGATATTAAAAGGATATGGAATAATGCTTGATAATTTATTTTACGAAATTTACCTTTCTATCTTGAATGTTGATATTTTTTATGATGTGTTAAAAAAATCACTTAAAAAATGCTTTTCCCGTCTTATCGAGATTAATGATTTCATGATATTGTGTGAATGATTGAAATGATATTCATGAATTGATCCTTATTGATATATTTCATGAATTCTTTGCATATTTAGCTTGTTGAATGATTGAAATATTTAGCCATTGAGTCCTCCCTTTCTTTTTGACTTTGATAAAGGGGGAGAAGGTTTTGCTAGCTTGTGCATTGAAAATGAAAGTAAACTTCCTAGCATGCTAGGGAAGTAAAACTTGCAAGCTTGCACTTCTCAAAAAGAGAAGAAAGATATTGCCTATCGAAAGAAGCAAAAAGTGCAAAACTTAGAAAACTAGTAACAAAATTGCTCTTGCCATGCTTTGTATCAAAAACAGATTTATATCCTTAAAAGCATCGCATTAAATTTTTTAGTGTATCGTAATGTATCACATGTATCACAAGTTAAAATTTTTTGAGACTATTATCATATCATGTTTAACAATTGATATCTTTCATTGATATGATTAATTATCATCTCATGATATATCGCATAATGATATTATGATTTGCGATCGTGTGATCATTGATGAATTTTCACATTGATATCCTTCATGAAATGATTTCTTTGCATTTTTGTCTTGTATGTATCATGTGATGATTGAAATATTGATTGATGCAAATTCATAATTTATGTAAAAGTCTAAATCATTGGTTCCTCTCCTTCTTTTCGGTAATGACATAGGGGGAGAAAGATTGCTAGCTCAAGGAAAATGTTGGCTAGCTTGTACTCTTCCCTTCTTTTCGACAAAAAAAAAAGGGGGGAGAAATCTTTTGCTAGTTAGAAAATGTAAAGAAAAGCAAAGTGCAATCTTGCACAAGAAACAAGTGTTGAATTGCCATGATTGAACTTAAAAATCTTGCTATGCTTTTGTGCTTATATGTTGTGATGAAAATCTAGCTTCATGTTGTAAAAACTAGCATATCTTTTAAAATAGCTAGAGCTACTTCTCCTTTTTGTTGATGACATAGGGGGAGAAGTATATTGATGACTTCATGCATTGAATTGAATATTTTATATATTTGCATGATGGTTTAAATATTTTTTCATAACATGTGATGAATGTCACTTGGATTTGGGATAATCCAAGTGTTCTATCAATGGCATATTGATAGGGGGGAGTTTAGTTAAACTCGGGGAGTTTAGGTTAACTCCGTTAGTCATCAATTAGTTGTCATCATCAAAAGGGGAGATTGTTGAATCTCGGATTTTGATGATGAAACTAATTGATTGTGTTTAGATGTTTAACTGCATTTTGAGTGATGTAGGTCTACTCGATCAGAATTAGACAGTTAACGCTTAGGAGGAATTGACGTTTGTAGGAGGAGATCACGTTAGGATATTGGACGGCGAAGGCTTGGACGTCGGGCATCGGGCTAAGGAGAGCGGAATTGCACCAAGGATATCGGGGTTGCGGAGGTCAACCGTCGATTGGGCAACAAGCCACAAGAGAGGATGATGCGCTGAAGAATCGAACGAAACGCCAACCAATGACGTGCCGGGCAACGGAATGTCGATTCGCATTGTAATAACTGTCTAGATCGGAGTAGAGTTTTGGCTTGCATGTGCAGGATTAACTACGATAACAATGAAGACATAAAGCGAAACAAAGTGCGGAGTCAAGCACGAAGAATTCGTTGGGAGTTCAAGAGTTCGACGGAAGTCCGAAGGATCGTCGGGAACGCTGCCGGAACTAGCCGAGAATGAGTAGGGAGCTTGCCAAATGGTTTTGGAAGCTCATGGGAAGGTTGATGGGAAGTTCACGAGTTTGCCGAGAAAGATGGAGACTTGCGAAGAAGCTCGTTGGAACTTCGCCAAGATCAAATCGTGAAGTTTAAGAGCTTCGGGAGTCCATGAGAATGGTTCCAGAGTTTATCGGAAGACCATGAAAAGTTAGGAAGCTTCTTGGAAGAAGTCTTGACTTATGGACTTTGTAATAGCTTATATAATGTCTTTAAAATTCGTAGTTAGCATGTTAATTAGGGTTAGGATTATGTATTAATCCTATAACCCAAGTAAGGGGCCTATAACACTTTGTAGGTGGGTGGGTTTTGAAAACATGTAAGTGATTGGCACCTTTGGGCCGAAGCGGTGGCACCACCTAACACCCGAAGTTTGGCGGTGACACCTCTGGGCTCAGGCGGTGGCACCGGGTCAAGCGGTGGCACCATCGGCATCGGGAACCCAAAGAGAATTTGAATTTTGGAGCCCAAATTTTGGAGCCCAAATTTGAATCCTCTTGAGGCCTATAAATACCCCTCAAATCTCGGTGAGAACATAACTTTTTTGAGCAGCAAGAGTTTGAGAGAAAGGTCTTAGAAAAGTGTTAGCTTGTCTTCTTTTCAATTTGCTAGTGTTCACCTCATCTCTTCGAAAATCTGTAAGAGAGTGAACCGCTTGTAAAGAGTTGTAAGAGGGGTATTTACCCTTCCATTTCAAGAGACTTGCTAGTGGAAGGTGGGAGCCTCATCGAAGAGGGGCCTCATAAAGTGGAGTAGGTCATTTGACCGAACCACTCTAAAATCGGCGTGATCCTTGGTTTGCATTTCATTATTGCTATTTACATTATTGCAAACCTTCTTATATGCTTTAGTTCCTTATTACTTTTGCTCGCATATTTAAGAATACTTTCAAGATTAAGCTTGTCAAGTTCGCTCTTATCATCGAAAGATTTTTTTTAAAACCGAAGTTTTAATCCGCTGCACTAATTCACCCCCCCTCTTAGTTTTGCTCCGATCCTAACACGCACCTGCTATCTGAATGCCCCATCCAAAGAATGTGCCACCCGGGGTTCGAGTCTTTGAGATGGTCGACGTTTTTGCTCCGCCTCGCGTCGTTCGCCATGCAAGACGCAAGAACCGCCCTAAAAACTGGCCAAAACAACCCAAAATGGGCCAAAATCGCCATTTTTGGTCGAAGCGAGAGAGCGACAAGCGGCGGACAGAAGCGAATGGCGAGAGGCGACCGCCCCCGCTATCTGAATGCCTCATCCGACCTTGTGCCACCGGGGGGTTCAAGGTCTTGAGATGGTGACGTTTTTACTCTACTCACGTCGTTTCGCCACGACCGCAATAACGCCCAAAAAGCGGCCAAAACGACCAAAAAAGGGGCCAAACCGGCCATTTTTTGGTCGAAACAGCGCCGGCGAGAGCGGACAATGAAATGGCGGAGAGGCAACACCGTCCATGCTATCTGAATGCCCCATCTCGCCTGTGCCACCCGGGGTTCAGTCTTTGAGATGGTGATGTTTTGCTCCGCTCCGTCGTCGTTGCGACACACAAGAACGGACCAAAAGCTGGCCAAACGCGGCAAAAAAGCGGGCCAAAACTTGCCATTTATGGTCGGAAGGAAGCGGACAACAAGCGGCTTTAGAGGCAAAGACCGATCCCTACTATATGAATGCCCCATCCGACCCTATACACCGGGGGTTCTAGGGTCTTTGAGATGGTCGACATTTTGCTCGCTCACGTCGTTTACAGCGGCAAATAAAACGGCCCAAAAACATGCAAAAACAACCCAAAAGGGGCCAAACCCGCCATTTTTGGTGGAAGAAGGCGGACGTGGCGAAGTGAGGTGAGAGGCAACACCGTCCCAAACTATATGAATGCCCCATCCGATACTGTGTCACCCGAGGGGTTCTAGGGTTCTGAGATGGTCGATGTCTTGCCTCTCCGTCGTCGTTCGTCGCCGGCACGCAAGAAGCGCCTAAAAAACAGAGCCAAAAGCAGGGCCATTTTTGGTCGGCGGCGGCGAAGCGGCGGACGACGAGCAGGCGAGAGGCGAAAAGACCATCCCCGCTATCTGAATACCCTATCCCGCCTGTGCCACGGGGGTTTCGTGGTGCTAAGTTTGTCGATGTTTTACTCAGCTCTCGTCGTTCGCCGCCGCAAGACGCAAAAACGCCCAAATCTGACCAAAAAAAAGCCCAAAAAAAAAGGCCAAAACCCGACCATTTTTTTCTTCGAGCTAGCGGCGGACAGCTAATGAAGTGATAGGCAGCACCATCCCCCGCTATCTGAATTACCCATCCAGCCTTTTGCCACCGGGGTTCGAGTCTTTGAGATGGTCGACGTTTTACTCGCTCACGTCGTTCGCCGCAAGACGCAAGAACGCCCAAAAGTTAGCCAAAAACAAGAAAAAGGGCCCAAAAGCGGCCATTTTATTTGGAAGGTGGTGGTGAGTGACAGACAATGAACGAAGCGAGGGCAGGCGCGACCGCCCCTACTATACAAATGCCCCATCCGATACCTGCCACCCGGGGGTTCGAGTCTTTGAGATGGTGACGTTTGCTCCACACATGTCATTCATCATGCAAGACGCAAGAACTGCCAAAAAAGCGGCCAAACGGCCCAAAAGCCCGACCATTTTGGGTTGGAAGAAGGCGGCGGCGGACAACGAGCAATGGCGGCGGACGAGCTGGCCACGCAGGCAAAGACCGTCCCTTTTGAATGCCCCATCCAGCCACTGTGTCGGGGGGGTTCGAGTCTTTGAGATGGTAGACGTCGACTTTCGCGCCACGTCGTTCGCTACGACACGCAAGAACTGCCCAAAAACTAACCAAAAGGGCCCAAAAAGGGCCCAAAATTGACCATTTTTGGCTGAGCGAGCGAGCGACGGGCGACGGTGTCACGCCCCCTCAAATATATCCATGATATTTAAAATTTTCATCACAAACCAATCCATCCAGGATCCAAACACACATTTGAGGACACTGAAAAACATTCTATCAAATTCACATTTATAAAACCTGTGCAGTTTATAATCATATATTGCATCACTCGATAATTCATATTTATGGCAACCCAAGCCAACTTGACAAACATGAACAATATTTATAAATCCACAAACTAGATAAATTATATAATCAGAACTCCAATTATTCACCACAAGTTCATATCAATGTAACCTAGACTTAACATTCCGAAAATAAGGAGATCTTCTAACACTTTTACATAGTATATCCATTTCGATTCATCGACAACATTTCATTACATACAAAATATGCTTATACAACAATAACATAATAACCAACAAGACTTGCCCATAATTCTGAATAGCTATCCACTGCCTCAGCCCAATTCAAACATCTCAAAAAGTGACAAGCTGACCTGAAAGATTTTATATAACAACGGAGTGAGCTAAAAACAGCTCAGCAAGTGACAAAGCATATTCAGAACAAAAGGAATTATTTTAAACATGGTATCATAATGCAAGGCAAAATACAAGAATTTTCAAGATACCATATCATTAGATACAAAATCATATGTGTCATGTCATTCAAAACCTATTTGGTTTATAACAAATGGAGTATAGAGTAATTGGAGCATATCAATAGCGTATGAAATGTTCCGGAGTATATCAATAGCATACGGAATATTTAGGAGCATAACAATAGCTAATGAAACATTTCGGAGTATATCAAAGGTGTAAGAAATATTTCGGAGCATATCAATGACAAATGAAACATTTCGGAACATATTAATGGTATGTGAAGCATTTTGAAGTGTATCAATGGCATAGGAAACATTTTGGAGCATATCAATAATGAATGAAACATTTCGGAGCTTATCAACGGCGTATGAAATGTTTCAGAGCATATCTATGACAAATGGGACATTTCGAAACATCTCAATGGCATATGGACCATTTCGAAGCATATCAAAGAACGAATACGAAATAGAAGCTCAGACGTCGTACCCTAGCATAGTGCATGTGATGTTTAACTCAGTGGTGGCTCCACGCCGTGATGAGTTCTCGACTCCAATCACAGGTAGCCCTTTTCTACTCGAGCCCTCTCACCCTACCTAGTGCTAGGTCGGCTCTGAATTTCATATCAAACAGATAGATGGTGAAGTGGGATTCCAAACATAATATGGTCCATCCATTTCTGAATGACCACCAAACATAATCTAGAGCATCGCGGGCTCTAAGCACATACCCTTTACCATTTCTGGCAAAGGTCCAAATAATCCCACAAACACCATAGTACAAAAGGGTATTGTGAATAATAAATTGGGACATATCGGAAGCACATGCGGAACAACGAAATGTACATGTGCCTTTATGAGTCAATACGATGCAAACATGAAGTTTACATAACAGATTTAGGTATCCAAATACATGTAGGACAAGAGCATACAAGAATTCAAAGCAGTAATATAAAGCTCAAATGAATAAGAAAGCTAAAGGATGTCAATTTCCAAAGGAATGAAACCAGAATATGCGAAATCGACCAAAGCTCGATTTCTAGCATAATTCAAGAGGCACATTGAACAAATGATTCAAACTATCAATCGTGCTCCAATTTACTCATAAATATATCATTGGAAAGATATTTCAATCTACTTTCAGATAAAATAAGTTTCATATGAATTGAACTGTCCAACAGAGAGAGTTACAAATAATTTGGTAAACAAGGGTCGCAGAACAAAATCTCTGTTTGGCAGAATTCATAAGGTCAGATTCAACAGATAATTGGGCAGGTGTTTGGACTCCAAATCTTTCAATCTATATATCAAAAGAAGGATCTAAGAGTGTAGTTTCCAATGAAATCAGTTTTGAACAAATCGGAGTTTCCAACAAAGACTTATAGGCAGCTCGGTATCAAAAGGTCAGAATTTCAGAAGTTGCACAGATTCGAATCGTTACGTCTAAACTGGAGATATATCAAATGCAAGGCTAGAACAATTCAAAGTTTCTCATATTCAAAGTAAATGTAGAGATTAAATTACAATAAACAAAGATCAAGACATTTGCAATAGGAAAGATTAGAAAGCTTACAATAGGAAGGATCGTAACACTTGCAATAGAAAGGATAAGAACACTTGCACGAGGAAGATCATAATACTTGTAATAAGAAAAATTAGAACAATTACAGGAGAAACAATCGGGAAACTTACCTTTCAAAGATTTTGATCCGAAGATCCAAAGAAGGTGTCAACCCAAATCCTTCCACTTTTCCTCCACAACTGCAACTCATGCAGAACATAGAGGCATAGTCACCTACTCTCTCTTACTCTCATTCCTTCGTTTTCTTTTTCAAACGCAACTATCATAGCCGTCGCCGTTGTCACTACCACAATCATAGCCACGATCGTAGCCGCTATCACAACCGCAGCCTCTTCCAATGTACTACTTCCTTCCTCCCTTCTCTCGTTCCTATTTTTTTTCTTTCCCAAACATTGTTGCCGTACCGCAGCCGCAACCTCTTCTTCTTTCACTGCTCTGTTTCTCTCCTTCTCTTCCAGCTGCAGCTGCTACTGCCGCAGCTGCCTCCCCTTATCCTCTTCCTCTCTTCTTCCCTTTTCCTTTCTCTTCTTCTTCCTTTCCTTCTCTTCTTTCCCAGCTGCACTGCTGCAGTCCAGCCTCAGCCACGGCCGCAGCCTCTTCTTCCTCCCCTGCTCATCTTCCTCTCCTTCTTCTCTTCCAACTGCAGCTGCCATCGTCGCAGCCGCAGCCCCTTCTTCCCCTTCTCTTCTTCCTCTCCTTCCCTTCTTCCTTCCTCTCCCTCTTTCCCTGCCACAGCTGCAGCTGCCACAGCCGCAGCCGCTGCTACTTCTTTCCCTTCTTCTCTTCCTTCTCCTTCCTTTCTTCTTCTTCTCTTCTTCTCCTTCCTCCCCTTCTTCTCCCCGACGCACAGCACCTCCTCTCCTCTGTTTCCTTCTGAAGGAAACAGAGGTGCCGCCACTTCACCCGCTTCTACTTCTTCTCTTCCTCTTCTTCTTCTTCTTCTCCTTCTTCTCCTCCTCTTCTTCCCTTCTCCTACCCGACACCCCACACCTTCTCACTGCAGCCCATGTTGCAGCCATCCTTCTTTTCTTTTTCTTTTTCTTTTTCTCTTCTTCTTTTTCCTCTTCTTTTTCTTCTCCTCCCCAACGCCCCACACCTCGTCTCCTCTGTTTCCGCCTGCAGGAAACAGAGGTGCTGGAGCCCTAGCTGCTGCCACCTCTCGCTCCTCTCCCACTTCCCTCTCGTTTTCTTCTTCTTCTATTCTTCTCTTCTCCCTCTTCTTCCTCCTCTATTCTTTTCCCTCTTCTTCTTCTTTTCTTCCTCTCCTCTTCTTCCTTTCTCCTCCCCAACGCCCCACAGCTCCTCGCTGCAGCCCTTGCCGCAGCCACCTCGTCTTTTCTTCTTCTTCTTCTTCTTTTTTCTTCTTCTTCTTCTTCTGCTTCTCTTCTTCTCCTCTTCTTCCCTTCTCCTCCCCGACGCCCCACACAAGAACTCCTCTGTTTCCTCCTACACGAAACAGAGGTGCTGCAGCCCTAACTGCTACAGCTATCTCTCTTTCCTCTCCCTCTTCCCTCTCTTCTTCTTCTTCTTTTCTTCTCTTCTCCCTCTTTTTCCTCTTTTCTTTTCCCTCCTCTTCTTCTTTTCTTCTCTTCTCCCTCTACTTCTCTTCTTCTTCTTCTCCCCACGGCCCACCGCTCCTCTCTGTGTGGGAGCCGGTGGGATAAAACCGAAATTTTCGGTTTTCTTTATTATTTTTTTTTTTTACAACTTAACAGTGTAGTCCTTGAAATTTTCTATATTTACATATAGGTCCTCCGATTTATAAATAAATCTTTATTAATAATTTTCAAAAGTGAGGGATATTATACTCTCCCCCCTTAAAAGAAAATTTAGTCCTCTAAATTGATCTCAATCGATGAAAAGATAAGGTTTATGATTTCTTAATTTCCTCCTCTATTCTAAAAAATTTTCATCAATACAGTACATTTACACAATTATCCAAGAGTGGTTGAAATATTTTCTTCCTTGATCCTCAATAGATGGTAACCCGACCTTCAATCAATCTTTAAAAATACTTGTGTACCCTATAGTTAATCAAATAAGTCGTCACGTTAGAGAATACTCGTTTTTTTATGGTCACCTGATTCAACTGTCTATAATCAATATAAAGCCTCAATGTTCCATCCATCTTTTTTATAACTAACACCGGAGCATCCCATGATGAAATATTAAGCCAAATAAAATCCTCATTTAATAGTTCTTATAGTTGTTTTTCTAATTCCACTTACTCAAATGATATCATTATGTAGAGAGGCTTAGATATTGAGATTGTCTCAAAGACCAAATTAAAAGCAAAATCACGTTTTGGAGGTAATCCAAGCAAATCATTCTGGGATACATTAGGCAATGAGATAAATCATGTCCAATACTTTTAAAATAAAAGATCGACTGATCAAATATACAAAAAGTGATCATTTATTATACACCAATCTATACTGGTATGATAGGAAAATAACCAATTCATACCAAGTATAATATCAAAACTCCAAATCTCTAGGAGAACTAAATCAGCAAAAAGTTCAAGTTCTCCAATAAAAATCAGACAAGAGGACCAGATTCAAGTTTGTTATCAAATAATCTCCAATGATCGTATTTACATATAGCACATAATGCAGTGGTCTAGGTTGAATACCCAAGTGATAAGCAAAATATTACGAATCAAATCATAGATGTGACCCATGGTCAAACAAATATTTGCATTCTTTCATAAACATGCATAATACCTTCGATCACTAATTCAGAAATTTTAGAATCATATTCAGTGAAAACATACACTTTGACATGGGCTGATGATTTAGGAGGCAGTGACTCTTTCTTCTTGTTCATGGGGCAGTCTTTTATTTTATGATCCAACTTTACACAAACAAAATAGACTCCAGTCACTCGAAAACACAAACTTGTTTCATAACTTAACTTGCAATTCACACATGATTGAGTCATTTGTGATGACTTTCCTTTTCAAATCCGAATGTCCTGACATTTTTGTTATTACTTTCAGATTCATTTCCAATCATATTTTTATTGGTAACCTTGTCCTTATCATTCTTGTCACTGATCTCCAAAAATTCTTTTCATTGTTGTCATTAATGATCAGCCTCCACTTCCAATATAAGGTGGCAAAAGAAATCTTTCGATCATCAGAACAATTTTGTACATCAAATATCTTCTCTGTTTGCATCATCCATTTTTCTACCACCAATGAAATTTGGTTCACCAAGCTTTCATTGCGCTACTCTAATTTGGTATCCTCGATCAACCCTTTCATCCCCCTTAATTAATCAGAAACAAATGAAATAGGAGGACCAAATATCCTCATCATCCTAGATTCCTAAAATACATTAAAAAAAATTTCATCAATCATTATAGTTCACTGGACCTCAATATATTTTGCACGTCAACATATCAAATATTTCAGTGATCCTCAAACCATGCTCTGATACCACCTCTGTCACGCCCCTAAAAAAAAAATCCATCAATAAACCTATCCATCCAGAATTCAAACACACATTTGAGGACACTGAAAAACATTCTATCAAATTCACATTTATAAAACCTGTGCAGTTTATAATCATATATCGCATCACTCGATAATTCACATTTATGGCAACCCAAGCCGACTTGACAAACATAAACAATATTTATAAATCCACAAGCTAGATAAATTATATAATCAGAACTCCAATTATTCACCACAAGTTCATATCAATGTAACCTAGACTTAACATTCCGAAAATAAGAGAGATCTTCTAACACTTTTACATAGTATATCCATTTCGATTCATCGACAACATTTCATTACATACAAAATATGCTTATACAACAATAACATAATAACCAACAAGACTTGCCCATAATTCTGAATAGCTATCTACTGCCTCAGCCCAATTCAAACATCTCAAAGAGTGACAAGCTGACTTGAAAGATTTTATATAACAACAAAGTGAGCTAAAAACAACTCAGCAAGTGACAAAGCATATTCAGAACAAAAGGAATGATTTCAAACAAGGTATCATAATACAAGGCAAAATACAAGAATTTTCAAGATACCACATTATTAGATACAAAATCATATGTGTCATGTCATTTAAAATCTATTTGGTTTATAACAAATGGAGCATAGAGTAATTGGAGCATATCAATAGCGTATGAAATGTTCTGGAGCATATCAATAGCGTATGGAACATTTAGGAGCATAACAATAGCAAATGAAACATTTCGGAGTATATCAAAGGTGTATGAAATGTTTCAGAGCATATCAATGACTAATGAAATATTTCGGAACATATCAATGGTATGTGAAGCATTTTGAAGTATATCAATGGCATAGGAAACATTTTGGAGCATATCAATAACAAATGAAATATTTCGGAGCTTATCAACGGCATATGAAATGTTTCAGAGCATATCAATGACAAATGGGATATTTCGAAACATATCAATGGCATATGGACCATTTTGAAGCATATCAAAGAACGAATACGAAATAGAAGCTCAGACGTCGTACCCTAGCATAGTGCATGTGAGGTTTAACTCAATGGTGGCTCCACGCCGTGATGAGTTCTTGACTCCAATCACAGGTAGCCCTTTCGTACTCGAACCCTCTCACTCTACCTAGTGCTAGGTCGGCTCTGAATTTCATATCAAACAGATAGATGGTGAAGTGGGATTCCAAACATAATATGGTCCATCCATTTCTGAATGACCACCAAACATAATCTAGAGCATCGCGGGCTCTAATCACATACCCTTTACCATTTCTGGCAAAGGTCCAAATAATCCCACAAACACCAGATTACAAAAGGGTATTGTGAACAATAAATTGGGACATATCAGAAGCACATGCGGAACAACGAAATGTACATGTGCCTTTATGAGTAAATATGATGCAAACATGAAGTTTACATAACAGATTTAGGTATCCAAATACATGTAGGACAAGAGAATACAAGAATTCAAAGCAGTAATATAAAGCTCAAATGAATAAGAAAGCTAAAGGATGTCAATTTGCAAAGGAATGAAACCAGAATATGCGAAATCGACCAAAGCTCGATTTCTAGCATAATTCAAGAGGCACATTGAACAAATGATTTAAACTATCAATCGTGCTCCAATTTACTCATAAATATATCATTGGAAAGATATTTCAATCTAGTTTCAGATAAAATAAGTTTCATATGAATTAAACTATCCAACAGAGAGAGTTATAAATAATTTGGTAAACAAGGGTCACAGAACAAAATCTATGTTCGGCAGAATTCATAAGCTCAGATTCAACAGATAACTGGGCAGGTGTTTGGACTCCAAATCTTTCAATCTATATATCAAAAGAAGGATCTACGAGTCTAGTTTCCAATGAAATCAGTTTTGAACAAATCGGAGTTTCCAACGAAGACTTATAGGCAGCTTAGTATCAAAAGGTCAGAATTTCAGAAGTTGCACAGATTCGAATCGTTACATCTAAACAGGAGATATATCAAATACAAGGCTAGAACAATTCAAAGTTCCTCATATTCAAAGTAAATGTAGAGATAAAATTACAGTAAACAAAGATCAAGACATTTGCAATAGGAAAGATTAGAAAGCTTACAATAGGAAGGATTGGAACACTTGCAATAGAAAGGATAAGAACACTTGCACGAGGAAGATCATAATACTTGTAATAAGAAAAATTAGAACAATTATAGGACAAACGATCGGGAAACTTACCTTTCAAAAATTTTGATCCGAAGATCCAAAGAAGGTGTCAACCCAAATCCTTCTACTTTTCCTCCACAACTGCAGCTCATGCAGAACATAGAGGCATAGTCACCTGCTCTCTCTTACTCTCATTCCTTCGTTTTCGTTTTCAAACGCAACTGTCATAGCCGTCGCCGTTGTCACTACCACAATTGTTGAATCTCGTATTTTGATGATGAAACTACTTGATGTATGTTTATGATTTAATCTGCGTTTTGAGTGACGCAGGATGCTTCGATCAGGATGAGACAATTAAAGCAGGAAAATCATTTTGTGCCGAAGGAACATGTTTGAAGATTGGACGTCGGGCCAGTGGATCGGTCGACGTATCGACAGAAGGCTTCGGGCCGTGGACTCGGGCATCGGGCCAAGAAGAGCGGGTATTGTGCCAAGGATATCGGAGTTGCGGAGTCAATGGCCGATTTGGCAATATCTTTGCGGAGGAAGGGCGATCGCGAAGAATCGGATGGCGTCGAGGGACCAATGACATGCCGGACAACTTGGTTAATTGCTTAGGATTAATTGTCTCGATCGAAGTTTTGTTTTAATTGTGCAGGATTAACTATGATAACGATGAAGACATAAAAGCGAAACAAAGTGTCGGAGTCAAGCTTGAAGGATTTATTTGCGAGTTCGAGAGTTCGACGGAAGTCAGAAGGTTCATCGGGAATGCTACCGAGCTCCGAGAAAGATCAGAGCTTGCCGAAGAAGCTCATTGGAACTCGCTAAGATCAAATCGTGAAGTCTAGGAGCTTGTCGGGGAGTCCATGCAGAATGGTTTCGAGAGTTCATGGAAGACCATGAGGAAGTTTGCCGGAAGCTCGCCAAAAGAAGTCTTGACTTGCGGACTTTGTAATAGCTTAGAAAATGTCTTTAAATTCATAGTTAGCACGTTAATTAGGGTTAGGATTAGGTGTTAATCCTATAACCCAAGTAGGGGCCAATTAGGCTCAAGTTCGGACTGGTTTGGGCCAAGTTTGGAGCCAAACCAAGTGAGCTGAAATAGTAAAGAGGTGGCACCGCCGGGGTTGGTGGTGGCACCGCCCGGGCTATGTCTCCCATGAGATTGGGCGGTGCAACCGCCCTAGCCAAGAGGTGCAACCGCCCGGGGCTCGATCTCTGAGCTCGCCGGCGGTGCAACCTCTCCGATCGGCGTGCAACCCTTTGAGCTTCGATCTTCGAGCTCGGCAGAGAGGTGCAACCGCCTCTGAGGTAGGTGGCGCCCGAGGCTCGATCTTGAGCTCTGCGGCGGTGCAACCTCTCCGATCAAGGGTGCAACCCTTTGATCCCGAATTCCGGGATTTGATCGATTTGATCGTTTTGAGCTCCAAATTTGAACTGGGTTGGGGCCTATATACCCCCCACCCATTTAGCACTGAAAGAACAGCACATACACTCGAAATCTTGCTGTCTTTCTGTGTTTCTTAAACTCAAAACTGCTAGTTCTCCTCCTTCTATTCTTCAAGTTTGAATTGTAAAGAGAGGAGAGAAAACTTCTGTAAGGGGTTGTCTCTGAGCCCATCAAAAGGAGTGAAACTGTAAAGGGCAGTTGGCCTTCGCCCCATTGAAGGAAGGCAGCTAGTTGACGTCGGTGACCTCGTCGGAGGAGGAAGCCAAAAGTGGAGTAGGTCAAGACTGACCGAACCACTCTAAATCTCTGGTTTGCTTTTACTTTGAGCACATTATCATTACTGCAAACCTCCTACATTGCTACTGCCCCTCTGCGTTTTCTGAACGAGTCTCTAAGTTCTGATCTTTTCGAATCTGCATTGGGGCGTAAATCGGTGTTTTTGCGATCTTTACACTGCAGTTTACGCCACGCGTTTTTTATTCCATTTATAACTGCAAATTACTTTCTGCGTATTCATAAAACGCTTTTCAAAGTTCAAAACTGCGTTTAGATGCAAAACTACGTTTAGACGTAAAACTGCGTTTAGACGTAAAACTGCGTTTAGACGCAAAACTACGTTTAGACGTAAAACTGCGTTTAGACGTAAAACTGCGTTTAGACGCAAAACTGCGTTTAGACGTAAAACTGCGTTTAGGCGCAAAACCGCGTTTAGGCGTAAAACTGCACTTAGGCGTAAAACTGCGTTTTAGGCGCAAACCGCGCTCAAATGTAAACCGCGCTTTAAACGCAAACTGTGTTTAGGCGCAAACTGTGTTTAGACATAAACTGTGTTTAGGCATAAATTGGCGCTTTAAGGCATAAACTGTGTTTAAACGCATAAACTGTGTTTAGGCATAAACTGTGCTTAGACATAAACTGTGTTTTAGACGCAAACTGTGTTTAGGCATAAACCCGGCTTAGGCGCAAACCGCGCTTAAATACAAACTGTGCTTAGACGCAATCTGCATTTAGGCATAAACTGCATTTAGGCGCAAACTGCATAAACTACACTTAGATACAAACTGTGAATCGGCTTTTTACATCGAAATCGTTTTTATCGGACTAACGCAGCTTTCGTTTTTAATCGCTGAAAGATTTCCGCTGCACTAATTCCCCCCCCTCTTAGTGCTCTCGATCCTAACAATTGGTATCGAGCCGGGTATTTCTCATTTCGGATTTACACCGAGAGAAATGGCTCTTCAAGAGGGCTTTTCGATCTTTCGTCCACCGTTCTTTAACGGATTGGACTACACTTATTGGAAAACTCGAATGAGAGTTTTCTTGATTTCTCTAAATCTGGATTTATGGAATATCATTGAAAACGATTTTCAACTTCCCTCTAAACCGATGAACGAATGGTCGGATTTAGAGAAGAAGTATTTTTCTTTAAACGCAAAGGTTATGAATGCCTTATTTTGCGCTTTGGACAAAAATGAGTTCAATCGGGTTTCTTTGTGCGAAACGGCTTTCGATATCTGGCGCACTCTTGAAATCACACACGAGGGAACTAGTAGAGTCAAAGACTCGAAAGTTAATATTTTACTGCATGATTTCGAGCTTTTTCATATGAAACCAAGTGAAACCGTTGTTGACATGTACACCCGTTTTACGGATGTCGTCAATGGTTTAAAATCACTTGGTAAAAGCTTTTCGGATTTTGAACTCGTTAACAAAGTTTTGCGCTCACTTTCTAAAACTTGGGATTCAAAAGTAACTGCTATTCAAGAATCGAAAAACTTGAACCAATTTCCACTTGAAGAACTAATTGGTTCATTGATCACATATGAAATGACGTGCAATGCCACGTGAAGAACTTGAGAACCACCTTCAAAGAACAGGAAGGATTTGGGACATAGAACATTTGAAGACCACTTCGAGCATAAGCTCAAGTGATGGTGAACTTAAACTACAAATGAAACAAAAAATTAAAAGTAAAAAAAGAACGGAACTACTTGCTTTGAATGCAAGAAGAAGAACAAAAATTGGGATGAATTGAGCTCCTCAGAAAGAGGAGGAGAAAATCAACAAAAGCGTAGGTGGCAAACTCACGCCTTTACGCCTTTTCGCTGAGGTAATCAAAATGCCTTTAATTTACTTTTGAAATTACATAATGCTTTTCATAATGCATTTTTTTTTTTTATTTTCTTAAAAAATTGCATGTTTAATAATTTTATAATGAAAATAGAAAAAAATTAGGAATCATGCTTATCATTCTAGTAATTTTGAAAATAATCATGAAAATTGCTTGTTTATGATAAACAAAATGATTTTGATTAAAAATACATTATGAAATCATGCTATATGTGGTTGAGAAGTAATAATGTGTATCATGTTGATTTCCATTGTTATTTCGATTTTGAGTATATGAAATCATGTTCAATTTGAAGTTATGATTAATGAGTATATATTTTTGAAATTATGGTGATTATCGATTTTCATGATAATAACAGTGGCTTTAAAAAAAAAAAAAAAAATTTGTTGATGCATGAAAAGGCATGCTAACATGAAATCGATCACTTAAAATGAAACACTTAAAAAGGGGGAAAATATATTATCAATGAAATCATGAATCTATTTATGTTTTGTGAGCCATAGAAATGATTTTGATGACTTAAAATTGAAATGAGTTTTATCAAAATCATGATCTTGATTTATCAAATTGAATGAATTGAAAATGAATAATGATTTTTCTCTTGAATGATTGTGACTTGTATTCCTTGTATTCATGATATGATTTTTATGCAATTCCTTGTATTCATGAAACATTTATCTCATCACTCAATTATTTCTTTTCAATATTCCTCAAGTGATGATATGAATGCATGAGATATTCATGAATTTATTTTTTCGATCATGCATAGTAGGATGCAACGTGACAAATTAATACCATGATTATTTGAAATAATATGAATGATGATTTGGAATCATGCATATAATAATGAGTTTATATGTTTTAAAAAATGTGCATGTTTTAATTTGAAAATATAATGATGCACAAATGGGATTTATACTAATCTTTGTCATGATTTAAAAATTGATGTAAAGGGTTTTTCCCTTCTTTTTGACAATGACAAAAGGGGAGATAGCTAGCTTGCACAATTCAAGAAGAAAGCAAAAATTGCACTTCTCAAAAGAGAAGAAATTGCTATTTTGAACATCACTAAGAAGTGCTATCTTGCAGATCTCAAGACACACAAATGCAATCATGCAAAATTTGTAATTTTGCACATCATTAAAATTTATGATGCTTTGGTGATTATGCATGTTCTAAAATGTTATAAAATTCACTAGCTTGCATGATGTAGAACTTAGCTATATTGAACATCACCAAGGAATGCTATCTTGCCTATCTCAAGAAGCAAAAAAGTTAACTTGCACATCTAGCAAAACTTATATTTCAAGAAGCAAGAGTTGCTTTCTTGAACATCTCAAAATTGCTAGCTAGCTTGGCCTTAAAATTTAGAAATTTTTTGCTAGCTTGTATATGGTAAACTTGTTATCATACTACCATGATGATGAGCATGCCTTATCTTCATGATTATATTTGAAAAACTATGGCAAAAAATATGTCCAGAATGATTAAACGTGTTAAAAATATTTTTTAGGACTTTTTTTGATTGAATGATCAAATCACCGATTGCCATAATGATTTTACACAATTACTTGTCATGATTACATGTTGGAAATTAGGTGCTTAAATACAAAATTTTTATGATAATAAGCATGTTTTACCTTCATGATTGTAATTGAATATCTCTAGTAAAACTCTGTCCGAATGTATGAAAGTGTCAAATTTCATTTTCGGATTTTTCTGATCCTAACAATTGGATTTTCTTGATACATTATCCTCTTCCGAATTTAACAAGCATATATCATATCAAGTTTAATTCACATCATTGATTTTTGATATATGGAATCATCTAGCAAATGCACTTATCATGTGAAAAATATTTTTTAAAAAAACATATTTGATGATTCCCTCTTACCAAAGGAAGATATTTTTTTACATACAAGGATTTAACTCACTTACATATCTTAATCCTTGCAAAAAAATGAAGTGTGCTTTAATATCTTATCGATTTGAACTTCACATATGGCTTTCCTCCTTCATGTAAAAAAGATAACAAATAAAAAGGAAGAAGCAATAAAGCTATCTCCATGTCATGTTTTCCTCGAGATGTTTGCATTCTTGGTATCCTATCACTCCTTTGTTGGAAAATGACATGAACCAACTTATGGCATCGCACTTATATTTAAAATTTGTTTATATCGTTAAGCCTTGTTGTTGATGACAAAGGGGAGAAATATATGAATTGATATGTTTGCTATCACTAATGGTTGCTATCGCGATGTCGATATGTTTGCTATCACTAATGATGATATGGTTGCTATTCTTGATGTTGATATGCTTGCTATCACTAATGATGATATGGTTGCTATTCTTGATGTTGATATGTTTGCTATCACCGATGTTGATATGGTTGCTATCACTAATGCTATGATTAGGCCATACTTGCATCACCAAGAAATATATGATTGCTATCATTGCTATGATTAGGCCATACTTGCATCACCAAGTAATATATGATTGCTATCATTGCTATATGCCCTGTATCAAGATATCAAACAAAAATTTGCATTACAACGAAATGATATCTTACCATGTGATGCAATGCTTGCTAAAATATTCGAAATGTGTACATCATGAAATGATATCAAAATCTTGCTTCACAGCTTTACATGTCGATATCATGCCATATGATGAAATGCTACAATTGATAAACACTTGAAATAGTTGCGTTACGATATCAAAAGCTAACACTAGAAAAGGAAGCAAAAATTTGCTAGCTTGCAACTTGCATGTTTCAAGAAGCAAGAGTTGCCTTCTTGAATATCTCTAAACTGCTAGCATGCAAGCTCTAAAATATTGTAACATTGCTAGCTTGCATGTGCTATCTTGTATGCCGTAAAACTTGCATATCTAAAACTTGATAGCTTGAATGTTCTAAGCATGATGTAACATTTGCTGGCTTCAAAGCTGCATGATGATAAAACTTGATATTATGATTTTCATGCAATAAGTTGAATCAATATCACAAACGATTGATTGTGATACTTCTCCTTTTTGTTGATGACAAAGGGGGAGAAGTATGTTGATGACATGACATGTGATGCATAAGATTATGCATATGTTCATGTTGACGTGTTGCAAGTATTCATGATGAATATTGCAATGACTTGAATTCAGTTTGAATTCAAGGTTCTATCAATATGGCATATTGATAGGGGGAGTTTGTTTAAACTCTAGGAGTTAAGGTTAACTCCGTTTATGATGACATGTTGCTTAGATTTTTGAATCTAAGAGTTTCTATCAATATGGCATATTGATAGGGGGAGTTTGTTTAAACTCCGGGAGTTAAGTTTAACTCCGTCATCAAGTAGTTGTCATCATCAAAAAGGGGGAGATTGTTGAATCTCGTATTTTGATGATGAAACTACTTGATGTATGTTTATGATTTAATCTATGTTTTGAGTGACGCAGGATGCTTCGATTAGGATGAGACAATTAAAGCAGGAAAATCATGTTGTGCCGAAGGAACATGTCAGAAGATTGGACGTCGGACCGGTGGATCGGTCGACGTATCGACAGAAGGCTTCGGGCCGTGGACTCGGGCATCGGGCCAAGAAGAGCGGGTATTGTGCCAAGGATATCGGAGTTGCGGAGTCAACTGGCCGATTGGGCAATATGCTGCAGGAGAGGACGATGCGCCGAAGAATCGGACGAAGCGTCGAGGGACCAATGACATGCCGGACAACTTGGTTAATTGCTTAGGATTAATTGTCTCGATCGAAGTTTTGTTTTAATTGTGCAGGATTAACTATGATAACGATGAAGACATAAAGCGAAACAAAGTGTCGGAGTCAAGCGCGAAGGATTTGTTGCGAGTTCGAGAGTTCGACGGAAGTCCGAAGGTTCGTCGGGAATGATACCAGAGCTCGCCGAGAAAGATCGGAGCTTGCCGAAGAAGCTCATTGGAACTCGCTAAGATCAAATCGTGAAGTCTAGGAGCTTGCCGGGAGTTCGCAGAATGGTTTCCGTCTCGTTCATCGGAAGACCGCCGGAAGTTTGCCGGAAGCTCGCCAGAAGAAGTTTTGACTTGCGGACTTTGTAATAGCTTAGAAAATGTCTTTAAATTCATAGTTAGCATGTTAATTAGGGTTAGGATTAGGTGTTAATCCTATAACCCAAGTAGGGGCCAATTAGGCTCAAGTTCGGACTGGTTTGGGCCAAGTTTGGAGCCAAACCAAGTGAGCTGAAATAGTAAAAGAGGTGGCACCGCCAGGGTTGGTGGTGGCACCGCCCAGGCTATGTCTCCCAGCGAGATTGGGCGGTGCAACCGCCCTAGCCAAGAGGTGCAACCGCCCAGGGCTCAGTCTACGAGCTCTGCCAGGCGGTGCAACCTCTCCAGTCAGGCGGTGCAACCGCCTGAGCTCGGTCTTCGAGCTCTGGCAGAGAGGTGCAACCGCCTCTGACAGAGGTGGCACCGCCCAGAGGCTCAGTCTTCGAGCTCTGCCAGGCGGTGCAACCTCTCCAGTCAAGAGGTGCAACCGCTTGATCCCGGAATTCCGGGATTTGATCGATTTGATCGTTTTGAGCTCCAAATTTGAACTGGGTTGGGGCCTATATATACCCCACCCATTTAACACTAAAAGAATAGCACATACACTCAAAATCTTGCTATCTTTCTGTGTTTCTTAGAGCTCAAAACTGCTAGTTCTCCTCCTTCTATTCTTCAAGTTTGAATTGTAAAGAGAGGAGAGAAAACTTCTGTAAGGGTTGTCTCCTGAGCCCATCAAAAGGAGTGAAAATGTAAAAGGGCAGTTGGCCTTCGCCCATTGAAGGAAGGCAGCTAGTTGACGTCGGTGACCTCGTCGGAGGAGGAAGCCAAAAGTGGAGTAGGTCAAGACTGACCGAACCACTCTAAATCTCTGGTTTGCTTTTACTTTGAGCACTTTATCATTACTGCAAACCTCCTACATTGCTACTGCCCTCTGCGCGTTTACGAACGAGTCTCTAAGTTCTGATCTTTCCGAATCTGCATTCAGACGTAAATCGATGTTTTCGTACGATCTTTACACTGCAGTTTACGCTTCGTTTTTTATTCCATTTATAACTGCAAATTGCTTTCTGCGTATTCATAAAACGCTTTTCAAAGTTCAAAACTGCGTTTAGACGCAAAACTACGTTTAGACGTAAAACTGCGTTTAGACGTAAAACTGTGTTGAGACGCAAAATTGCGTTTAGACGTAAAACTGCGTTTAGACTTAAAACTGCGTTTAGACGCAAAACTGCGTTTAGACATAAAACTGCGTTTAGACGTAAAACTGCGTTTAGACGCAAAACTGCGTTTAGACGTAAAACTGCACTTAGACATAAAACTGCACTTAGACATAAAACTGCGTTTAGACGCAAACAGCGCTCAAACGCAAACTACGCTTAAACGCAAACTGTGTTTAGACGCAAACTGTGTTTAGACGCAAACTGTGTTTAGACGCAAACTGCGCTTAGACGCAAACTGTGTTTAGACGTAAACTGTGTTTAGACGCAAACTGCGCTTAGACGCAAACTGTGTTTATATGCAAACTGTGTTTAGACGCAAACTGCGCTTAGACGCAAACTGCGCTTAAATACAAACTGCGCTTAGACGCAATCTGCATTTAGACGCAAACTGCATTTAGATGCAAACTGCGTAAACTACACTTAGATACAAACTGTGAATCGGCTTTTACATCGAAATCGTTTTTATCGGACGAACGCAGCTTTCGTTTTTTAATCGCTGAAAGATTTCCGCTGCACTAATTCACCCCCCCCCCTCTTAGTGCTCTCGATCCTAACAACAATCGTAGCCACGACCGTAGCTGCTGTCACAACCGCAGCCTCTTCCACTATACTACTTCCTTCCTCCCTTCTCTCATTCCTATTTTTTTCTTTCCCAAACATTGTTGCCGTACCGCAGCCGCAACCTCTTCTTCTTTCAGTGCTCTGTTTCTCTCCTTCTCTTCCAGCTGCAGCTGCTACTCCCGCAGCTGCCTCCCCTTATCCTCTTCCTCTCTTCTTCCCTTACCCTTTCTCTTCTTCTTCCTTTCCTTCTCTTCTTTCCCAGCTGCACTGCTGTAGTCGCAGCCTCAGCCACGGCTGCAGCCTCTTCTTCCTCCCCTGCTCATCTTCCTCTCCTTCTTCTCTTCCAACTGCAGCTGCCATCGTCGCAGCCGCAGCCCCTTCTTCCCCTTCTCTTCTTCCTCTCCCCTTCTTCCTTCCTCTCCCTCTTTCCCTGCCACAGCTGCAGTTGCCACAGCCGCAGCCGCTGCTACTTCTTTCCCTTCTTCTCTTCCTTCTCCTTCCTTTCTTCTTCTTCTCCTCTTCTCCTTCCTCCCCTTCTTCTCCCCGATGCACAGCACCTCCTCTCCTCTATTTCCTTCTGAAGGAAACAGAGGTGTCGCCACTTCACCCGCTTCTACTTCACATAGGTGCCAAAACAGCCCAAAAATGGGCCAAAACTGGCCATATTTGGCTGAGCGAGCGGCGGACAGTGAGCGAAGCGATAGGCAGCACCATCCCTGCTAAACGAATGCCCCATCCAGCCCTGTGCCACCCGGGGGCTTCCAGGGTGCTGAGATGGCTGACGTTTTTCTTCGCTCACGTCGTTCGCTGCGTTACGCAAAAACTGCCCAAAAATGGCCAAAACGGCCCAAAAACGGGCCAAAACTGGCCATTTTTGGCTGAGCGAGCGAGCGGCGAGCGGCGAGCGACGGACAACGAGCGAAGCAAGAGGAAGCACCGTCCCTGCTATACGAATGCCCCATCCAACCCTATGCCACCCGGGGGGTTCCAGGGTGCTGAGAGAGATGACGTTTTGCTCCGCATATGTCGTTCACCGCGGCATGCAAGAACTGCCCAAAAACTGGCCAAAATGGCCCAAAAACGTGCCAAAACTGGCAATTTTTGGCTGAGCGAGCGAGCGGCGGACATCGAGTGAAGCGAGAGGCAGCACCGTCCCTGCTATACGAATGCCCCATCCAACCCTGTGCCACTCGGGGGTTTCCAGGGTGCTGAGATGGCTGACGTTTTGCTCCGCACGCGTCGTTCACCGCGGCACGCAAGAACTGCCCAAAAACTGGCCAAAACGGCCCAAAAACGTGCCAAATCTGGCCTTTTTTTGTTGAGCGAGCGAAGCGAGAGGCAGCACCGTCCCTGCTATACGAATTCCCCATCCAGCCCTATGCCACCCGGGCGGTAATAGGGTGCTGAGATGGCTGACGTATTGCTCCGCTAACGTCGTTCGCCACGGCACACATGAACAGCCCAAAAACATGCCAAAACAGCCCAAAAACGAGCCATTTTTGGCTGAGCGAGCGAGCGGCGAGTGGAGGACAGCTAGCGAAGTGAGATGTAGTACCGTCCCTGCTTTACAAATGCACCATCCAACCCTGTGCCACCTGGGGGGTTCCAGGGTGCTAAGATGGCTGACGTTTTGCTCCGCTCACGTCGTTCGCCGTGGCTCACAAGAACGGCCCAAAAACTGGCCAAAACAGCCAAAAAACGGGCCAAAACTCGCCAATTTTGGCTGCGCGAGCGAGCGGCGAGCGGCGGACAGCGAGCGAAGCGAGACGTAGCAATGTAACTACTATACGAATGCACCATCCAGCCTTGTACCACCCGGGGGGTTCCAGTGTGCTAAGATGGCTGACGTTTTGCTTCGCTCACGTCGTTCGCCGCGACATGCAAGAATGGCCCAAAATTTGGCCAAATCAACCCAAAAAGGGGCCAAAACTTGCCTTTTTTGGCTTAGCGAGCGAGCGACGAACGGCGGATAGCGAGAGAAGCGATAGGCAGCACCGTCCCTGCTATACGAATGCCCCATCCAGTCATATGCCACCCGGGGGGTTCTAGGGTGCTGAGATGGCAGACGTTTTGCTCCGCTCACGTCGTTCGCCATGGCACACAAGAACTGCCCAAAAATAGGACGAAACAGCCCAAAAACGGGCCAAAACTGGCCATTTTTGGCTGAGAGAGCGAGCAGTGAGCGGTGGACAACGAGCGTAGTGATAGGCAGCACCATCCCTGCTTTACGAATGCCCCATCTAGCCCTGTGCCAGCCGGGGGGTTCCAGGGCGGTGAGATGGCTGACGTTTTGCTCCGCTCACGTCGTTCGCTGCGGCACGCAAGAACTGCCCAAAAACTAGCCAAAACGGCCCAAAAACTAGCCATTTTTGGCTGAGCGAGCGAGCGGCGAGCGGCGGACAGCGAGCGAAGCGCGAGGCAGCACCGTCCCTGCTATACGAATGCCCCATCCAGCACTATGCCACCCGGGGGGTTCCAGGGTGCTGAGATGGCTGACGTTTTGCTTCGTACATGTCGTTCGCCGCGGCATGCAAGAACTGCCCAAAAACTGACCAAAACGGCCCAAAAAGGGGCCAAAACTGGCCATTTTTGGTTGCGCCGAAAGCAGCAGCGGCGGGCGGACAGCGGGCGGAGAGGCAGCACCGTCCCTACTATATCGAATGCCCCATCCAGCCCCCTGTGCCTCCCGGGGTTCCAGGTTACTGAGATGGCTGACATTTTGTCTCCGCTCACGCCGTTCGCCGCGGCACATAAAGAATTGCCCAAAACTGGCCAAAACGGCCCAAAAAACGGGCCAAAACTAGCCATTTTTGGCTGAGCGAAGGAAGGGCGGGCGGCGGACAGCGGACAAGAAGAGAGGCAGCACCGTCCCTGCTATACGAATGCCCCATCCAGCCCTGTGCCACCCGAGGTATTCGAGGATGCTGAGATGGTTGACGTTTTGCTCCGCTCACGTCGTTCGCCGCGACACACAAGAACTGCCCAAGAACAGGCCCAAACACCCCAAAAACGGGCCAAAATTGGCCTTTTTTGGCTGAGCGAGCGAATAGCGAGCGGCGGACAGCGAGCGAAGCAAGAGGCAGCACCGTCACTTGTATATGAATGCCCCATCCAGCCCTGTGCCACTCGAGGGGTTCCATGGAGCTGAGATGGCTGAAGTTTTGCTCCGCTCACGTCGTTCGCCGCGACACGCAAGAACTGCCCAAAAACTGGCCATTTTTGGCTAAGCGAGCGAGCGACGAGCAGCGGACAACGAGCGAAGTGATAGGCAGCACCGTCCCTGCTTTACGAATGCCCCATCCAGCCCTGTGCCACCCGGGGGGTTCCAGGGTGCTGAGATGGCTGACGTTTTGCTCCGCTCACGTTGTTCGCCGCGGCACACAAGAACTACCCAAAAATAGGCCAAAACGGCCCAAGAACGGGCCAAAACTGGCCATTTTTGACTAAGCAAGCGAGCGGCGAGCGGCGGACAGCGAGCGAAGTGAGAGGCAGCACCGTTCCTGCTATATGAATGCCCCATCTAGCCCTGTGCCACCCGGGGGGTTCCATGGTGCTGAGATGGCTGACGTTATGCTCCGCTCACGTCGTTTGCCGCGGCAAGCATGAACTGCCCAAAAACTGGCCAAAATGGCCTAAAATCGGGCCAAAACTGGCCATTTTTGGCTAAGCGAGCGAGCAGCGAGCGGCGGACAGCGAGCGAAGCGAGAGGCAGCACCGTCCCTGCTATATGAATGCCCCATCCAGCCCTGTGCCACCCGGGGGATTCCAGGGTGCTGAGATGGCTAACGTTTTCCTCCGCTCACGTCGTTCGCCGCGACACACAAGAACGGCCCAAAAGCTGGCCAAAACAGCCCAAAAAGGAGCCAAAACTAGCCATTTTTTGCTGATAGAGCGAGCGGTGAGCGGCGGACAGCGAGCGAAGCAAGAGGCAGCACCGACCTTGCTATACGAATGTACCATCCAGCCCTGTGCCACCCGGGGGGGTCCAGGGTGCTGAGATGGCTGACGTTTTGCTCCGCTCACATCGTTCGCCGCGGCACACAAGAACTGCCCAAAAACTGGCCAAAACAGCCCAAAAACGAGCCAAAACTAGACATTTTTGGTTGAGAGAGCTAGCGGCTAGCGACGGACAGCGAGCGAAGCGAGAGGCAGCACCATCCAAACTATACGAATGCCCCATCCAGCCCTGTGCCACCTGGGGGGTTCCAGGGTGCTGAGATGGCTAACGTTTTGCTCCGCTCACGTCGTTCGCCGCGGCACACAAGAACGGCCCAAAAACAGGCCAAAACAGCCCAAAAACGGGCCAAAACTGGCCATTTTTGGCTGAGCGAGGGAGCAGCGAGCGACGGACATTGAACGAAGCGAGAGGCGCATCATCCCTGTTATACGAATGCCCCATCCAGCCCTGTGCCACCCGGGGGGTTTCAAGGTGCTGAGATGGCTGACGTTTTGCTCCGCTCACGTCGTTCGCCGCGGCACGCAAGAACTGCCCAAAAAATGGCCAAAACGGCCCAAAAATGGGCCTAAACTGGCCATTTTTGGTTGAGCAAGCGAGCGGCGAATGGCGGACAGTGAGCGAAGTGATAGGTAGCACCGTCCCGGCTATACGAATGCACCATCCAACCCTATGCCACCCGGGCGGGTCCAGGGTGCTCAGATGGCTGACGTTTTGCTCCGCTCACGTCGTTCGCAGCGGCACACAAGAACGGTCCACTAACTAGCCAAAACAGCAAAAAAAGGGGCCAAAACTGGCCATTTTTGGATGAGCGAGCGAGCGGTGAGCGTCGGACAGCGAGCGAAGCAAGAGGAAGGAACGTCCCTGCTATACGAATGCACCATCCAGCCCAGTGCCACCCGAGGGAGTCCAGGGTGCTGAGATAGATGACGTTTTGCTACGTTCACGTTGGTCACCGCGGCACGCAAGAACTGCCCAAAAATTGGCCAAAACGGCCCAAAATCGGGCTAAAACTGGTCATTTTTGGCTGAGCGAGCGAGCGGCGAGCGGCGGACAGCGAGCGAAGCAAGAGGCAGCACCGTCCCTGCTATACGAATGCCCCATTCAGCCCTGTGCCACCCGTGGGCTTCCTGGGTGCTGAGAAGGCTGACGTTTTGCTCCGCTCACGTCGTTTGCCGCGTCACACCAGAACGGCCCAAAAATAGGCCAAAACAGCCCAAAAATGGCCATTTTTGGCTGAGCGAGCGAAGCGAAAGGCAGCACCGTCCCTGCTATATGAATGCCCCATCCAGCCCTGTGCCACCCGGGGGATTCCAGGGTGCTGAGATGGCTAACGTTTTGCTCCACTCACGTCGTTCGCCACGGCACACAAGAACGGCCCAAAAACTGGCCAAAAGAGCCCAAAAAGGGGCCAAAACTGGCCATTTTTGGCCGATAGAGCGAGCGGCGAGCGGCGGACAGCGAGCGAAGCAAGAGGCAACACCGTCCTTGCTATACGAATGCACCATCCAGCCCTGTGCCACCCGAGGGGGTCCAGGGTGCTGAGATGGCTGACATTTTGCTCCGCTCACGTCGTTCGCTGCGGCACACAAGAACTGCCCAAAAACAGGCCAAAACAGCCCAAAAACGAGCCAAAATTGGCCATTTTTGGCTGAGCGAGCTAGCGGCGAGTGGTGAACAGCAAGCGAAGCGAGAGGCAGCATCATCCAAACTATACGAATGCCCCATCAAGCCCTGTGCCACCCGAGGGGTTCCAGGGTGCTGAGATGGCTAACGTTTTGCTCCGCTCACGTCATTCGCCGCGACACACAAGAACAACCCAAAAACAAGCCAAAGCAGCCCAAAAAGGGCCAAAATTGGCCATTTTTGGCTGAGCGAGCGAGCAGCGAGCGGCAGACATTGAGCGAAGCGAGAGGTAGCACCATCCCTGCTATAGGAATGCCCCATCCAGCCCTGTGCCGCCCGGGGGGTTCCATGGTGCTGAGATGGCTGAGGTTTTGCTCCGCTCACGTCGTTCGCCGCAGCACGCAAGAACTACCCAAAAACTGGCCAAAACGGGCCTAAACTGGCCATTTTTGGCTGAGCGAGCGAGCGGCGAGCGGCGGACAGCGAGCGAAGCGAGAGGCAGCACGGTCCCTGCTATACGAACTCCCCATCCAGCCCTGTGCCATCCGAGGGGTTCAAAGGTGCTGAGATGGCTGACGTTTTGCTCCGCTCATGTCGTTCGCCGCGGCACACAAGAACTGCCCATAAACTGGCCAAAACAGCCCAAAAACGGGCCAAAGCTGGCCATTTTTGGCTGAGCGAGCGAGCGGCGAGCGGCGGACAACTAGCGAAGCGAGAAGTGTTGAATCTCGGATTTTGATGATAAAATCAATTGATAGGTTATTTGATCTAATCCATATTATTGAGTTAAGTGTGCAGGATTAACTATGATAAACAGAAAACACAAAGCAAGTATACCGGAGTCGAGTTCGATGAACGTTTAAGAGTCCGAAGAATCGTCGGAGATGCTGCGGGAACCAACCGAGAAGAAATCGGGAACCTGTTGGAAGTTCGCCGAAGAGATCGTCGGAGGTTCGCAGAGATCACCGAGAAGTCTCAGCTACTCATTAAAGTCATCACAAGTTCGGGAGCATGCTTGGACCCCGTCGAAGGAAGTTCGTCGGAAAGCTCGCCGGAACAAGACTTGATGTTCGCGGTTATTAAATTGCTTACGGTGTGTTTTGTTATGTAGTTCACTTGTAATTATGATTAGGATTAAGAAGATAATCCTATATCCTGGTTAGGGGCCAACTGGGGCCAAAGTCAGAATTGGTTTGGGCTAAAAAGAAAGCCAAACCAATTGAATCAGAGTCAGTGTGGTGGCACCCACTGGCTAAGGTGGTGACACCTCCTGGCTGGGCGGTGGCACCGCCAAGCACCCGAAGGCCAAGGTGGCAATTGGTTAAGGTGGCACCGCCAAAGATCGGGAACCCAAAGAGAATTTGAATTTTGGAGCCCAAATTTTGGAGCCCAAATTTGAATCCTCTTGAGGCCTATAAATACCCCTCAAATCTCAGCTGAGAATACAACCTTTTGAGCAGCAAGAGTTTGAGAGAAAAATCTTAGAAAAGTGTTAGCTTTCTTTCTTTTCAATTTGCTAGTGTTCACCTCATCTCTTCTCGAAAATCTGTAAAGAGAGTGAACCGCTTGTAAAGAGTTGTAAGAGGGTATTTACCCTTCCATTTCAAGAAGCTTGCTAGTGGAAGGTGGGAGCCTCATCAAGAGGGGCCTCGCAAGTGGAGTAGGTTATTTGACCGAACCACTCTAAAATCGTGATCTGTGGTTTCCATGCGTTTCATTACTGTTATTTATTGCAAATCTTCTTATATGCTCTGGTTCCTTATTACTTTTTTTCAAGATATTTAAGAATACGCTTTCAAGATTAAACTTGTCAAGTTCGCTCTCTTCATAATGAAAGATTTTTTTATAAAACTGAAGTTTTTATCCGCTGCACTAATTCCCCCCCTCTTAGTGCTGCTCCGATCCTAACAATTGGTATCAGAGCAAGGTTATCTCTCATATTTGGTTTAATACCCAGAGAGATGGCTTACTCCTCGCATGCAAGAGGGCCATTCTATCACTCGGCCCACCTATGTTTAATGGGTCGGATTACACGTATTGGAAGACTTCGGATGAGGATCTTCCTTATTTCTATGGATTTCGAGCTTTGGACTATTGTTGAAAACGGATTTCAAAAAATCTTCTCTTCCGATGAGATGGAATGGAATGAATGGAGAAGAAGGTTTTTTGCTTTTAAATGCAAAGGCTATGAATGCCTTGTTTTGTGCACTAGACAAAAATGAATTTAATCGTGTTTCAATTTGTGATTCGGCTTTTGATATTTGGAGAACTCTTGAGGTCACTCATGAAGGCACTAGCCGAGTGAAAGAGTCCAAAATCAACATCCTTGTGCACTCTTACGAACTTTTTCGAATGAAACCAAGTGAGTCCATCGGAGACATGTACACCCGGTTTACGGATGTCATCAATGGACTCAAAGCTCTTGGTAAAGATTTTACTAACTTTGAACTAGTAACTAAAATCTTAAGATCCCTCCCTAAAAGTTGGGATCCAAAAGTTACGGCCATTCAAGAGGCCAAAGACCTTAAAACATTCCCTCTTGAAGAACTCATTGGGTCTCTAATGACCTACGAAATGATATGTCAAGCTCATGATGAGCTCGAGAACCCCCTTCCAAAGAACAGGAAGGATATGACACTCAAATCACAAGAAGACCACTTGAAAGGAACATCAAGTGATGAGGACAGTGACAATGACATTACACTTTTGACTCAAAAATTTAAAAAATATTTAAGGAAGAACAAATTTAAAAATAATACAAAAAATAAATTTGAACAAAAGAAGGACCAAGTGATTTGCTATGAATGCAAAAAACCGGGACACTACAAGAACGATTGCCCTCAAGCCAAAAAGAGAACACCAAAGAAGAAGGCGCTCAAGGCAACATGGGATGACTCAAGCACATCCGAAGAAGAGGAGTCCAACACCGAGCAAGTTGCTCACTACGCCCTAATGGCCTTCGAAGAAGAGGTAACGGATTTAATTAATGCAGATTTACCTTATCATGATTTATTAAATGCCTTCCATGAGTTATTTGATGAATGTAAGACAATTAGTAGAAAATACAAATTGCTAAGAAAGGAGCATGATAGTCTTACGTGTGCTTTTGATAAATTAAAAACTGAATATCATGATTGTCTAGCTCCATGTGTTAAATGCCATGATTTAGAAACTCTCCAAAATGAGAACTTAGTACTTAAGGACACCTTGAAGAAATTCCGAGGTCGGTAGCAAGTCCTTAAACATGATCCTTACAAATAAGGGTCACGTTCCTAAAAGGAGTGGAATCGGATTTGTGAGAAGTACTCACCAAAATCCAACCACCTTCGTTAAAGGTCCTATCTTACATGTTCAACATCAAAGCAATTGCAACTTTTGTTGCAAATATGGACATGTAACTTACCAATGTCCATTCAAGAAAATTAGTCCGAACAAATTGATTTGGGTTCCTAAAGGAACCATGATCAAGTCTATGCAACATGATAAACAAGTTAGATTAGTTTTGAGGCACCCAAAAGTAAATGGGTACCTAAAAATAATTCCTTCTTGTAGAAACATACACCATCACATGCTAGGAGCAAGAGATGGTATCTTGATAGTGGATGCTCAAGGCATATGACCGGAGATCCATCCCAATTCACCAAGCTTACTAGCATGGATTTAAGGCTATGTCACCTTCGGAGACAACAACAAAGGTAAAATCATTGGCAAGGGAACCATAGGTAACAAATCAAGTTTTTCCATTGATGATGTGTTACTAGTTGATGAATTAAAACATAATCTATTGAGCATTAGTCAATTATGCGATAAAGGTTATATCGTTAGATTTGAATCAAATATGTGCATTATTGAAAACCAAATCATAACGTGACTATGATTGCTTTAAAACAAAATAATGTCTATACCATCAATCTTGATGAACTAAGTAATGAAATGTGTTTCTCCGCCCATAAATGATGATGCTTGGCTTTGGCATAGGAGATTAGGCCATGCAAGCATGAAAACAATATCTAAAATCTCATCTCAAGAATTAGTGCGAGGGATTCCGAATATAAAGTTTATTAAAGATAAGGTATGCGATGCATGTCAACTAGGGAAACAAATAAAAACAAGCTTCAAACCAAAAAATCAAATTAGCACCACTAGACCGTTACAATTGATCCATTTGGACTTATTTGGACCAATTGATACAACAAGTCTAGGTGGAAGCAAATATGCTTTTGTGATTGTGGATGACTACTCTAGATACACTTGGACCTATTTCTTAGCTCACAAAAGTGATTGTTTCAAGTGTTTCTCTAAATTTTGTAAACTCACCAAAAACTAAAAAGGGTTCATGATTTCATCAATTCGGAGTGATCATGGTGGCGAATTTCAAAACCATGACTTCCAAAATTTTTGTGAAGTAAATGGATACAATCATAACTTCTCCACTCCGAGAAATCCCCAACAAAATGGAGTAGTTGAAAGAAAAAATAGAAACCTACAAGAAATGGCAAGAACTATGTTAAACCAACATAGTTTACCTAAGTATTTTTTAGGCAAGCCGTAAATACGACTTGCTACATCATGAATAGAGTCCTAATAAGACCTTCCTTATCAAAAAACTCCCTATGAATTATGGAATAACAAAAAACCAAATATTTCCTATTTTAAAGTTTTCGGTTGTAAATGCTTTATTTTTAAATGAAAGGGATGCCTTAGGAAAATTTGATGCAAAAATCCGATGAAGGCATCTTTCTTGGTTACTCTTCCGTTTCGAAAGTTTTTTGGGTTTTTAATAAAAAAACCTTAGTAATTGAAGAGTCTATTCATGTAGTTTTTAATGAAGTCTCAAATTTTAAGAAAAATGATTTTGATGATGAACTTGGTTTTGATAATTTGAATTTAAATGAACCCCCTCCTCAAAATAGCAACTTGGATGCACCTTCTTCTGAAATTTCCTTACCTAAGGAATGGAAGTATATAGATGCTCATCCAAAGGAGCTAATTATAGGGGATACATCTAAAGGGGTCAAAACTCGTTCCTCTTTCAAGAATTTTTTTTGCTTAATGCCGCTTTCCTCTCTCAAATTGAACCTAAGTGCATTGACGAGGCCATAAAAGATGATTTTTGGATTTTTTGCAATGCAAGAGGAATTGAATCAATTTGAGAGAAACAAGGTGTGGGAGCTTGTTCCTAGACCTAGTGACCATTTAGTCATTGGTACTAAGTGGGTCTTTAGAAACAAGCAAGACGAAAATGGTATCGTGGTTAGAAACAAGGCTAGATTAGTGGCCAAAGGTTTCAACCAAGAAGAAGGTATCGACATTTAAGAAACCTTCGCCCCCGTGGCTCGATTAGAAGCCATAAGGATGCTCCTTGCCTATGCTAGTAGTTATAATTTTAAACTATTTCAAATGGATGTCAAAAGTGCCTTCTTGAATGGTTTTATTTCAAGAAGTATATGTCGAACAACCTCCGGATTTGAAAATTCTCTTCTTCCTAATCATGTATTCAAATTGACTAAGGCTCTCTATGGTTTGAAACAAGCTTCTAGAGCTTGGTATGAAAGGCTTAGTTCCTTTCTTATTTTAAATAATTTTACCAAAGGCAAGGTTGATACTACATTGTTTATTAAACATTTTGAAAACAATTTTCTTATTGTACAAATTTATGTTGATTTATATTATTTTTGGCTCTTAGGATGAATCACTATGTGAATCATTTGCCAAATCTATGAGTCATGAATTGAAATGAGTTTAATGGGGAATTAACCTTCTTTTTAGGATTACAAATCAAACAACTTAAGGATGGTATATTTCTCAACCAGTCTAAAATATACATTAGAATTGTTAAAACGATTTAACATGGATAATTCAAAAAAGCAATAAACACCCCTATGAGTACTTCGACTAAGTTAGATATGGATGAAACTAGTGAAAACTTTGATCAAAAAACATATAGGGGAATGATAGGTAGTCTACTCTACCTTACCGCTACTAGAACAGATATCATGTTTAGTGTAGGACTTTGTGCTAGGTTTCAATCAAATCCTAAACTATCTCATCTTAAAAGTGTTAAAAGAATATTTAGGTATCTTAAAGGAACTCCAAATTTAGGTTTATGGTATCCAAAATTTGAAAAATTTGATTTAATGGCTTACGCGGATGCCGATTTTGGCGGATGTAGGATAGATAGAAAAAGTACATCCGGAACATGCCAATTTTTAGGACATGCACTTGTTTCTTGGACTTCCAAGAAACAAAATTCAGTAGCACTATCTACGGCGGAAGTCGAATACATTGTTATGAGTGCATGCTATGCACAAGTTGTTTGGATGAAAAATACATTGGAAGACTATGGAATTCACTTTAAAAATATTCCCATAAAATGTGATAATACTAGTGCCATATGTCTTACTAAAAATCCAATTCAGCATTCTAGAACTAAGCACATCGACGTTAGGCATCATTTCATACGATCATGTTCTTAACAATAATGTTGTTCTAGAATTCATTGACAACTAAGCATCAATTAGCAGACATATTCACAAAAAGCCTTGAATGAAGACCAATTTGAATTCATTAGAAGGGAATTAGGCATGTTAAATTGTCCCTAAAATGAGCTTCACTAAAAAAATGACTCGCCCTTTTTTCCTTTCTTTTGTAGATTTGATTTCTTCTTTTCTTCTTCACTTCAAAATGATCCATTAAAGTATAACTTATTATCTTGAGGGAAGCAACAAAAAAGGGGGGAGAGGAAGAAAAATTTTTTTTCTTTCCTCCACGAGATGCCATGCGGTGGCACCGCCAGATTCATCTGTTGATTGACCGCCTGAGCCGAAGCCGAGGCGGTGACACCGCTTCGATTTAAGGGTGGCACCAACCGAGCTGACCTTTATTAACCCGAGGGGTTGGGGCCATGGGTGACACCGCCCCAACCCGAAGAAAGCTCTCCAAACCCTCTCCCATTTCCTCTAACCCTCATTCGCCTCTTAGAAACACTGGGAAGGTTTCTTGGTGGTCCAAGCCTTCCATCTCTCAAAGATAATCTCCATAAGGTAACACTTGAAATCCTTCTTTTTGATATCTCATTCCCTCTTTTCCTTTTCTTTCCTTTGCTTATTTTTCACAATTTCATCATCATCTTGTCTAGATAATGGCTCCTAAGAGATCAAAAAAGGAAAAAGGATTGAAGGAGATTCATTTGACCATAATCTTTTTTAGATCAAAAGAGGTAGCCCTTAGTTTTCCAAAATTTGAAAGACGAGGTATCCATAAGGGAAAATATGTTGACTTGGATGAACTAGAAGACTTAGATCCCATTAGGTATTTTGCACACCTAAAAGCTCTACCACTACTGCAACTAGATGAACCAATCTATCCACATTAGTTAGATTGTTCTATGCCAACCTATATGAGGACAATAATAGCCTAAGCACTTACCTTCTAGGAACACCCATTAGAATATTTGACAACACCATTTGTGAGCTAATTGGCATAACTGAAAAAAGATAGAGGATGCTATTTTAAAGGTAAATGGGACGTCAACTCAATAGGAGCAACCTATACCGAAGTCGTAGAGAAACAATCTTTGCAAATCCAAACCTTGACTTCCTACCCAAGAGCTGTGAACACTTACTGCCTTTCAACGCTAAAATTCTTCATCACATTATCACAAGCATCATATTCCCCAAACAATTTCATCTTGACGAAATAAGTCAAATTGAGATGAGTACCATGTATTGGATTATGACCGGTCGGGATAATTGTTTTGGGTACTCAATTGGCAAACACATGCAGGATATTATGGGTAAAGATACTATGCTGCCATATGGGAGGTTAATCACTAGATTTCTTCATGCCTATGACATTTGCATCCCACCCGATGAAGAATCTATTCAAAATGATAAATATAACATAATAAATAAAAACCCCTGCTGAAAAGACTTAGGTGCACCTTTAGCAATGGCATATGGGTTAGGCAGCCTAGAAGGACGGATCCAATTCCTCCACAAATAGAACACCCCAAACACCAATTCTTATGGGAAATGAATCTCCTCCTCCTAGTCCTTTTGGAAGAAGCACCTTCAGCTCCTATTTCCTCCCTCAAGATCGTGATTATGGCAGAACTGTCTCAGATCAAATCACAAGAAGAACATATTCAAAATCAACAAGTTGAAATTTTGAAAGACACTGCACAACTGAATGAAAAAATGGATATCATGTATCAGCATTGTGGATTACCTCCTAAGGATTAAAACTGATGTATCTTTTAATTTGTTCGTTTGCTTTTAACAACAAGTTTGTCATCGATTAAACGATAACTGATCCTTCCTTTTAGATAACCAACTGGTATCTTTTAATTATGTTTTGATCTGCATGATTTCTTTTGGATAAACTATTTCTGGCAAATTTCAATGATAAACCTTGTTAAATGCTATTTTTTCGATGGCTTGTCTCCTTTTGTTGATGACAAAGGGGGAGAAGTGATGACCTACACCATAATGATAGCATAACTTATATGGATTACAAAAACTTGTGTGATATGATTGACTTATATGCCTTGCAAAATCCATGAGAATATCACAAGATTGATTGATCATATTGAAAGCATGCCATACAATATATATTGAAAATCTTTATCTTCTGTCGTAGTAAAATTTGTCCCTTTTCATTTAACTTATGATTTTCATAGAAGTTTTGTATTCACTATTGTTTTAAAGAGGTTCACGATAAGCTCTACGGTTAGAACTTATCGGGTTATGATTGAATCCAATGGAATGGAATTCAAGTGGTTTTTATCTTCTCATAATATGGCATATAGATAGGGGGAGTTATGTTTAACTCTGTCATCAATTGATTGTCATCATCAAAAAGGGGGAGATTATTGAATCTCGGATTTTGATGATAAAATCAATTGATAGGTTATTTGATCTAATCCATATTATTGAGTTAAGTGTGCAGGATTAACTACGATAAACAGAAAACACAAAGCAAGTATACCGAAGTCGAGTTCGATGAACGTTTAAGAGTCCGAAGAATCGTTTGAGATGTCTGCGGAAACAACCGAGAAGAAATCGGGAACCTGTTGGAAGTTCGCCCGAAGAGATCGCCGGAGGTTCGCAGAGATCACCGAGAAGTCTCAGCTACTCATTAAAGTCATCACAAGTTCGGGAGCATGCTTGGACCCCGTCGAAGGAAGTTCACGGAAAGCTTCGCCGGAACAAGACTTGATGTTCATGGGTTATTAAATTGCTTACAGTGTGTGTTTTGTTATGTAGTTCACTTGTAATTAGGATTAGGATTAAGAAGATAATCCTATATCCTGGTTAGGGGCCAATGGGGGCCAAAGTCAGAATTGGTTTGGGCTAAAAGAAAGCCAAACCAAGTGAATCAGAGTCAGTGGCACCGGCTGGGTCAAGGTGACACCTTCTTGGTTGGCGATGGATGGCCCAAACACCGAAAGGCCTGGGCGGTGGCACTGCTATTGGCGGTGGCACCGCCAAAGATCGGGAACCCAAAGAGAATTTGAATTTTGGAGCCCAAATTTTGGAGCCCAAATTTGAATCCTCTTGAGGCCTATAAATACCCCTCAAATCTCAGCTGAGAATACAACCTTTTGAGCAGCAAGAGTTTGAGAGAAAAATCTTAGAAAAGTGTTAGCTTTCTTTCTTTTCAATTTGCTAGTGTTCACCTCATCTCTTCTCGAAAATCTGTAAGAGAGTGAACCGCTTGTAAAGAGTTGTAAGAGGGGTATTTACCCTTCCATTTCAAGAAGCTTGCTAGTGGAAGGTGGGAGCCTCATTGAAGAGGGCCTCTCAAGTGGAGTAGGTCATTTGACCGAACCACTCTAAAATCGGGCGGATCTGTGGTTTTGCGTTTCATTTTGTTATTTATTGCAAATCTTCTTATATGCTCTGGTTCCTTATTACTTTTGCTGCGCATATTTAAGAATACGCTTTCAAGATTAAACTTGTCAAGTTCCGCTCTCTTCATACGAAAGATTTTTTATAAAACCGAAGTTTTTATCCGCTGCACTAATTCACCCCCCCCTCTTAGTGCTGCTCCGATCCTAACAAGAAGCAGCACCGTCCCTACTATACGAATACGACATCCAGCCTTGTGCCACCCGGGGGGTTCCAGGGTGCTGAGATGGCTTACGTTTTGCTTCGCTCATGTCGTTCGCCGCGGCACGCAAAAACAGCCCAAAAATTGGCCAAAACAGCCCAAAAATAGGCCAAAACTAGCCAATTTTGGCTGAGCGAGCGAGCGGCGAGAAGCGGACAATGAGCGGAGAGGCAGCACCGTCCCTGCTATACGAATGCCCCATCCAGCCCTGTGCCACTCGGGGGGTTCTAGGGTACTAAGATGGCTGACGTTTTGCTCCAGTCACGTCGTTCGCCGCAGCACACCAGAACGGCCCAAAAACAGGCCAAAACAGCCCAAAAACAGGCCAAAACTGGCCATTTTTGGGTGAGCGAGCGAGCGGCGAGCGGTGAACAGCGAGCGAAGCGAGAGGCAGCACCGTCCTTGCTATACGAATGCACCATCCAGCCCTGTACCACCCGGGGGGGTCTAGGGTGCTGAGATGGCTGACGTTTTGCTCTGCTCATGTCGTTCGCCGCGGCACACAAAAACGGCCAAAAACTGGCCAAAACAGCCCAAAAACGGGCCATTTTTGGTTGAGCGAGCGAGCGGCGAGCGGCGGACAACGAGCGAAGCAAGAGGCAGGACCGTCCCAGCTAGACGAATGCACCATCCAGCCCTGTGCCACCTAGGGGGGTCCAAGGTGCTGAGATGGCAGACGTTTTACTCCGCTCACGTCGTTCGCCACGGCACACAAGAACTGCCCAAAAACAGGACAAAACAGCCCAAAAAGGAGCCCAAACTGGCCATTTTTGGCTGAGCGAGCGAGCGGTGAGCGGCGGACAACGAGCGAAGCGAGAGGTAGCACCGTCCCTACTATACGAATGCCCCATCCAGCCCTGTGCCAGCCGGGGGGTTCCAAGGCGGTGAGATGGCTGACGTTTTGCTCCGCTCACGTCGTTCACCGTGGCCCGCAAGAACGGCCCAAAATCTGGCCAAAACAACCTAAAAACGGGCCAAAACTGGCCATTTTTGGTTGAGAGAGCGAGCGGCGAGCGGCGGATAGTGAGCGAGGCGATAGGCAACACCGTCCCTGCTACACGAATGCACCATCCTGCCCTGTGCCACCCGGGGGATTCCAGGGTGCTGAAATGGCTGACGTTTTGCTCCGCTCACGTCGTTCGCGACGGCATACAAGAACTGCCCAAAAACTAGCCAAAACAGGCCAAAAGCGTGCCAAAACTGGCCATTTTTTGCTGAGCGAGCGAGCGGCGAGCGGCGGACTGCGAGCGAAGCGAGAGGCAGCACCGTCCCTGCTATACGAATGCCACATGTAGCCGTGGGCCACCCGGGGGGTTCCAAGGTGCTAGGATGGCTGACGTTTTGCTTTGCTCACATCGTTCGCCGTGGTACGCAATAAATGCCCAAAAACAGGCCAAGACGACACAAAAAGAGCCAAAACTGGCCATTTTAACTGAAGCGAAGAAAGGGCGAAGCGGAGGACAGCGAAGCGATAGGCAGCACCGTCACTGCTATATTTAATGCACCATCTAGCCCTGTATACCCGGGGTTCTGTGGTCTTTGAGATGGCTGACGTTTTGCTTCGCTCATGTCGTTCGCCGCGGCATGCAAGAACTGCCCAAAATTGGCCAAAATGGGCCAAAACTGGCCATTTTTGGCTGAGTGAGCGAGCGGCGAGCGACGAACAGCGAGCGAAGCGAGAGGCAGCACCGTCCCTGCTACACGAATGCCCCATCCTGCCCTTTGCCACCCGGGGGATTCCAGGGTGCTGAGATGGCTAACGTTTTGCTCCGCTCACGTCGTTCGCCGCGGCACACAAGAACGGCCCAAAAACTGGCCAAAATAGCCCAAAAAGGGCCACAACTGGCCATTTTTAGCTGAGCGAGCGAGCGGCAAACGGCGGACAGTGAGCGAAGCAAGAGGCAGCACCATCCCTACTATTCGAATACACCATCCAGCCCTATGCCACCCGAGGGGTTCCAGCGTGCTGAGATAGCTGACGTTTTGCTCCGCTCACATCGTTCGTCGCGACACACAAGAACGGCCCAAAAATGGCCAAAACAGCCCGAAAACGAGCCAAAACTGGCCATTTTTGGCTGAGCGAGTGAGCGGCGAACGACGAACAACGAGCGAAGCGAGAGGCAGCACCGTCCCTACTATTCGAATACACCATCCAGCCCTGTGCCACCCGGGGGGTTCCAGGGTGCTGAGATGGCAGATATTTTGCTCCGCTCACGTCGGTCGCCACAGCACACAAGAACTGCCCAAAAATTGGACAAAACAGAAAAAAAAAAACGGGCCAAAACTAGCCATTTTTGGCTGAGCGAGAGAGCGGCAAGTGACGGACAGCGAGCAAAGCGAGAGGCAGCACCGTCCTTGCTTTACGAATGCCCCATCCAGCCTTGTGCCACCTGGGGGATTCCAGGGTACTGAGATGGGTGACGTTTTGCTCCGCTCAAGTCGTTCACCGCGGCACGCAAGAACTACCCAAAAACTGGCCAAAATGGCCCAAAAAGGGGCCAAAACTGGCCATTTTTGGCTGAGCGAGCGAGCGGCGAGTGGCGGACAGTGAGCGAAGCGAGAGGCAGCACCGTCCCTGCTATACAAATGCCCCATCCAGCCCTGTGCCACCAGGGGAGTTCAAGGGTGCTGAGATGGCGGACCTTTTGCTCCGCTCACGTCGTTCGCCGCGGCACACAAGAACGGCCCATAAACTGGCCAAAACAGCCCAAAAATGTGCCAAAATTGGACATTTTTGGCTGAGCGAGCGAGCGGCGAGCGGCGGACTGCGAGCGAAGCGAGAGGCAGCACAGTACCTGCTATATGAATGCCACATGTAGCCCTGTGCCACCCGGGGGATTCCAGGGTGCTAGGATGGCTGACGTTTTGCTCCGCTCACATTGTTCGCCGCAGTACGCAAGAAATGCCAAAAAACAGGCCAAAACGGCTCAAAAACGAGCCAAAACTGGCCATTTTTTGCTGAGCGAGCGAGCGGCGAGCGGCGGACAGCTAGCGAAGCGAGAGGCAGCACCGTCCCTGCTATACGAATGCCCCATACTGCCTTGTGCCACCCAGGGGGTTCCAGGGTGCAGAGAAGGCTGACGTTTCGCTCCGCTCACGTCGTTCGCCGCGGCACACAAGAACGGCCCAAAAATTGGCCAAAGGAGCCCAAAAAGGGGCCAAAACTGCCCATTTTTGGCTGAGCGAGCGAGCGGCGAGCCGCAGACAGCGAGCGAAGCAAAAGGCAGCATCGTCCCTGCTATACGAATGCCCCATCCAGCCCTGTGCCAACCAGGGGGTTCCAGGGTGCTGAATGCTGACATTTTGCCCTGCTCACGTCGTTCGCCACGGCACAAAGGAACGGCCCAAAAACTGGCCAAAATAACCCAAAAATGGGCCAAAACTTGCAATTTTTGGCTGAGTGAGCGAACGACGAGCGACGGAGAGCGAGGGAAGCGAGAGGCAGCAACGTCCCTACAATACGAATGCCCCATCCAGCCCTGTGCCACCCGGGGCGTTCCAGGGTGCTGAGATGGCTGATGTGTTGCTCCGCTCACGTCGTTTACCGCAGCACACATGAACGGCCCAAAAAGTTACAAAAACAACCCAAAAACTGGCCAAAACTGGCCATTTTTGGCTGAGCGAGCGAGCGGCGGACAGTGAGCGAATCGATAGGCAGCACCGTCCCTGCTATACGAATGCCCCATCCAACCCTGAGACACCCGAGGGGGTGCAGGGTGTTGAGATGGATGATGTTTTGCTCCGCTCACGTTGTTCGCCGCAGCACGTAAGAACTGCTTAAAAACTTGCCAAAACAGACCAAAAACGGGCCAAAAATGGCCATTTTTCGCTGAGTGAGCGAGCGGCGAGCGGCGGACAGCGAGCGAAGCAAGAGGCCGCACTGTCCTAGCTATACGAATGCCCCATCCTGCCCAGTGCCACCCGGGGGGTTCTAGGATGCTAAGTTGGAAGAAATTTTGGTCCGCTCATGTCGTTCGCCGCGGCACACAATAATTGCCCAAAAACTGGCCAAAACGGCCCAAAAACTGGACATTTTTGGCAGAGCGAGCGAGCGGCGAGTGGCAGACAGCAAGCGAAGTGAGAGGCAGCACCGTCCCTACTCTACGAATGTCCCATCCAGCCCCTGGCGCCACCGGGGGTTCTGTGGTAATCGAGATGGCAGACGTTTTGCTCTGCTCACGTCATTCGCCGAGACATGCAAGAATTGCCCAAAAACTAGCCAAAACAGTCCAAAAATGGGCCAAAACTAGCCATGTTTGGCTGAGCGAGCGACGGACAGCGAGCGAAGCGAGAGGCAACACCGTCCCTGCTATACGAATGCCCCATCCAGCCCTATGCCATCGGGGGGGTTCCAGGGTGCTGAGATGGCTGACGTTTTGCTCCGCTCACGTCGTTCACTGTGGCCCGCAAGAACGGCCCAAAATCTGGCCAAAACAACCTAAAAACGGGCCAAAACTGGCCATTTTTGGCTGAGCGAGTGTGCGACGAGCTGCGGATAGTGAGCGAAGCGATAGGCAGCACCGTCCCTGCTATACGAATGCACCATCCAGCCCTGTGCCACCCGGGGGGTTCCAGGGTACTGAGATGGCCGACGTTTTGCTCCGCTAACGTCGTTCGCGACGGCATACAAGAACTGCCCAAAAACTAGCCAAAAGAGCCCAAAAACGGGCCAAAACTAGCCATTTTTGGCTGAGCGAGCGAGCGGCGAGCGGCGGACTGCGAGCGTAGCGAGAGGCAGCGCTGTCCCTGCTATACGAATGCCACATGTAGTCGTGTGCCACCCGGGGGGTTCCAGAGTGCTAGGATGGCTGACGTTTTGCTCCGCTCATATCGTTCGCCGCGGTACGCAAGAAATGCCCAAAAACAGGTCAAAACGACACAAAAACGAGCCAAAACTGGCCATTTTTGGCTGAGCGAGCGAGCAGCGAGCGGAGGATAGCGAGAGATAGGCAGCACCGTCCCTGCTATACGAATGCACCATCTAGCCCTGTGCCACCCGGGGGGTTCCAGGGTGCTGAGATGGCTGACGTTTTGCTTCGCTCACGTCGTTCGCCGCGGCACGCAAGAACTGCCCAAAATTGGCCAAAACGGGCCAAAACTGGCCATTTTTGGCTGAGTGAGCGAGCGGCAGACAGCGAGCAAAGTGAGAGGCAGCACCGTCCCTGCTATACGAATGTACCATCCAGCCTTGTGCCACCAGGGGGGTTCCAGGGTGCTCAGATGGCTGACGTTTTGCTCCGCTCACGTCGTTGGTCGCGGCACGCAACAACTGCCCAAAAACTAGCCAAAATGGGCCAAAACTGGCCATTTTTGGCTGAGCGAGCAAGCGGCGAGCGGCGGACAGCGAGTGAAGCGAGAGGCAGCACCGCCCTGTTATACGAATGCCCGATCCTACCCTGTGCAACCCGGGGGGTTCCAGGGTGCTGAGAAGGCTGATGTTTTGCTCCGCTCTCGTCGTTCGCCGCGGCACACAAGAACGGCCCAAAAACTGGCCAAAAGAGCCCAAAAACGGGCCAAAAATGGCTATTTTTGGCTGAGTGAGCGAGCGACGAGCGGCGGACAACGAGCGAAGTGAGAGGCAGCACCGTCCCTGCTATACGAATGCCCCATCCAGCCCTGTGCCATCCGAGGGGTTCCAGGGTGCTGAGATGGCTGACGTTTTGCCCCGCTCACGTCGTTCGCCGCGGCACGCAAGAACTGCCCAAAAACTAGCCAAAACATACCAAAAACGAGCCAAATCTGGCCATTTTTGGTTGAGCGAGCGAGCGGCAGACAACGAGCGAAGCGATATGCATCACGGTCCCTACTATACGAATGCCCTATCCGCTCACGTCATTCGCCGCGGCACACAAGAACTGCCCAAAACCTGGCCATTTTTGGCAGAGCGAGCGAGCGACGAGCGGCGGACAGCGAGCGAAGCGAGAGGCAGCACCGTCCCTACTATACGGATGTCCCATCCAGCCCTGTGCCACCCGGGGGTTCCAGGGTACTGAGATGGCTGACATTTTGCTCCGCTCACGTCGTTCGTCGTGGCATGCAAGAACTGCCCAAAAACTGGCCAAAAAAGCCCAAAAATGGGCCAAAACTGGCCATTTTTGGCTGAGCGAGTGAGCGACGAGCGGCGGACAGCGAACGAAGCGAGAGCAGCACCATCCCTGCTAAACGAATGCACCATCTAGCCTTGTGCCACCCGGGGGTTCCAGGGTGCTGAGATGGTTGACGTTTTGTTCCGCCACGCCGTCGGCCGCCGGCACACAAGAACGGCCTAAAAACTGGCCAAAATAACCCAAAAACAACCGAAAAATTGGCCATTTTTGGCTGAGCGAGCGAGCGGCGAGCGGCGGACAGCGAGCGAAGCGAGAGGCAGCACCATCCCTACTATACAAATGCCCCATCCAGCCCTATGCCACCCAGGGGGTTCCAGGGTGCTGAGATGGCTGACATTTTGCTCCGCTCACGTCGTTCGCCACGGCACGCAACAACTGCCCAAAAACTGGCCAAAATGGGCCAAAACTGGACATTTTTGGCCGAGCGAGCGAGCGGCGGACAGCGAGTGAAGCGAGAGGCAGCACCACCCTGCTATACGAATGCCCCATCCTGCCCTGTGCAACCCGGGGGGTTCCAGGGTGCTAAGAAGGCTGACGTTTTGCTCCGCTCTCATCATTCGCCGCGGCACACAAGAACGGCCCAAAAACTGGCCAAAATAGCCCAAAACCGGGTCAAAACTAGCAATTTTTTGCTAAGCGAGAGAGCGGCGAGCGGCGGACAGCGAGCGAAGTGAGAGGCAGCACCGTCCCTGCTATACGAATGCCCCATCCAGCCTTGTGCCACCCGAGGGGTTCTAGGGTGCTGAGATGGCTGACGTTTTGCTCCGCTCACGTCGTTCACCGCAGCACACAAGAAAGGCCCAAAAACTGGCCAAAACAGCCCAAAAACGGGCCAAAAATTGTCGTTTTTGGCTGAGCGAGCGAGCGGCGGACAGCGAGTAAAGCGAGAGGCAGCACCGTCCCTGCTATACGAATGCACCATCCAGCCCTGTGCCACCCGGGGGGTTCCAGGGTGCTCAGATGGCTGACATTTTGCTCCGCTCACATCGTTCGTCGCGGCACGAAACAACTGCCCAAAAACTGGCCAAAACGGGCCAAAACTGGCCATTTTTGGCTGAACGAGCAAGCGGCGAGCGGCGGACAGCGAGTGAAGCGAGAGGCAGCACCGCCCTGCTATACGAATGCCCCATCCTGCCTTGTGCAACCCGGGGGGTTCCAGGGTGCTGAGAAGGCTGACGTTTTGCTACGCTCTCGTCGTTCGCCGCGGCACACAAGAACAGCCCAAAAACTGGCCAAAGGAGCCCAAAAACGAGCCAAAAATGGCTATTTTTGGCAGAGTGAGCGAGCGGCGAGTGTAGGACAGCTAGCGAAGCGAGAGGCAGCACCGTCCCTGCTATACGAATGTCCCATCCAACCCTGAGCCACCCGGGGGGTTCCAGGGTTCTGAGATGGCTGACGTTTTGCTCCGCTCACGTCGTTCGCCGCGGCACACAAGAATTGGCCAAAACAGCCCAAAAAGGGCCAAAACTGGCCATTTTTGGCTGAGCGAGCGAGCGTCGAACGGCGGACAGCGAGCGAAGCGAGAGGCCGCACCGTCCCTACTATACAAATGCCACATCAAGCCCTGTGCCACCCGGGGGGTTCCAGGGTGCTGAGATTGCTGACGTTTTGCTCCGCTCACGTCGTTCGCCGCGTGTAACACCCCTCATTTCCGAATTTTCGTATAAGTTTCTAGTTGTAATGTATGTATCTATTTTAAATTTGATAAAAAGTCAAAGTATGAATCTGAGAACTTATTCATAAGAGTTGGAGGATTTGTTAAAAGAAAGAATCTGAGGACCTATATGTAAACCCTAAGGACTTAATCGTGAATATGATAAATCCTAGGACTAAACTGTAAAATATACAAAAATACAAACTTCACCGTTTAAGCCTCTCTGCCTTCGTTCTTAAGGAAGCAGAGAAGGAAGCTCGTGGGTGATCAAAGAAAGAAAGAAAGAAAGAAGAAGAAGAAGAAGAAGAAGAAGAAGAAAAAAATTTGGGTTTTTAGGGTTCTTGCTTTAATCTTTTCACTTCGGGTCAAAATTCTCAAAGGCAAGTGTTCTAACCCCATCCTAGAGAATTTTTAGTCTCTGTTTTTATGTTGAATCAAAATAAATTGAAGGATTTCTATTTAGAAACTGATATGTCTTTATTTGGACATAGAACCATGGATTTTGAAGTTTTCTTTTCGGTAAACTGACCCCTATACACTTTTTCAGCTATAAGTTTTAGTAAAAAATGTGAATTTGGACAAAAACTATTTTGTTTCAAAGTAGACTCTTATATCTTCCTTTTGACACTGATTTTGTAGATTTTGGAGACTGAATACTTACCCAAACATCTGTTTCAATTGAGCCTATAGACGCTGTAAAACAGGGTTCAAGATTTCTGACCTGTCGATACTAAAATGCCTATAACTCCCTATTGAAAATTCTGAATTGTACCAAACAGATTTTATTTGAAACTAGACTTGAAAAATCTTTCTTTTTTGAGCTATAGTTCGAAAATTTTGGAATTCAATTGCCTACCCTATTATCTGTTGAATCCGACCCTATAAATTCTGCAAAACAGTGATTGTGTTTTTTTGACCTTGTGTTACCAAATTAAAGGTAACTCCGCGTTGGGAACCCTGTTTCATATGAAATTTGTTCCATCAGAATATAGATTGATATATGGTTTGACCATAGTTTTCTTATGGGTATTGGAGCATAATTGATATTCTGAAGTATTTGTTTGATGTGCCACTGGAATTCTGTCCGAAATCGAGCTTTGGTCGATTTTCAGATATTCTGCCTCCGTTCCTTTGGATATTTGAATTCGTTAAACCTTCTTATTGGATTTGAGCTAAATATGATTGCTTGGAAATCCCTGTACACTCTTATTTTTATTTCATTCCAAATCTGAATACATTTGTGAGAGATTTGTTCTTTGTTTCAGATTGTCTCGAAAAGGCACATGCACGCTTGTTGTTCCTTTATTGGCCTCCGATATATGCTACTTATTGTTAAAACTGCCCTCTTGTACTCTGGTGTGTGGGATTGTCTGGACCTTTGCCAGAAATGATAAAGGGTATCGCTTTTATTACCCGCCTCTGGGGTCCCCGCCTCTGTGGGATGCTTTATTACCCGCCTCAGTGGGGTCCCGCCTGTGGGATATTCGGGACCTTGCCAGAAATGGTAAAGGGTATGTGCTTAGAGCCCGCGATGCTCACGCCCCTCCGACTTCACCTATACGTGGGTGGATGGATCTCCCGGACGTGGGAGACTTTTGTCGTGGTCATTCAGAAATGGATGAATCACATTCTGACCGAGATCCCACCACACCTTCTATATGTTTGATATGACATCCAGAGTTTTGGTGAGTTGTTTTCGTTCATGCTCGGATAAGAATGATATGATGATTGCAACCTCAAGGACGATGTTTGAGCTTCAGACGATATTTGTTTTGATATGCTCTGGAAATGCTTCATTCATCGATGATTTTGTTTGAAATGTTCCATATGCCGTTGATATGCTTGGAACATTTTATATGCCATTGATAAGCTCGATATGTTACCTTTGTTCTTGATATGCTCCAATTACTCTATGCCCAAACTGTCAGAACCAAATATGTAAGATTGAAAGGACAATTGTGTTTCGGCTCCTAATGATATTATGTCTACAAAATCAGATATTCTGCCTTTTGAATTTTGGAACAGATCTCTTTGGAAGTTGTACTATTTTTATATGGATATGTTAGTCACTTGTCGAGCTCTTTATGCTCACCCCGCTTGTTGATAAATTTTTCAGGATAGCATATTGTTTTGCCTAAATGTTAAGATTCAATGGAGGGTGGAAAGTTTAGAAGATTTTTTAATGATCTTTGTTAGCATATGTGTATTTGTTGTATAAGATACTCTGCATCTTATGAAATGTGACGATGAATCTAAACATGTGGATTTTGTGTAAGATAAAAGGATCCCTCATGTATAGGATTTTGGTATGTTAAGTTAAATTCGTGTAATGATATGATCTTATGGTAATCGTTGGTTTGGTGACTGCATAGACTTCCCCATTTGTGAATTTATATTGTGGTTATTATTTTGATGAGTTGAGTTCTGATTGTATGAATTATCGAGTGATGTGTGGTATGTTTATGAATTGCACAGGGTTATGAATTTGTAGACTATAGAGGTGAAATTTTGATTTGAATGTTTTCTTAGTGACCTCAAATGTGTGCTTGGATCCTGGGTTAGTTATGATGAAAATTTTAAATATTGACGATATTTTGAGGGGCGTGAAAGAGGTGGTATCAGAGCATTGTTTGAGGATCACGGAAATATTTTATACGTTGACGTGCAAAATATATTGAGGTCTAGTGATAATGATTGGTGGAAATTTTATTTGATGCATTTTAGGAATCTAGGATGATGAGGACTTATGGTCCTCCAATTTCATTTGTTTCTGATTAATTAAGGGGGATGAAAGGGTTGATCGAGGATACAAAATCAGAGTAGCGCGATGAAAACATGGTGAACCAAATTTCATTGGTGGTAGAAAAATGGATGATGCAAACAGAGAAGATATTTGATGTACAAAATTGTTCTAATGATCGAAAGAATTCTTTTGCCACCTTATATTGGAAGTAGAGGCTGATCATTAATGGCAACAAAGAAAATAATTTTTGGAGATCAGTGTTACGAATGATAAGGACAAGTTTACCAATAAAAATATGATTGGAAATGAATTTGGAAGTAATAACAAGAGTGTCAAGATATTTGGATTTGAAAAGGAAAGTCATCGCAAAAGACTTAATCATATGTGAATTGCAAGTTAAGTTATGAAACATGTTTGTGTTTTCGGGTGACTAGAGCCTATTTTGCTTGTGGAAAGTTAGATCATCAAGTAAGAGATTGCCTACTGAACAGGAAAAAAGAGCCACTGCCTCCTAGACCCTCAACCTATGCTAGAGCGTATGCTATCACTGAACAAGATCCTAAAGCTTCTAAATCTGTGGTTGAAGGTATTCTTCATGTTTCTAAGAGAAATGCAAAAGTTTTGTTTGATCCCGGCTCCAACTTATCTTTTGTTTCACAATACTTCGCTTGTCACTTGGATATTCTACCTAGACTCCTGGATTATATGTTATATGTAACAACTGTTGTTGGGGATTCATTGGCAACAAACTTGGTTTACCCGTCTTGTTTGATTTCTATTGGAGAACACGAATTCCTTGCTGATTTGATTCTCCTAGAGATCCAGGGCTTTGATATTATACTTGGCATGGATTGGTTATCTTCTCATCACGCTAGTATTGATTGTTACAAAAAAATAATTACTTTCTGCATACCAGATCAGCCTATATTTTTCTTTGAGGGCATTAGGCATGATTTGCCTCCTTGCTTGATATCAGCACTTCAAGTTTATCGTCTTATGCAGAAAGGTTGTTTTTGTTATATGGGGTGTGTAAAGGAGCATTCAAATCAGGAAACCCATCTTGATGAAATTGTAGTGGTCAAAGAATTCCCTGATGTATTCCCATATAACTTGCCTGGTTTACCTCTAGATAGAGAGGGTGAATTTGCTATTGATCTGGTCTCCAGTACCACCCCAATATCTAAGCCTCCCTACAGAATGGCACCACTCGAGCTAGAGGAATTAAAGAAGCAAATACAAGAATTATTAGATAAGGGTTTCATAATGACCCAAAGATATCCCCATTGGGTGCTCCGGTACTATTAGTGAAGAAGAAGGATGGAACATTGAGGCTTTGTATTGATTATAGACAGTTGAATCGGGTGACCATCAAAAAATAAGTATCCCATACCTAGAATTGATAATTTGTTTGATCAACTGCAGGGTGCACAAGTATTTTCTAAGATTGACCCGAGGTCAGGTACTATCAGTTTGAAGATCAAGGAGGAGGATATTTCAAAAAACACGACTTTCAGAAACTCGATATGGTCATTATGAATTTTTGGTGATGCCTTTTCGGTTTGACAAATGCCCCCTGCAGCCTTTTATGGAACTAATGAATAGGATATTTCAACCGCTCTTGGATATCTGTGTAATTGTATTTATTGATGACATATTGGTGTATTCAAAGAGTAATCAGAGAATGAGGAACACTTGAGAGATGTGTTGTCCATACTAAGAGAAAAGAAGTTGTATGCTAAGTTCAACAAATGTGAATTTTGGTTGAATGAAGTTGCTTTTTAGGCCATGTGATTTCAGGGAATGGTATATCTATTGATCCAAGGAAAATAGAAGCTGTAGTTGAATGGGAAGTACCAACAAATGTAAATGTAAGTTCAAGCTTTTTTTGGGCATGGCAGGTTATTACAGAGATTTGTTGAGGGATTTTCTCGAATCGCTTCAACCTCTCACCAACCTCACTAAAAAGAATATGAAATTTGTATGGGGTGATGATTGTGAGCAAAGTTTTCAAGAGTTAAAAAAGAAGATTGACTAGTGCCCCTATTCTCACTATTCCAAGTGGTAGTGAGGGATTTGTAGTTTATAACCGATGCTTCAAGAAAAGGCCTAGGATGTGTTTTTGATACAGGAAGGGAGAGTAATTGCTTATTCTTCTAGGCAACTTAAAGGTTATGAATTGAATTATCCAACTCATGATTTGGAATTAGCAGCAATTATTTTTGCTCTAAAGATTTGGAGACATTATTTGTATTGTCGACAGTTTGAAATCTTCATCGATCACAAGAGTTTAAAATACATTTTCACCGTAAACAAAGTTAAACATAAGGCAGCCAAGATGGATAGAACTTTTGAAGGATTATGATTGTGCCATCCGTTATCACCCGGCAAAGCCAATGTTGTAGCCGATGCACTTAGTAGGAAATCTACAAGTTTTTTGGCTAGTCCGGTTGTGAAGCAATGGAAGTTATTAGAAGAAAATTTTGATTTGAAAGCTTTGAGGAAAGAGCAAGACTCGATGATATTGATGGCCTCCATTCAAGTGCAATCCGATCTTATTCAACAAATTAAGGAAGGACAATTACGAGATCCACATTTAATCTACTTGAGGAATAAAGTAGAAAAGGAATTGAAGCCACGATTTCAAGTTTCAAATGATGGCCTATTGAGATTTGGGGAGAGGGTATGTGTACCAAATGAACCAGATATCAAGAATCAAATCCTAAAGGAAAGTCATACTTCAAAGTACGCCATGCATCCAGGGAGCACTAAGATGTATAGGGATATCCAAAGTCATTATTAGTGGGAAGGCATGAAGAAGGAAATTGCAATGTATGTTTCAAAATGTTTGACTTGTCAGCAAATCAAAATAGAACACCAAAGACCTGGAGGGTTGTTGCAACCTTTAGATATTCCTGAATGGAAATGGGAATGTATTACCATGGATTTTGTTTCGGGACTACCCATAACCTCTAGGAAGCATGATGCTATTTGGGTTATCAATGATAGGTTAACAAAATCTCTCGCGATTTCCTACCAATTAATATGACTTATTCGCTTGACAGACTTGCAGATTTATATGTCAATGAAATAGTAAGACTTCATGGTATTCCAAAGGAGATCATCTCGATAGAGACTCTAGATTTTCTCTAGATTCTGGAGAAGATTGCAGGAGTCGATGGGCACTAAAGTTAAGTTTAGTACTGCGATATCATCCCTCGACCGATGGTCAAGAAGAAAGAACAATTCAAACACTTGAGGATCCGCTTAGAGCCTAGGTTATGGATTGGAAAGGTGAATGGGATAAGGATATTTCACTTGTTGAGTTCACTTATAATAATAGTTATCATTCAAGTTTTCAGATGGCTCCTTGTGAAGCTTTATATAAAAAGTACATAACACCTATATGTTGGGAAGAAGTTGGTGATGTAAAGTGTTAGCAGGACAAGGTACAAGAAACTTCCGAGAAAATTCAAGTTATAAGGAAAAGTTAAAAACTGCTCAGAGTCGTCAAAAGAGTTATGCCGACAATAGAAGACGAGATATTGAGTTTGAAATCGGAGATTTTGTATTCTTGAAAGTCTCCCCTTCCAAAGGCATTATTAGGTTTGGGAAGAAAGGAAAGTTAAGCCCCAGATTTATTGGACCTTTTGAGGTTCTCGAGAGGGTTGGTTCTGTCGCTTACAGGATTGCCTTGCCACCAGCATTGAGTCATGTCCATGATATATTTCATGTCTCGATGATTAGGAAGTATATATATGACCCTTCTCACATCATTAAGTATGAGCTGGTGGAGATTGATAAAGATTTATCTTATGTTGAAGAGCCTATTCAGATCGTTGATAAGAGAGAAAAAGTCCTAAGGAATCGGGTCATGTCACTGGTTCAAGTAATTTGGAGACATCATTCTGGAGAGGAAACAACTTGGGAGCTAGAGGAGGAAATGACAAAGGTGTACCCCCGTCTTTTCATCGATAGAGGTACGATAAATTTAGAGGACTAAATTTTTCTTTTAAGGGGGGGAGAGTGTAACACCCCTCATTTCCGAATTTTCGTATAAGTTTCTAGTTGTAATGTATGTATCTATTTTAAATTTGATAAAAAGTCAAAGTATGAATCTGAGAACTTATTCATAAGAGTTGGAGGATTTGTTAAAAGAAAGAATCTGAGGACCTATATGTAAATCCTAAGGACTTAATCATGAATATGATAAATCCAAGGACTAAACTGTAAAATGTACAAAAATACAAACTTCACCGTTTAAGCCTCTCTGCCTTCGTTCATAAGGAAGCAGAGAAGGCAGCTCGTGGGTGATCAAAGAAAGAAAGAAAGAAAGAAGAAGAAGAAGAAGAAGAAGAAGAAGAAAAAAAATTTTTGGGTTTTTAGGGTTCTTGCTTTAATCTTTTCACTTCGGGTCAAAATTCTCAAAGACAAGTGTTCTAACCCCATCCTAGAGAATTTTTAGTCTCTGTTTTTATGTTGAATCAAAATAAATTGAAGGATTTCTATTTAGAAACTAATATGTCTCTATTTGGACATAGAACCATAGATTTTAAAGTTTTCTTTTCGGTAAACTGACCCCTATACACTTTTTCAGCTATAAGTTTTACTACAAAATGTGAATTCGAGCAGGAACTATTTTGTTTGAAAGTAGACTCTTATATCTTCCTTTTGACACTGATTTTGTAGATTTTGGACACCGAATACTTACCCAAACATCTGTTTCAATTGAGCCTATAGACGCTGTAAAACAGGGTTCAAGATTTCTGACCTGTCGATACTAAAATGCCTATAACTCCCTGTTAAAAATTCTGAATTGTACCAAACTGATTTTATTTGAAACTAGACTTGAAAATTTTTCTTTGGATATATTTTGAAAATTTTGGAATTAAATTGCCTACTCTATTATCTGTTGAATCTGACCTATAAATTCTGCAAAACAGTGATTGTGTTTTTTGACCTTGTGTTACCAAATCAAAGGTAACTCCGCTGGGGAACCCTGTTTCATATGAAATTTATTCCATTAGAATATAGATTGATATATGGTTCGACCATAGTTTTCTTTATGGGTATTGGAGCATAATTGATATTCTGAAGTATTTGTTTGATGTGCCACTGAATTCTGTCCGAAATCGAAGCTTTGGTCGATTTCAAGATATTCTTCTCCGTTCCTTTGGATATTTGAATTGTTAAACCTTCTTATTTGATTTGAGCTAAATATGATTGCTTGGAAATCCCTGTACACTCTTGTTTTTATTTCATTCCAAATCTGAATACATTTGTGAGAGATTTGTTTTTTGTTTCGTATTGTCTCTAAAAAAAAAAGGCACATGCACGCTTGTTGTTCCGCGTGGTGCTTCCGATATATGCTACTTATTGTTAAAACTGCCCTCTTATACTCTGGTGTGTGGGATTGTCCGGACCTTTGCCGAAATGGTAAAGGGTAGCGCTATTATTACCCGCTTGTGGGATGCGCTTATTACCCCGCCTGTGGGGTCCCGCCCGTGGGATATTCGGACCTTTGCCGTAAATGGTAAAGGGTATGTGCTTAGAGCCCGCGATGCTTTGCCGCCCCTCCGACTTCACCTAGACGTGGGTGGATGGATCTCCCGCGACGGGAGACTTTTGTCAGGTGGTCATTCAGAAATGGATGAATCACATTATGACTGAGATCCCACCACACCTTCTATATGTTTGATATGACATCCAGAGTTTTGGTGAGTTGTTTCGTTCATGCTCGATAAGAATGATATGATTGCAACGCCAAGGACCCACGTTTGAGCTTCTGTTCGATATTTGTTTTGATATGCTCTGAAATGCTTCATTCACTGATGATTTTGCTTCGAAATGTTCCATATGCCGTTGATATGCTTCGGAACATTTTATATGCCATTGATAAGCTCCGATATGTTACCTTTGTTGCTGATATGCTCCAATTACTCTATGCCCCAATCTGTCAGGAACCAAATTTGTAAGATTGAAAGGACAATTATGTTTCTGCTCCTAATGATATTATGTATACGAAATCGTATATTCTGCCTTGTATTTTGGAACTGTATCTCTTTGGAAGTTGTACTGTTTTGATATGGATATGTTAGTCACTTGCTGAGCTCTTTATGCTCACCCCGTTTGATGATAAATTTTTCAGGATAGCATATTGCTTGCCTAAATGTTAAGATTGGGCTGAGGCGGTGGAAAGTTTAGAAGATTTTGGGCAGATCTTTGTTAGCATATGTGTATTTGTTGTATAAGATACTCTGCATCTTATGAAATGTGACGATGAATCTAAACCTGTGGATTTTGTGTAAGATAAAGGATCCCTCATGTATAGGATTTTGGTATGTTAAGTTAAATTCGTGTAATGATATGATCTTATGGTAATCGTTGGTTGGTGACTGCATAGACTTCCCCATTTGTGAATTTATATTATGGTTATTATTTTGATGAGTTGAGTACTGATTGTATGAATTATCGAGTGATGTGTGGTATGTTTATGAATTGCACAGGGTTATGAATTTGTAGACTATACAGGTGAAATTTTGATTTGAATGTTTTCTTAGTGACCTCAAATGTGTGCTTGGATCCTAGGTTAGTTATGATGAAAATTTTAAATATTGACGATATTTTGAGGGGCGTGACACCGCGGGACGCAAAAACTGCCAAAAAAAAGGCCAAAACAGCCCAAAAACGGGCCAAAACTGGCCATTTTGGCTGAGCGAGCAAGCGACGAGTGGTAGACAGCGAGCGAAGCGAAAGGCAGCACCGTCCTTGCTATACGAATGCCCCATCCTGCCCTGTGACACCCGGGGGGTTCCAGGGTGCTGAGATGGCTGACGTTTTGCTCCACTCACGACGTTCGCCGCGGCACACAAGAACGGCCCAAAAACAGGCCAAAACAACCCAAAACGGGACAAAAACTAGCCATTTTGGTCGAGCGAGTGAGTGGCGAAGCGGCGGACAGCGGGGCGGCGAGAGGCAGCACCGCCCCTGCTATACGAATGCCCCATCCGATAGCAATTCACCCGGGGTTCCTGTGGTGCTGAGATGGCTGATGTTTTGTTTCGGTCACGTCGTTCGTCGCGGCACGCAAGAACTGCCCAAAAACTGGCCAAAATGGCCCAAAAATGGGCCAAAGCTAGCCATTTTTGGCTGAGCGAGCGAGCGGCGAGTGGCGGACAGTGAGCGAAGCGAGAGGCAACACCATCCCTGCTATACGAATGTCGTATCCAGCCCTGTACCACCCAGGGTGTTCCAGGGTGATGAGATGGCTGAGGTTTTGCTACGCTCACGTCGTTCGCCGTGGCACACAAGAACGGCCCAAAAACTAGGCAAAATAGCCCAAAAACGGGCCAAAACTTGCCATTTTTGGCTGAGCGAGCCAGCGGCGAGCGACGGACAGCGAGCGAAGCGAGAGGCAGCACCATCTCTACTATACGAATGCCCCATCCAGCCCTGTGCCACTCGGGGGGTTCCAGGGTGCTGAGATGGCTGACCTTTTGCTCCGCCCACATCCTTTACCGCTGCACACACAAGAACGGCCCAAAACTTGTAAAAAAACAAATAAAAAAAACGAGCCAAAATCGCCATTTTTGGCCGAGCGAAGCGACGGCGACGAGCGGGCGACAAAGGAGTGAGGAGGTGAGAGGCAACATCGCCCCCTGCTATATGAATGCCCCATCTAGCCCAAAGCACCCGGGGTTCTAGGGTGCGGAGATGGTCGACGTTTTGATCCGCCACGCCGTTCGGCCGCACACATTAATTAACCAAAAAATCGGCAAAAATAGCCCAAAATGGGTCAAAATGGCCATTTTTTCGCCGAAGCGCATGAAAGTGGCGAAGCGGCGGACAGCGTTTTGGCGGAGAGGCAGCACCGCCCCTTGCTATTTTAATGCCCCATCTAGCCCTGTGCCACCCGTGGGGTTCCGTGGTGTTGAGATGGTCGACGTTTTTGTTCGCCACGTTGTTTCGCCGCACACGCAAGAACTACACAAAAACTGGCCAAAACGGCCCAAATATGGGCCAAAACCGGTAATTTTGGCTGAGTGAGCGAAATGACGAGCGGAGGACAGCGAAGTTTGGAGAGACAGCACCGCCCCCCTGCTATACGAAAGTGCCCCATCCAGCCTTGTGCCACCCGGGATTCCTGTGGTGCGAGATGGGTGACGCTTTGCTCGCGACACCTCGTTAGCCGCCGCACGCAAGAACTGCCTAAAAACCAGCCAAACGGCCCAAGAATAGGCCAAAACTGGATATTTTTGGCCGATGAAAGCGAGCAGCTTAGGGCGGCCGGGCGAGCGGCGAAAGGAGCGGAGAGGCAAGACTGCCCCCGCTATAATACGAATGCCCTATCCAGCTCCCGTTGCCACCCGGGGTTCCAGGGTGATGAGATGACTGACGTTTTCCTCTGCTCACGTCGTTCGTCGCGGCACACAAGAATGGCCCAAAAACAAGCCAAAATAGCCCAAAAGGGGCCAAAACTTGCCATTTTTGGTTGAACGATCGAGCGGCGAGCGGCGGATAGCTAGCGAAGCGAGAGGCAGCACCGTCCCTACTATACGAATGCCCCATCCAACCTTGTGCCACTCGGGGGGTTCTAGGGTGCTGAGATGGCTGACCTTTTGCTCTGCTCACGTCCTTTACCGCGACACATAAGAACGTCCCAAAAACTTGCAAAATAGTCGAAAAACGGGCCAAAACCGGCCATTTTTGGTCGAAGGAAGCGAAAGCGGCGGGCGGACAGCGAAGCGAGCGTGAGTGGCAACACCGCCCCAGCTATATGAATGCCCTATCTAGCCTTGTAGCGACCCGAGGGGTTCCAAGTCTTTGAGATGGTTGATGTTTTGATCCGCGCCACGCCAGTTTCGCCATGGCACACAATAACGACCTAAAAAACCGGCAAAAATAGCCCAAAAACAAGCCAAAATTGGCCATTTTTTGAGCGAGCGAATGAAGGTGAGCGGACAGTGAGCTGAGCGAGAGGCAGCACCGTCCCGCTATATCTTAATGCCCTATCCAGCCCCTCGGTACACCGGGAGGTTCCAGGGTGTCGAGATGGTCGACGTTGGCCCGGCCCGCCGTCGCCGCGACACACAAGAACGGACCAAAAACTAGCCAAAACATACCAAAAACGGGCCAAAACTAACCATTGTTGGTTGAGCGAGCGAGCGGCGGGAGGCGGACAACGAGCGAAGCGAGAGGCAGCACCGTCCCTGCTATACGAATGCCCCATACAGCCCTGTGCCACCTGGGGTGTTCCAGGTTGCTGAAATGGCATATGTTTTGCTCCGATCAAATAGTTCACCGAGGCACATAAGAACGACCCAAAAACTAGCCAAAATAGCCCAAAAACGGGTCAAAACTGGCCATTTTTGGCTGAGCGAGAGAGCGGCGAGCGACGGACAGCGAGCGAAGCGAGAGGCAGCACTGTCCCTACTATACGAATGCCCCATCCAGCCTCGTGCCACCCGGGGGGTTCCAAGGTGCTTAGATAGGTGACGTTTTGCTCTACTCGCGTCGTTCGCCGCGGTACGCAAGATTAAAAGAAATGCCCAAAAACTGGCCAAAACGGCCCAAAAAGGGGCCAAAATTGGCCATTTTGGTTGAGCGAAAGAAAGCAAATGAAGCGGCGGAAAGCGAAGCCGGCGAGAGGCAAAGACTGCCCCTGCTATATTTAATGCCCCATCCAGCCCCCCTGACACCCGGGGGGGTATCAGGGTACCGAGATGGTTGATGTTTTGTTTCATTTTCACGCCGCTCACCGCAAGGGCACAAGAACGACCCAAAAAACTGGCCAAAACATCCCAAAAGGGGCCAAAACATGCCATTTTTGGTCGAGCGAGCGAAGGCGAGCCGGCGGACAGCGACCGGGCGAGAGGCAGCACCGCCCCTACTATATTGAATGCCCCATCTAGCCCTGTGCCTGGGGGGGTTCTATAGTGCCGAGATGGCTGAAGTTTTGTTCGGCCATGTCGCTCATAGTGGCACGCAAGAACTGCCTTAAAAAAATGGCTAAAACGGTTAAAAACTGGCCAGTTTTGGCAGAGCGAAGCGAACGCGGGCGAGCGGCGGACAACGAGCGGGCGGAGAGGCAGCACCTTTCCCTACTATAATGAATGCCCCATCCAGCCCCCGTACACTGGGGGGTTCCAGTGGTAATCGAGATGGTCGACGCTTTTTTTCGGCCACGCCGCTCGCCACGGCATGCAAGAACTACCCAAAAACTGTCCAAAACAGCCCAAAAAACAGGCCAAAACTAGCCATTTATGGTGAGCGAAGGAAGGCGAGCGGGCGGACAACGAGTGAAGAGAGAGGTAGTACCGCCCCCGCTATACTTAATGCCCCATCCAGCCCTCAGGCCACCCTGGGTGTTCCAGGGTGCTGAGATGGCTGAAGTTTTCCTCCGCTCACATCGTTCGCCATGGCACACAAGAACTACCCAAAAACTGGCCAAAACAGCCCAAAAACTGGCCATTTTTGGCAGAGCGACCGACCGGCGAGCGGCGGACAGCGACCGAGGCGAGAGGTAGCACCGCCCCTACTATATTTAATGCCCCATCCATCCCTGCCACCCGGGGTTCCAAGGTACTGAGATGGTGGACGTTTTTTGTTCGCCACGCCGTTCGCCGGCAAGATGCAAGAATTGCCCAAAAACTGGCCAAAACAACTAAAAAATGGGCCAAAACTAGCCATTTTTGACTGAGCGAGCGATCGGCAAGCGGCGGACAGCGAGCAAAGAGAGAGGCAGAACCGTCCCTGCTATACGAATGCCCCATCCAGCCTTGTGCCACACGGGGGGTTCCAGGGTGCTGAGATGGCTGAAGTTTTGCTTCGGTCACGTCGTTCGCCGCGGCACATAACAACGGCCCAAAAACTAGCCAAAACAGCCCAAAAACGGGCCAAAAATGGCCATTTTTGTCTGCTGAGCGAAAGCGCATGGCGGCGGACAGCGAAGGAAAGCGAGAGGCAGCACCGCCCCTGCTATACTTAATGTTCCCATCCAGCCCTGCGGCCACCCGACGGGTTCAGTGGTGTTGAGATGGTGACATTTTGTTCCGGTCACGCCATTCGGCCAAGGCACACAAAACGCCCAAAATCCAGCTAAAAAACAGCCCAAAAAGGGCCAAAACTGGCCATTTTTGTCTGAGCGAGCGAGCGGCGAGCGGCGGACATCGAGCGAAGCTAGAGGCAGCACCGTCCCAGCTATGCGAATGCCCCATCCAGCCCTGTGACACCCAGGGGGTTCCAGGTGTGCCCCATCAACCCATTCGGACCCAGATCTCTCGCCTAGAGGTGGCACCGCCCAGAGCTCGGTCTCCGAAGTTGGGCGTATGTGCAACCGCCTCGACAAGCGGTGCAAACCGCTGAGCTCGGTCTCCGAAGTTCGGCAGGGCGGGTGGCACTTAGCCAAAGCGGTGGTGGCACAGCCTGAGCTCGGTCTCCGAGCTCTGCCAGGCGGTGCAACCGCCCCTGACAAACGGTCGCACCGCCTAGAGGCTCAGTCTCCGAGCTCTGCCAAGCGATGCAACCGCCAGACCCCGGAATTACGGGAATTGACAATTTTGAGCTTGGAATTCAAATTGGTTTAGGGCCTATAAATACCCTCTTTCAAAGAATGAAAGAGCAAAAAAAAAACCACCAAAATCCCTGATCTTACTCGAGATTTTTTGAGCTCAAAAGTGTTGTAACAAGTTAAAGGTTCTTCTCCCTCTTTTCTTCCAAGTTCAGATCTTTCAAGAGAGGGAGAAAAGTTTGTAAGGGTTGTCTCTTAAGCTCGTCAAAAGGAGTGAATCTGTAAAGGGTGATTGGCCTTCGCCTATTGAAGGAAGGCCTCTAGTGGACGCCGACACCTCATCGGTGGAGGAAGCCAGAAGTGGATGTAGGTCAAGATTGATCGAACCACTTAAATCGCTGCTCTCTGGTTTGCATTTACTTTGAGCTTATTATCCTTACTGCAAACCTCCTTCATAGCTTACTGCCTTCAGCGCTTTCATGACATTATGCTTCCAAGCTCAATACTTTCCAAATCGAGTTTAGACGTAAATCACTTTTCTCGCATTTAACATCGATTTCAGTTTGTGCTTACATTCTGATTTCCATCACAACAGCAAACTGCCTTAACAGATTCGTTTTAACTACTTCTTGCCTAGTCACAAGTGAAAGTGATTTACTGATTCGACTTTTCTACTGGAAATCGCTTTTTCTCATTTTAACATCGATTTCAGTTTATGCTACATTCTGATTTCCAAACTAAACTGTAAACTGCCATAACAGATTTGTTTTAACTGCTTTTACTTGATCTCAAGTTAAATTTATTTACAAATCAGCTTTTCTACTAAAATCACCTTTGTCGCACAAGCGCAGTTTTAAAACGTTGAATATTTTCCACTGCACTAATTCACCCCTCCTCTTAGTGCTCTTGATCCTAACAATTGGTATCAGAGCTCGATTCACTCTCAAACGGATTAAAACCCAAGAGAGATGGCATACGCCGGAAACCAAGAGGGCCATTCTATTACACGTCCACCCATGTTCAATGGGACAGACTACACCTATTGGAAGACCCGAATGAGGATCTTCCTTATTTCAATAGATTTTGAACTTTGGAATCTTGTCGAAAATGGATTTTCGAAATCTTCTCTTCCAATGATCGATTGGAATGAATTGGAGAAGAAGACTTTCGCTCTTAATGCAATGGGTATGAATGCCTTATTCTGTGCGCTTGACAAAAATGAGTTTAATCGTGTTTTGGTTTGTGAAACCGCGTTTGATATTTGGCATACACTCGAAGTGACTCATGAAGGCACAAGTAGAGTGAAAGAGTAAAAAATCAATCTTTTGATACACTCTTTCGAACTTTTTCAAATGAAACCGAGTGAGACTATTGGCAACATGTACACCCGTTTCACGGATGTTGTCAATGGTCTAAAAGGACTCAGCAAAAGTTTTTCGGATTTTGAGCCTGTATAAATAAGATTCTAAGATCCCTTCCTAAGAGTTGGGACCCTAAAGTCACTGCTATTTAAGAGGCTAAGGATTTAAGTACTTCCCTCTTGAAGAACTAATCGTGTCATTAATGACTTATGAAATGACATGCAAGGCTCATGAAGAGCAAGAAGACATCCTTCCAAAGAACAAGAAGGATATGGCACTTAGAACTTTAGATGACCACTTGAGAGAAAACTCAAGTGATGAGGACTGTGACGATGACATGGCACTTCTAACAAGGAAATTCAAAAAATTCATTAAGAGAAACAAATTTAAAAATGACACAAAAAATAAATTTGAACCCAAAAGGGACCAAGTTACTTGCTATGAGTGCAAAAAGCTGGGACACTACAAGAGTGATTGTCCCCAAGCCAAGAAAAGAACATCAAAGAAGAAGGTGCTCAAAGTAACATGGGATGATTCGAGCGCATCCGAAGAAGAGGAGTCCAACACCGAGCAAGTTGCTCATTACGCCTTAATGGCCATCGGAGAGGAGGTAACAAATTTAATTGATGCAGATTTATCATTTGATGAATTATTAAATGCCTTCCATGATTTATTTGATGAATGCAAGATTATTAGTAAAAAATATAAATTGCTAAAAAAGGAGCATGATAGTCTTAATTGTGATTTCGATAAGTTAAAAACTGAATATCATGATAGTTTAGGCTCTTGTATAAAATGCAATGATCTAGAAACTATCCAAAAGCAAAATTTGCTACTCATGGACACCTTGAAGAAATTTAAGGTTGGTAGCAAGTCCTTGAACATGATCCTTACAAACAGGGTCACGTTCCCAAAAGAAGTGGAATCAGATTTGTGAGAAATTCTCACCAAAATCCAGCCACCTTCATAAAAGGCCCCATCCTACATGTTCGACACCAAAGTAAATGCAACTTTTGTTGCAAGCATGGACACAAAACGCATTATTGTCCATTCAAGAAAATAGTTCGAACAAATTAATTTGGGTTCCTAAAGGAACCATGATAAACTCTATGCAACATGACAAACAAAATAGATCAACTTTTGAGGCACCCAAAAGTAAATGGGTACCTAAAAATTATCCTTTCTTGTAGAGACATACACCACCACAAGCTGGGAGCAAGAAATAATATCCTGCTCTTTAGAATCCGAGATCCAAAAAGAACACGTGATGCTCCCTAAGCATAAATAAATAGAAGATTAGAAAACTAAAATTACAAAAGCAATACAAACCTATTTTATCCCTCAGAATTGGAAACCCATATGTACCTTCACATATCCTCTGGATTTCTGATCCCATCAAACTGATAAGTTTGTTACTTTTAAATTCAACTGAACTTACGTTTTGTAAGCAAAGTTTTTCATGAACTTGCAAAGCTTACCAACGTGGACAAACTGTCACAAACATGAATACGACATTTGAAGAAGAATATGCGCGTCACTAGATCTATCTCGATCGTGCAAATGTCTCACCTCTAAAATGAAAATTCTTACGTAGTTATGAAAGTAAAGTTGACTGCTCCATAAATAAAAACTCTTCTCAAGTAAGAAACATTCAAAATAAACCACACATCAGTCAAAATGAGTGCTCACTGCCTATAAGTGGTGGCACCGCTCCAGCTGGCGGTAGCACCGCCGGCTGTCACGGGTTGCAAGCGGTTGCATCGCCCCAGCCAGCGGTGCAACCGCCCACAATCTTGCCCCTATTAAACCGAGTTAGGGCTGACGGTGGAACCGACCCCAACTTACTCCCTTCCCCTCTTCTCTCTTCCAAAGCCTCTCCACCTCCATTTCTCCCATCTTGGCATCCCAAATCCTCCTCATTTCAAAACAAAAGATCAACAATCTCTCCTTCTCTTGAAGATCTCACTTAAGGTATTCTCTAAGAGCCCTCTAAATTCTGTTTTTGTTTCATTTACACTTGCTTATTACTATCCTCTCAAATAACAGTAGTTATGGGCTCTAGAAGATCCTTAAGGGTCAAAGGAAAGAGGAGATTAGTGGAAGACTTTGATCTTAACCTCTTTGATTCAAAGTATCATGCAGAAAAATTTTCCTCCTTTGAGTTTAGAAGTGTCAATAAGGGAAAACATATAGATTTAGATGAGCTAAGAGACTTAGAGACAATTCAGTGGTTCGCCAACCTAAATCTACTCCCTATTTTATAAATTAGTGAACCCATCTATCCAAGACTTGTTAGATTGTTTTACAATAATCTACAAGTAGATGAAGAAGAAAGAATGTCGACCTATCTCTTAGGACAACACATCTCAATTACGGATAAATTCATTTGTGACATGATAGTTATTCTTGTAAAAAATAGAGGACTTTATTTTAGAGGATCATGGGACAATGAAACAGTTGGGACAACATATGTTGAAGCCTTAGGAACAATTTTCGGTAATCCCAACTTAGTGATAATTCCTAAAAGCTGTGAACACCTATTACCACTAAACACTAACGTACTTCATCATATCCTAACTAGCATCATTCTCCCTAAACAATATCATCATGATGAAGTAAGTCAATTGGAGTTAGGAGTCTTGTATTGGATCATGAAAGGACATAACATCTGCTTTGGATATTTCATTAAACAAAACATGATAGAACTATATAAGAGAGACATGATGCTTCCATATGGTGGTATAATCACTAGAATCCTTAAAGCCTATGATAACCAAATCCCACCCGATTTAAGAAGTAATGAAAGTGGATAGGTTTAGCATAATAAAAAAAAAATCTACTTCATCGACATTAAGATGTGTTTATAGAAATGGTAATTGGGTTAGAATGCCTAGAAGAACCAATCACCCTCAACCTGAACCAGAACCCGAAACACCAGTCTTTAGGGGCACTCAATCTCCTCCGATCTGTCCCTTTGAGGAAACACATCCATTTGAGTTAGCTCATGCATCATCCATTGAAGACATTGGGATTCGGATGGATCGATTTGAACAAAGACAAGATCGGCTTGAACACCGACAAGATCAAATCCTATCTGAACTACAGCAAATTCATCGACAATTTGACTCCTTATTCAGGCATCTTAATTTTCCACCTCCTGAGTAAAGTTTGTATATGTGGACACAATAACCTCTTGTTGTAACAATTAAGTTGTTGTAAACTCTATATTACTCATCTTGATCACAATGCATTATGGTTACTTGATGCAAGAATATGCAGGGTTACGTTGCTCAATCTCATTACTCATTGTCGGATTTCATGTTTCTATAATACCAACTTTGAAAACCTTGTGTCTTGGTTTCCATGATGAATGTGAATATAATATAGCCTTGAAATTGATGTGTCATAATATTGATGTATTAGCATGATACCATGATGTTGATTATCATGATGTAATCATAGAATTCATAGATACTAAGCATCAACTAGCTGATATTTTTACAAAACCTCTAAGTGAAGAACAATTTGATTTCATACGAAGAGAATTAGGAATGTTGATGTATCCCAATGCATAAACTTGTTAAAATTACTATTCGACTTTATGGATTGAATTACATGACAAAAATAACATATTGAAAAAATTCATCATAAACGATAAGCATGTCCTCATAGTCTTGCATGAAAGTGTTAAATTAAATTTTGACTCCAATCGACTTCATTATTTCTTCTCGATTTTGATTCACATCATTAATTTTGACAAAATTTTTATCTAGCAATTTTATGTATTTATCATGTGAAAAAATATTTGATGATTCCTTCTTGTAAAAGGAAGATATTTTTTTTTTGCAAGGACTTTACTCACATAAATATCCCGATCCTTGTAAAGCATGCTATCAATTTGAACTACACAAATGGCTTTCCTCCTTCATGCAAAAAAGAATAATAACAAATAAAAAAAGGAAGAACTTTTCACTCTATAATCTCCATGTCATGGTCTTCTTGAGATGTTTGTATAAATGACATGAACCTACTTATGGCATCACATGTATATTCAAAAGTTGCTTATATCCTTCTCCTTTTTGTTGATGACAAAGGGGGAGAAGTATGTTGATGTCATGATATGTTATGCATAAGTTTATGCATAAGTTCATGATGATGTGTTGCAAGCATTCATGATTAATATTGTAAATGACTTGAATTCAGTTTGAATTAAGGTTCTATCAATATGGCATATTGATAGGGGAGTTTGTTTAAACCCGGAGTTAAGTTTATCCTGTCATCATTGGTTGTCATCATCAAAAAAGGGGAGATTGTTGAATCTCGTATTTTGATGATGAAACCAATTGATAATTATGTTTATTTTTTAATCTGTGTTTTGAGGACGCAGATGCTTCGATCGTGATGAGACAATTAAAGCAGGAAAATCATGTTGTGCAGCCAAGAAACATGTCGAAGATTGGACGCCGGGCCGATGGATCGGGCCGACGATCGGCGTAAGGCTTCGGGCCGTGAACTTGGGCATCGGGCCAAGAAGAGAGGTGGTATTGGCGCCAAGGATATCGGAGTTGCGGAGTCAATCGGTCGATTGGGCAATAGGTCGCAGGAGAGGACGACGCGTCAAGAATCGGACGGCGGCCGAGGGACCAATGACATGCCGAACAACTTATTTAATTGTTTAGGATTAATTGTCTCGATCGACGCTTTATTTTAATTGTGCAGGATTAACTATGATAACGGCGAAGACATAAAGCCAAATAAAGTGTCGGAGTCAGTGCGGCGATTCGCTATGAAGTTCGAGAGTTCAATGGAAGTCCGGTTTGTCGAACGCCACCGTAATCCAGCCGAGAATGAGTTGGGAGCTTGTCAAGGGTTTTTCGAAGCTCACCGAAGGTTCATTGAAGTTCGTGGAGCTCAGAAAGAAAGATCGGAGTTTGTCAAGAAGCTCGCTGGAACTCGCTAAGATCAAATCCGTGAAGTCAAGGAGCTTGCCGGAGTCCAGAGAATGGTTTCCAGAGTTCACGTGTTGCACTCGTTTTTGCACCTCGAAATGACCAAAACCTCCCGCCGACCTCTAAGGCGCATGGTTTTGGGCCCGGAATTTGCCATGACTGCTAATGAAGTTAGTCTCATGGGCTCATAGAGAGATTTCCGAATGGGGTCGCAATAGCGATTCGAAGTTCGTTCGAGAAAGTCACGGTGGTTTCGGGCGAAGCTTTTTCGGGGTCCGGTGCGCCGTCGGCCCTGCGGGCATCGGAGAGATCCAACAATGGCGATTTCGAGGTTGTTCGAGAGGTTTCTCGGGCGCGTTGCCCGGCCATCGACACGCCATCCGCGACGCGGCAAAAGTTGTGAGGGACGACGACACAAAACGAAAGCGATCATACCAGCACTAAAGCATCGGTTCCCATTAGAACCGGGTTAAGCATTTTGGGCTAGCTTAGTACTCGGATGGGTGACCCCTTGGGAAGTCCTCGTGTTGCACGACTTTTTGCGCCCCGAGCGACCAAAACCTCTCCTGTCGACCTCTGAGGCGATGATTTTGGGCCTCGGAATTTGCCGTGACCACTACGCAGTCAGTCTCGCGGGGCTTGGAGAGAGCTTTCCTGAATGGGGTTGCAATAGCGATTCCAAATTCGTTCAAGAAAGTCCCAATGGTTTCGTGAGCTTTTTTGTCGCGGTCCAGGCGCTGGTCGGCCTCGTGGGCATCGGAGAGATCCGACAATGGCGCATTCCGAGGTCGCTTGAGAGGTTTCGGGTGCTCAAGCGACCAGTTCAGATATGCCATCCAACGCATACACAAAGGCAAGGGACGATGACACAACATGAGTGCGACATATACCACCAAGCACCTGCCCCATCGTAACTGAAGTTAAGCATGCTTTGGGTGAGAGTAGTACTAGAATGGGTGACCCACTTGGAATTCCTTTGTGTTGCACTCTTTTTGCACCCGAGCGATGAAAATCACTCCCGCCGACCTCCGGACGATGGTTTTGGGCCTCGGAATTTCATCGTGACAGCCACGCGATTCAGTCTCATGGGCTTGAGAGAGCTTTTCCGAATGGGGTCGCAATAGGGATTCCGAGTTCGCTCGAGAAAGTCCCGATGGTTTCGGGCGACCGCTGTCGTGGTCCGGGTGCGTGGTTGGCCTCGTGGGCATCGTGAGAGATCCGGACAATGGTGATTCCGGAGGTCATTCGAGAGGTTTCTGGCGAGCAAGCTGCCCGTCGTCGATACGTCCGCCGACATGCACAAAGGCTTAGGGACTACACACACAAACCAAAGGCGATCATACAAGATTAAAGCACCGGCTCCCATCAACTCTGAAGTTGCTGCGTTTTAAGGAGAGTAGTACTAGGATTGGTGACCCTGAAGTCCTCGTGTTGTACCCTTTTGGCCCCCAGCCAAAAAATCCTCTCACATCGAACCTCCTCGAGTCGATGGGTTTGGGCCTCGTAATTTGCCGGATCGCTACGCAGTTAGTCTCTGCTGGGCCCGGAGAGAGCTTTTCCAGAATGGGGTCGCAATAGCGATTCTGAGTTTGTTTGAGAAAGTCCGATGGTTTTCGGATCGCTGTCGGTGCATTGGCGCTGGTCGGCTCCTCGTGGGCATCGGAGAGATCCGGACAATGGCGATTCTGATGTCATTCAAGAGGTTTCGGGGCTGCATGCTCTGGTCATAGATACGATACGCCCACAACGCAATAAAGGTGAGGGATGACGACAAAAAGAGTGCGATCATACAAGCACTAAAGCACCGGCTCCCATAAGAACCCAAAGTTAAGCGTTCTTGGGCGCAGAGTAGTACTAGGATGGGTTACCCCTGGGAAGTCCCGTTGTTGCATTTTTTTATACCCCGAAGTTTACCAAAACCTCTCCCGCCGACCTCCGAGACGATGGTTTTGGGCCTCAGGATTTTGCCGACCGCCAGGTAGTCTGTCTGCGCGGGTTCGGGAGAGCTTTTCCAGAATGGGGTCGCAATAGCGATTCTGAGTTCGCTCGAGAATCTCCCCGATGGTTTCGGCGAAGAGCTGCCATGTTCGGCAACGGTCGGCCCGCGGGCATCGAGAGATTCGACAATGGCATTCTGAGATCGCTCGAGAGGTTTCGGGCGCCCAAGCTGCTCCTCGGCCGCCGATACACCATCCCGTGACGTACAAAGGCGCAGGGATGATGCACAGAAAATGAATGCAATCATACCAGCACTAAAGCACCGGTTCCCATCGAAATCCGGGTTGTTTAGTTTTGGGCAGAGTAGTACTAGGGATGGGTGACCCCGGGAAGTCCTCGCGGTTGAACTCCTTTTGCTTCCGAAGTGACCAAAACCTCCCCGCCAATCTCCTCTGAGGCGATGGTTTTGGGCCCTCGACTTGCTATGATCGCCACGCGGCAGCCTGCGGCTCGGAGAGAGCTTTCCGAATGGGGTTGCAAATAGCATTCCAAGTTCGCTCGAGAAAGTCCCGCTGGTTTCGCGAGCTTTGTGTGGTTCCGGTGCTCGGCCGGCCTCGTGGGCAACGGAGAGATCCGACAAAGGTGATTCTAAGGTCTTTCGAGAGGTTTTGAGCGCTGCAAGCTGTTCGGTCGTCGACACGCCTTCCGCGACATGCAAAGGCGAGGGACGATGCACACAAAAACGAAGTGCTATCATACCAAAGACTAAAGCATCTTGGTTCCCATTATAACTTTGAAGTTAAGCTGTTTGGGCGAGAGTAGTACTAGGATGGGTAACCCTCTGGGAAGTCCTCTTGTTGCACTCTTTTTGCCCGAGGTTTAAAACCCTCCCGCTAACCTCTAAGGCATGGTTTTGGGCCTCGATTTGCCGTGACTGCCACGCAGCCGGCCCTCGTGGGGCTCAAGAGAGCTTTCAATCCATGGTTTCGGCGAAGCAGTGTCCGTGCGCCGTGTCGGCCTCAGGGCATCGGAGAGATCCCACAATGGCAATTCGGAGGTCATTCGAGGGGTTTGGGCGCGCAAGTGACTCCGGGTTTTGACATGCCGGCCCATTCACGACGCACAAAAGCAGGGGACGACGACACAAAACGAGAGTAGTATCGATCTAATCGAACTCCGGGTTGCTGCTTAGGCGAGAGTAGCACTTGGATGGGTGACCCCTAGGGAAGTCCCTCATGTTGCACTTTTTTGCTCCCCAAGTGACGAAAACCTCTCCCATCGACTCGATGCGATGGTTTTGGGCCTTGAATTTGCCATGATCGACATTAAAAGATGTCTCATGAGGGTTCGAGAGAAGAACTTTCCGAATGGGGTCGCAAAGCCATCCGAGTTCATTCAAGAAAGTCCCCATGGTTTCGTGTGTGTTGTTGTAGTCCGCTGTATTGTCACTTCATGGGCATCGAGAGATCCGACAATGGCGACATTCCAGATGATCGAAGTTTCAGGGCTTGCGCTAAGGCCCGGGTCGCCGATACACCATCCGCGACGCGCATAAAGGCTGAGGGACGACGACACAAAACGAAAAGCATCATACCAGCACTAAAGCATCGTTCCCATCAGAACTCTAAAGTTAAGCGTGTTTTTTTTGGGCGAGAGTAGCACTAGTGTAACATCCTCATTTCTGAATTTTCAGATAAGTTTCTAGTTGTAATGTATGTATCTATTTTAAATTTGATAAAGTCAAAGTATGAATCTGAGAACATATTCATAAGAGTTGGAGGATTTGTTAAAACAAAAATCTGAGGACCTATATGTAAACCCTGAGGACCTAATCGTAAATATGATAAATACAAGGACTAAACTGTAAAATGTACAAAAAATACAAACTCCACTGCTTAGTTTCTGCCTTCTGTTCTTAAGGAAGCAGAGAAGGCAGCTGTGTGGATGATCTGGGGAAAGAAAGAAAGAAAGAAGAAGAAGAAGAAGAAGAAGAAGAAGAAGAAGAGGAAGAAGAAATTGGGGTTTTAAGTTTTCTTTGCTCAATCTTCTCAATTGGGGGTCAAAAATTTCAAAGGCAAGTGTTCTAACCCCATCCTACAGAATTTTAGTCTCTGTTTTTATGTTGAATCAAAATAAATTGAAGGATTTTCTTTAGAAACTGATATGTCTCTATTTGGACATAGAACCATGGATTTTGAAGTTTTCATTTCGGTAAACTGACCCCCTATACACTGTTTCAGCTATAAGTTTTAGTACAAAACGTGAATTCGGGCAGGAACTATTTTTTTTAAAGTAGACTCTTATATCTTCCTTTTGACACTGATTTTGTAGATTTTGGACATCGAATACTTACCCAAACATCTGTTTCAATTAAGCCTATAGACGCTGTAAAACAGGGTTCAAGATTTTGACCTGTCGATACTAAAATGCCTATAACTCCCCTGTTGAAAATTTGAATTGTACCAAACTGATTTTATTTGAAACTAGACTTGAAAATATTTCTTTTGTTATATTGTTTGAAAATTTGGAATTCAATTGCCTACCCTATTATCTGTTGAATCCGACCCTATAAATTCTGCAAAACAGTGATTGTGTTTTTTGACCTTGTGTTACCAAATCAAAGGTAACTACGCGTTGGGAACCCTGTTTTATATGAAATTTGTTCCATCAGAATATAGATTGATATATGGTTCGACCATAGTTTTTTTATGGGTATTGGAGCATAATTGATATTCTGAAGTATTTGTTTGATGTGCCACTGAATTCTGTCCGAAATCGAGCTTTGGTCGATTTCAAGATATTCTGCCTGCCCGTTGGATATTTGAATTGTTTAACCTTCTTATTGGTTTTGAGCTAAATATGATTGCTTGGAAATCCCTGTATACTTTTTTTGTTTTTATTTCATTCCAAATCTGAATACATTTGTGAGAGATTTGTTCTTTTGTTTCAGATTGTCTCAAAAAAGGCACATGCACGCTTGTTGTTTCATGGCAGCTTCCTGGATATATGCTACTTTATTGTTAAAACTGCCCTCTTGTACTGGGTGTGTGGGATTGTCTGACCTTTTGCCGAAATGGTAAAGGGTATGCTTTATTACCCGCCTCCGTGGTGTCCCGCCTGTGGGATGCGCCATTACCCCCGCCTGTGGGGTCCCGGCCTGTGGGATATTCTGGACCTTGCCGTAAAATGGTAAAGGGTATGTGCTTAGAGCCCGCGATGCTCTGGCCGCCCCTCCGACTTCACCTAGACGGGTGGAGGGATCTCCTGACGGGGAGACTTTTGTCGTGGTCATTCGTAAATGGATGAATCACATCTCGACTGAGATCCCACCACACCTTCTATTTGTTTGATATGACATCCAGAATTTTGGTGAGTTGTTTTCGTTCATGCTCGATAAGAATGATATGATTGCAAACGCCAAGGACCCACGCTTGAGCTTCAGACATATTTGTTTTTGATATGCTCAAATGCTTCATTCATCGATGATTTTGCTTCAAAATGTTCCATATGCCGCTGATATGCTTTCGAACATTTTATATGCCATTGATAAGTCTCCGATATGTTACCTTTGTTACCGATATGCTCCAATTACTCTATGCCCCAACTGTCAGAACCAAATATGTAAGATTGAAAGGACAATTGTGTTTTCGTTTTTAATGATATTATGTCTAATAAATCGATATTCTGGCTTTGTATTTTGAACCAGATTCTTTGGAAGTTGTACTATTTTGATATGGATATGTTAGTCACTTGTCGATTTCTTTATGCTCACCCCGCTTGTTGATAAATTTTTTTCAGATAGCATATTGCTTGCTTAAATGTTAAGATTTAATGAGGCGGTGGAAAGTTTAGAAGATTTTGGGCAGATCTTTGTTAGCATGTGTATTTGTTGTATAAGATACTCTACATCTTATGAAATGTGATTTTATGAATCTAAACCCCGTAGATTTTGTGTAAGATAAAGGATCCCTCATGTATAGGATTTTGGCATGTTAAGTTATATTCGTAAATGATATGATCTTTATGGTAATCATTGGTTTGGTGACTGCATAGACTTCCCCATTTGGAATTTATATTGTGGTTATTATTTTGATGAGTTGAGTTCTGATTGTATGAATTATCGAAAGTGATGTGTGGTATGTTTATGAATTGTACAGGGTTATGAATTTGTAGACTATAGAGGTGAAATTTTGATCCTAATGTTTTCTTAGTGACCTCAAATGTGTTGGATCCTAGGTTAGTTATGATGAAAATTTTAAATATTGTCGATATTTTTGTGGGGCGGACAGAGGTGGTATCGTGAGCATGGTTTGAGGATCATCAAATATTTGATATGTTGACGGCAAAAAATATATTGAGGTCTAGTGAACTATAGTGATCGGTGAAAATTTTTTTTTTTGATGTATTTTAGGAGTCTAGGATGACGAGGACATTTAGTCCTTCTACTTCATTTGGTTTTGATTAATTAAGTGGGATGAAAGGGGTAATCAGGGATATTGAATCAGAGTGGCGCAAAAGTATAAGGCAGAACCAAATTTCATTGGTGGTAGAAAACGAATGATGCAAAATGTAGAGAAGATATTTGATGTACAAAATTGTTCTAATGATCGAAAAGAATTCTTTTGCCACCTTATATTGGAAGTAGAGGTCGATCATTAATGGCAACAAAAAGAAAATAATTTTGAGATCAAGTTACGAATGATAAGGACAAGGTTACCAATAAAAATATGATTTGAAATGAATCGAAGTAATAACAAGAATGTCTAACATTCGATTTGAAATGGAAAGTTATCACAAATGACTCAATCATGTGTGAATTGTAAGTTGTTATGAAACAAGTTTGTGTTTTCGAAAGACTGAGCCTATTTTGCTTGTGGAAAGTTAGATCATCAAATAAAAGATTGCCCTTTGAGGAAGAAGAAAGAGACAAGCCTCCTAGACCCCACCCCATGCTAGAGTGTATGCTTATCACCGAACAAGATTCTAAAGCTTCTAAATCGCTGGTGGAAGGTATTCTTCATGTTTCTAAAAAGAAATGCAAAAGTTTTGTTTGATCCCTGCCCAACTTATCGTTTGTTTTCACAATACTTTGCTTGTCACTTGATATTCTACCTAAACCCCGGGATTATATGTTATATGTAATAACCACTGTTGGAGATTCATTGGCAACAAACTTGGTCTACCCATCATGTTTGATCTCTATTGGGGACCATTTAACTCTTTGTTGATTTGATTCTCCTAGAGATCCAGGGCTTTGATATTATACTTGGCATGGATTGGTTATCTTCTCATCACGCTTAGTATTGATTGTTACAAAAAAATAATTACTTTCTGCATACCAGATCAGCTTCTATATTTTTTTCTTTTGAGGGCATTAGGCATGATTTGCCTCCTTGTTTGATATCAAAGACTTCAAGTTTATCGCCTTATGCAGAAAGGTTGTTTTTGTTATATGGTGTGTGTAAAGGAGCATTCAAATCAGGAAACCCATCTAGATGAAATTGTAGTGGTCAAAGAATTCCCCATGTATTCCTGCATGACTTGTTCGGTTTACCTCTAGATAGAGAGGGTGAATTTGCTATTGATCCTGGTCTCCAAGACAACCCCAATATCTAAGCCTCCCTACAAAATGGCACCACTGAAGCTAGAGGAATTAAAGAAGCAAATACAAGAATTATTAGATAAGGGTTTCATATGACCCCCAAGTATCCCCATGGGGTGCTCCAAAGATTATTAGTGAAGAAGAAGGATGGAACATTGAGGCTTTTGTATTGATTATAGACAATTGAATTAGGTGACCATCAAAAAAATAAGTATCCCATACCTAGAATTGATGATTTGTTTGATCAACCACAGGGTGCACAAGTATTCTCTAAGATTGACCCGAGGTCGTTACTATCGCTTGAAGATCAAGGAGGAGGATATTTCAAAACAGCTTTTTAGAACTCGATATGGTCATTATGAATTTGGTGATGCCTTTCATTGACAAATGCCCCCGCAGCTTTTTATGGAACTAATGAATAGGATATTTCAACCGCCTTTGATATCCTGTAATTGTATTTATTGATGACATATTGGTGTATTCAAAGAGTAATCAGAGCATGAGGAACACTTGAGAGATGTGTTGTCCATACTAAGAGAAAAGAAGTTGTATGCTAAGTTCAGAAATGTGAATTTTGGTTGAATGAAGTTGCTTTTTTAGGTCATGTGATTTGTGGAAGGGTATATCCGTTGATCCAAGGAAAATAGAAGTCAGAGTTGAATGGGAAGTACCAAACAAATGTAACAGAAGTTCAAGCTTTTGGGGGCATGGCAGTGTTATTGCTGTGAGATTTGTTGAGGATTTTCGATCGAATCAACAACCTCTCACCAACCTCACTAAAAAGAATATGAAATTTGTATGGGGTGATGATTTGGAGCAAAGTTTTCAAGAGTTAAAAAGAAGATTGACTAGTGCCCCTATTCTCACCATATTCCAAGTGGTAGTGAGGGATTTGTAGTTTATAATCGATGTTTCAAGAAAAGGCCTAGGATGTGTTTGATGCGTGAAGGGAGAGTAATTGCTTTATGCTTCTAGGGCAACTTAAAGGTTATGAATTGAATTATCCAACTCCATGATTTGGAATTAGCAGCAATTATTTTTTTTCTAAAGATTTGGAGACATTATTTGTATGGTCGACAATTTGAAATCTTCACCGATCACAAGAGTTTAAAATACATTTTCACCAGAAAGAATTAAACATGAGGCAAAGCCAAGATGGATAGAACTTTAAAGGATTATGATTGTGCCATCCATATCACCCAAGTAAAGCCAATGTTGTAGCCGATGCACTTAGTAGGAAATCTACAAGTTTTATGGCTAGTGGTTGTGAAGCAATGGAAGTTATTAGAAGAAAATTTTGATTTGAAAGCTTTGAGGAAAGAGCAAGACTGATGATATTGATGGCCTCCATTCAAGTGCATTTTGATCTTATTCAACAAATTAAGGAAGGACAACATTTGAGATCCATATTTAATCCACTTGAGGAGTGAAGTAGAAAAAGGAATTTGAAGCCACAATTTCAAGTTTCAAAGGATGGCCTATTGAGATTTGGGGGAGAGGTATGTAAAATTGTACCAAATGAACCGGATATTAAGAATCAAACTGGAAGGAAAGTCATACTTCAAAGTACACCATACATCCTGGGAGCACTAAGATGTATAGAGATCTTCAAAGTCATTATGAAGGGAAGGCATGAAGAACGAAATTGCAATGTATGTTTAAAAATGTTTGACTTGGTCAAGAAATCAAAAAGTAAAACACTAAAGACTTGGAGGGTTATTACAACCTTTAGATATTCCCGAATGGAAACGGGAATGCATTACTATGGATTTTGTTTCAAAACTACCTTAACCTCTAAAAAAGCATGATGCTATTTGGGTTATCATTGATAGGTTAACAAAATCAAAAACATTTCCCACCGATTAATATGACTTATTCGGCTTGATAGACTTGGTAGATTTATATGTCAATTTAAAAATAATACAAAAAAATAAATTTGAACAAAAAAGGACCAAGTGATTTGCTATGAATGCAAAAAAAGCAGGGACACTACAAAAACGATTGCCCTCAAGCCAAAAGAGAACACAAAGAAGAAGAGCTCAAAGGCAACATGGGATGACTCAAGCACATCAGAAGAAGAGGAGTCCAACACCGAGGCAAGTTGCTCACTAAGCCCTAATGGCCTTGAAGAAGAAGTAACAGATTTAATTAATGCAGATTTACCTTATCATGATTTATTAAATGCCTTCCATGAGTTATTTGATGAATGTAAGACAATTAGTAGAAAATACAAATTGCTAAGAAAGGAGCATGATAGTCTTCACGTGTGCTTTTGATAAATTAAAAACTGAATATCATGATTGTCTAGCTCCATGTGTTAAATGCCATGATTTAGAAACTCTCAAAATGAGAACTTAGTACTTAAGGACACCTTGAAGAAATTAGGGGGTGGGTAGCAAGTCATAAACATGATCTTACAAATAAAGGGTCCGTTCTAAAAGAGTGGAATCCGGTTTGTGAAGTACTCACCAAAATCCAACCACCTTCGTTAAAGGTCCTATCTTACATGTTCAACATCAAAGCAATTTGCAACTTTTGTTGCAAATATGGACATATAACTTACCAATGTCCATTCAAGAAAATTAAAAAAAGAACAAATTGATTTGGGTTCCTAAAGGAACCATGATCAAATCTATGCAACATGATAAACAAGTTAGATTAGTTTTGAGGCACCCAAAAGTAAATGGGTACCTAAAAAATAATTCCTTCTTGTGAAACATACACCATCACATGCTAGGAGCAAGAGATGGTATCTTGATAGTGGATGCTCAAGGCATATGACGGAGATCCATCCCAATTCCCAAACTCACTAGCATGGGACGAAAGGCTATGTCACCTTCGGAGACAACAACAAAGGCAAAATCATTGGCAAGGGAACCATAGGTAACAAATCAAAGTTTTCCATTGATGATGTGTTACTAGTTGATGAATTAAAACATAATCTATTGAGCATTAGTCAATTATGCGATAAAGGTTATATCGTTAGATTTGAATCAAATATGTGCATTATTGAAAAAACCAAATCATAGCATTGACTATGATTGCTTTAAAACAAAATAATGTCTATACCATCAATCTTGATGAACTAAGTAATGAAATGTGTTTCTCCGCCATAAATGATGATGCTTGGCTTTGGCATAGGGAGATTAGGCCATGCAAGCATGAAAACAATATCTAAAATCTCATCTCAAAAATTGGTCGAGGGATTCGAATATAAAGTTTATTAAAAGATAAGGTATGGATGCATGTCAACTAGGGAAACAAATAAAAAACAAGCTTCAAACCAAAAAATCAAATTAGCACCACTAGACCGTTACAATTGATCCATTTGGACTTATTTGGACCAATTGATACAACAAGTCTAGGTGGAAACAAATATCTTTTTTTGTGATTGTGGATGACTACTCTAGATACACTTGGACCTATTTCTTGGCTCACAAAAGTGATTGTTTCAAGTGTTTCTCTAAATTTTATAAACTCACTCAAAATGAAAAAAGGGTTCATGATTTCATCAATTGAATTGATCATGGTGGCGAATTTCAAAACCATGACTTTCAAATTTTTTGTGAAGTAAATGGATACAATCATAACTTCTCCACTCCAGAAATCCCCAACAAAATGGAGTAGTTGAAAAAAAAATAGAAACCTACAAAAATGGCAAGAACTATGTTAAATGAACATAGTTTACCTAAATATTTTGGGCGAAGCAAGTAAATCTGACTTGCTACATCATGAATAGAGTCCTAATAAGACCTTCCTTATCTTAAAAAAACTCCTATGAATTATGGAATAACAAAAAAACCAAATATTTCCTATTTTTAAAGTTTTAGGTTGTAAATGCTTTATTTTTAAATGAAAGGGATGCCTTAGGAAAATTTGATGCAAAATCGATGAAGGCATCTTTCTTGGTTACTCTTCGTTTGAAAGCTTTTTTCGGGTTTTAATAAAAAAGAACCTTAGTAATTGAAGAGTCTATTCATGTAGTTTTTTAATGAAGTCTCAAATTTTAAGAAAAATGATTTTGATGATGATCTTGGTTTTGATAATTTGAATTTAAATGAACCCCCTCAAAAAAATAGCAACTTGGATGCACCTTCTTCAGAAATTTCCTTACCTAAGGAATGGAAGTATATAGATGCTCATCCAAGGGGCTAATTATAGGGGATACATCTAAAGGGGTTCAAACTCGTTCCTCTTTCAAAATTTTTTTAGCTAATGCCTTCCTCTCTCAAATTGAACCTAAGTGCATTGGTGAGGCCATAAAAAGATGATTTTTGGATTTTTTGCAATGCAAGAGGAATTGAATCAATTTGAGAGAAACAAGGTGTGGGAGCTTGTTCCTAGACCTAGTGACCATTTAGTCATTGGTACTAAGTGGGTCTTTAGAAACAAACAAGGACCGAAAATGGTATCGTGGTTAGAAACAAGGCTAGATTAGTGGCCAAAGGTTTCAACCAAGAAGAAAGGTATCGATTCTGAAGAAACCTTAAGCTCCGTGGCTCGATTAGAAGCCATAAGGATGCTCCTTGCCTATGCTAGTAGTTATAATTTTAAACTATTTCAAATGGATGTCAAAAGTGCCTTCTTGAATGGTTTTATTTTCGAAGAAATATATATATGTGAACAACCTCCCGGTTTGAAAATTCTCTTCTTCCTAATCATGTATTCAAATTGACTAAGGCTCTCTATGGCTTGAAACAAGCTTCTAGAGCTTGGTATGAAAGGCTTAGTTCCTTTCTTATTTTAAATAATTTTACCAAAGGCAAGGTTGATACTACATTGTTTATTAAACATTTTGAAAACAATTTTCTTATTGTACAAATTTATGTTGTGATATTATTTTTGGCTCTTCGGATGAATCACTATGTGAATCATTTGCCAAATCTATGAGTCATGAATTCGAAATGAGTTTAATGGGGGAATTAACTTTCTTTTTAGGATTACAAATCAAACAACTTAAGGATGGTATATTTCTCAACCAATCTAAATATACATTAGAATTGTTAAAACGATTTAACATGGATAATTCAAAAGCAATAAACACCCCTATGAGTACCGACTAAGTTAGATATGGATGAAAATAGTGAAAACTTTGATCAAAAAAACATACAGGGGAATGATAGGTAGTCTACTCTACCTTAAACAGCCACTAGACCGGATATCATGTTTAGTGTAGGACTTTGTGCTAGGTTTCAATCAAATCCTAAACTATCTCATCTTAAAAGTGTTAAAGAATATTTAGGTATCTTAAAGGAACTCCAAATTTAGGTTTATGGTATCCAAAATCTGAAAAATTTGATTTAATAGCTTCTGTGGATGCCCGATTTTTGGCGGATGTAGGATAGATAAAAAAGTACATCAGGAACATGCCAATTTTTTAGGACATGCACTTGTTTCTTGGACTTCAAGAAACAAAATTGATAACACTATCTCTGGTGAATGAAATACATTCTTCTTGAGTGCATCTTTGTGCACAAGTTGTTTGGATGAAAAATACATTGGAAGACTATGGAATTCACTTTAAAAATATTCCCATAAAATGTGATAATACTAGTGCCATATGTCTTACTAAAAATCCAATTCAGCATTCTAGAACTAAGCACATCGGCGTTAGGCATCATTTCATCTCATTGATCATGTTCTTAACAATAATGTTGTTCTAGAATTCATTGACACGAAGCATCAATTAACAGACATATTCACAAAAAAGCCTTGAATGAAGACCAATTTGAATTCATTAGAAGGGAATTAGGCATGTTAAATTGTCCCTAAAATGAGCTTCACGAAAAATGACTAGATCCTTTTCCTTTCTTTTGTAGATTTGATTTCTTCTTTCTTCTTCACTTCAAAATGATCCATTAAAAGTATAACTTATTATCTTGGGGAAACAAACAAAAGGGGAGAGGAAGAAAAATTTTTTTCTTTCCTCCACGAGATGCCCAGTGGTGCTTACTTACAGAATCAGCGATTACTGCTTTGGCCTTCAGGCGCCGGGTGACACCGGTCGATTGGCGGTGGCAACAAGCAAGCGACCCTTATTCTTAGGGGGTTAGGGCGTGGTGACAACCCCCCAACTTAGAAGAAAGCTCTCAAACCCTCTCCCATTTCCTCTAACCCTCATTCGCCTCTTAGAAACTTGGGGGAAGGTTTCTTGGTGGTCCAAACCTTCCATCTCTCGACATAATCTCCATAAGGTAACACTTGAAATCCTTCTTTTGATATCTCATTCCCTCTTTTCCTTTCTCTTTCCTTTGCTTATTTTCACAATTTCATCATCATCTTGTCTAGAATAATGGCTCTAAGAGATCAAAAAGGAAAAAGGATTGAAGGAGATTCATTTGACCATAATCTTTTTTAGATCAAAAAGTAGCCCTTAGTTTTCCAAAATTTGAAAGGCAGAGGTATCCATAAGGGAAAATATGTTGACTTGGATGAACTAGAAGACTTAGATCCCATTAGGTATTTTGCACACCTAAAAAGCTCTACCACTCTGCAACTAGATGAACAATCTATCATGATTAGTTAGATTGTTCTATGCCAACCTATATGAGGGACAATAATAGCCTAAGCACTTACCTTCTAGGAACACCCATTAGAATATTTGACAACACCATTTGTGAGCTAATTGGCATAACTGAAAAAAGATGAGGATGCTATTTTAAAGGTAAATGGGACGTCAACTCAATAGGAGCAACCTATCTAGGAAGCGGTAGAAACAATCTTTGCAAATCAAACCTTGACTTCCTACCCAGGCTGTGAACACTACTTGCCTTTCAGCGCTAAAATTCTTCATCACATTATCACAAGCATCATATTCCCCAAACAATTTCATCTTGTGAAATAAGTCAAATTGAGATGAGTACCATGTATTGGATTATGGCCGGTCAGGGATAATTGTTTTGGGTACTCAATTGACAACACATGCAGGATATTATGGGTAAAGAATACTATGCTGCCATATGGGAGGTTAATCACTAGATTTCTTCATGCCTATGACATTTGCATCCCACAGATGAAGAATCTATTCAAAATGATAAATATAACATAATAAATAAAAACCTGCTTTGAAAAGACTTAGGTGCACCTTTAGCAATGGCATATGGGTTAGGCAGCCTAGAAGGACGGATCAATTCCTCCACAAATAGAACACCCGAAACACCAATTCTTATGGGAAATGAATCTCCTCCTCCTAGTCCTTTTTGGCATGACACCTTGACTCTATTTCCTCCTCTCGAAGATCGCATTATGGTGACTGTCTCAGATCAAATCACAGCAAGAACATATTCAAAATCAACAAGTTGAAATTTTGAAGACACTCGTTTCTTGAATGAAAAAATGGATATCATGTATCAGCATTGTGGATTACCTCTAAGGATTAAAGTGATGTATCTTTTAATTCATTACATTTTTGCTTTTAACAACAAGTTTGTCATCGATTAAGCGATAGCTGATCCTTCCTTTTAGATAACTCTTTGGTATCTTTTAATTATGTTTTGATCTGCATGATTTCTTTTGGATAAACTATTTCGGCAAATTTCAATGATAAACCTTGTTAAATGCTATTTTTTCGATGGCTTGTCTCCTTTTGTTGATGACAAAGGGGGAGAAGTGATGACCTACACCATAATGATAGCATAACTTATATGGATTACAAAAACTTGTGTGATATGATTGACTTATATGCCTTGCAAAATCCATGAGAATATCACAAGATTGATTGATCATATTGAAAGCATGCCATACAATATATATTGAAAATCTTTATCTTATAAGTAGTAAAATTTGTCCCTTTTTCATTTAACTTATGATTTTTCATAGAAGTTTTGTATTCACTATTGTTTAAAAAGAGGTTCACGATAAGCTCTACGGTTAGAACTTATGGGTTATGATTGAAATCAATGGAATGGAATTCAAGTGGTTTTATCTTCTCATAATATGGCATATAGATGGGGGAGTTATGTTTAACTCGTCATCAATTGATTGTCATCATCAAAGGGGAGATTATTGAATCTCGGTTTTGATGATAAAATCAATTGATAGGTTATTAATCTAATCCATATTATTGAGTTAAGTGTGCAGGATTAACTTCGATAAAACAGAAAACACAAAGCAAGTATCTAGGAAGTCGAGTTCGATGAGCGTTTAAGAGTCGAAGAATAATTAGGAGATCTGCGGGAACCAACCGAGAAGAAATCGGGAACCTGTTGGAAGTTAGTAGAAGAGATGGTGGGAGGTTCTAGAGATCTTAGAGAAGTCTCGACTACTCATTAAAGTCATCACAAGTTCGGGAGCATGCTTGGACCCGTCGAAGGAAGTTAGTCCGGGCTTCATAGGAACAAAGACTTGATGTTCAGCGGTTATTAAATTAACTTACAGTGTGTTTTGTTATGTAGTTCACTTGTAGTGGATTAGGATTAAGAAGATAATCCTATATATCTGGTTAGCCAAGCTGGGGCCAAAGTCAGTGGTTTGGGCTAAAAAAGCCAAACCAAGTGAGCCCAGTAGAGTCGGTGGTGGCACCTTTTGAAGGTGATGACACCTCTTAAATTTGGCGATGGCCTTGACTGCAGCCTTTTTTTTTTTTTGGCTGGGCAGTGGCACCTTGACATCGAGGAACAAAGAAATTTGAATTTTGGAGCCCAAATTTTGGAGCCCAAATTTGAATCCTCTTGAGGCCTATAAATACCCCTCAAATCTCGGTGAGAATACAACCTTTTTGAGCAGCAAGAGTTTGAGAGAAAAATCTTAGAAAAAGTGTTAGCTTTCTTTTCTTTTCAATTTGCTAGTGTTCACCTCATCTCTTCTCGAAAATCTGTAAGAGGTGGGCAGCTTGTAAAAAGTTGTAAGAGGGTATTTACCCTTCATTTCAAAAAGCTTGCTAGTGGAAGGTGGGAGCCTCATTGAAGAGGGGCCATAAAGTGGAGTGGGTCATTTGGTAGAACCACTCTAAAATCGGCGTGATCGTGGTTTTGCGTTTCATTCTTGTTATTTATTGCAAATCTTCTTATATGCTCACGGTTCCTTATTACTTTTGCTTTGCGTATTTAAGAATCGCTTTCAAGATTAAACTTGTCAAGTTCAGCTCTCTTCATCTGAAAAGATTTTTTATAAAACCGAAGTTTTTTATCATTGCACTAATTCACCCCCCTCTTAGTCTTTGCTCGATCCTAACAAAAAGCGACACCGTCCCTACTATCTGAATCGACATCGACCTTGTGCCACCGGAAGTTCAGTCTTTGAGATGGCTTACGTTTTTGCTTCGCTCATGTGGATTAAGCAGCGCGACGCATAAAAACAGCCAAAAATTGGCCAAAACAGCCCAAAAATAGGCCAAAACTAGCCAATTTTGGCTGGCGGCGGCGGCGGCAGCGGACAATAAGCGAAGTGAGGAAACGACACCGTCCCTGCTATCTGAATGCCCCATCAGCCCTGTGCCACTCGGGGTTCTAAGTACTAAGATGGTGGCGTTTTGCTCCGATCCGCGTCGTTCGCCGCGGCACGCGAGCGGCCCAAAAACAGGCCAAAACAGCCCAAAACAGGCCAAAACGCCGGCCATTTTTGAGTGCCAGCGGCGGCGGCGGCGGTGAACAGCAACGGCGCGGAGGCAACACCGATCCTTGCTATCTGAATGCACCATCAGCCCCTACCACCCGGAAGTCTAAGTCTTGAGATGGTGACGTTTGCTCTGCTCATGTCGTTCGCTTTGGCACACAAAAGCGACCAAAAGCCCGGCCAAAACAGCCTAAAAGCAGGGCCATTTTGGTTGAAGCGGCGAAGCGGCGGCGGACAACAAGCGAAACAAGAGGCAGGACCGTCCCAGCTAGGCGAATGCACCATCAATACTGTGCCACCTAGGGGTCAAAGGTGCTGAGATGGCGACGTTTACTCCGCTCACGTCGTTCGCCCACGGCACACAAGAACTGCCCAAAAACAGGACAAAACAGCCAAAAAGAGCCCAAACTGGCCATTTTTGGCTGACAGCGGCGGTGGCGGCGGACAATGGCGGCGAAAGTATACCGTCCTACTATCTGAATGCCCCATCAGCCCTGTGCCAGCCGAGGTTCAAAGGCGGTGAGATGGCTGGCGTTTTGCTCGGCTCGCGTCGTTCACCCGTGGCCCGCCAAAACGGCCCAAAATCTGGCCAAAACAACCTAAAAGCGGGCCAAAACTGGCCATTTTGGTTGAGAAAGCGGCGGCGGCGGATAGTGGCGAAGGCGATAGGCAACACCGTCCTGCTACCGCGAATGCACCATCCTGCCCTGTGCCACCGAAGATTTCGGGTGCTGAAATGGCTGACGTTTTGCTCCGCTCACGTCGTTAGCGACGGCATACAAGAACTGCTTAAAACTAGCCAAAACAGGCCAAAAGCGTGCCAAAACTGGCCATTTTTTTTTTGCTGGCGGCGGCGGCGGACTCTGGCGAAGGGCGAGGCAACACCGTCCCTGCTATCTGAATGCCACATGTAGCGTGGGCCACCCGAGGGTTCAAAGGTGCTAGGATGGCTGGCGTTTTGCTTTGCTCACATCGTTCGCCGTGATGCGCCAATAAATGCCCAAAAAAACAGGCCAAAGGCGACACAAAAAGAGCCAAAACTGGCCATTTTAAGCTGGCGGCGGCGGCGGCGGAGGAGGACATGGCGATAGGCAGCACCGTCACTGCTATCTGAATGCACCATCTAGCCCTGTGCCACCGGGGGTTCGAGTCTTTGAGATGGTGACGTTTTTCGCCGCTCATGTCGTTCGCCAGCGGCATGCAAGAACTGCCAAAATTGGCCAAAATGGGCCAAAACTGGCCATTTTTGGCTGAGTGGCGGCCGTGACGGCGAGAACAGCGGCGGCGCGGAGGCAACACCGTCCCTGCTACGAATGCCCCATCCTGCCCTTTGCCACCGAGGATTCGAGTCTTTGAGATAACTAACGTTTTGCTCGCTCCGTCGTTCGCCCGCGACACACAAAAACGACCCAAAACTGGCCAAAATAGCCCAAAAGGGCCACAACTAGCCATTTTAGGCTGAAGCGGCGGCGACAAGCGGCGGACAGTGAAAGCGAAGCAGAGGCAACACCATCCTACTATTCGAATACACCATCAGCCCTATGCCACGAGGGGTTCGTCTTTGAGATAGGCGGCGTTTTGCTCCGCTCACATCGTTCGTCGCGACACACAAAACGGCCCAAAAATGGCCAAAACAGCCGAAAAGCGGCAAAACTGGCCATTTTGGCTGGAGGAAGTGGCGGCGACGACGAACAACGGCGGCGAGGCAACACCGTCCTACTATTCGAATACACCATCAGCCCTGTGCCACCGGAAGTTCAGAGTGCTGAGATGGCAGATATTTTGCTCCGCTCTCGTCGGTCGCCACAGCACACAAGAACTGCCCAAAAATTGGACAAAACAGAAAAAAAAAAGCGGGCCAAAACTAGCCATTTTGGCTGGCGAAGAAGCGACAAGTGGCGGACAGCGAGCAAAAGCGAGAGGCAGCACCGTCCTTGCTTCACGAATGCCCCATCCAGCCTTGTGCCACCTGGGGATTTCAGAGTCTACTGAAGATGGGTGGCGTTTTGCTCCCGCTCAAGTCGTTCACCGCGACGCAAGAACTACCAAAAACTGGCCAAAATGGCCCAAAAAGGCAAAACTGGCCATTTTGGCTAAAGCGGCCGGCGAGTGGCGGACAGTGGCGGCGAGAGGCAACACCGTCCTGCTATACAAATGCCCCATCCAGCCCTGTGCCACCGGGGGAGTTCAAAGTGCTGAGATGGCGGACCTTTTTGCTCGCTCACGTCGTTCGCCGCGGCACACAAGAACGGCCCATAAACTGGCCAAAACAGCCCAAAATGTGCCCAAAATTGGACATTTTTGGCTGGAAGCGGCGGCGGCCGGGGACTCTGCGGCTGGAGAAGGCAACCAGTACCTGCTATATGAATGCCACATGTAGCCCTGTGCCACCCGATTCAGGGGTGCTAGGATGGCTGACGTTTTGCTCCGCTCACATTGTTCGCCCGCGATCATAAAAAATGCCAAAAAACAGGCCAAAAGCGGCTCAAAAACGAGCCAAAACTGGCCATTTTTTGGCGGCGGCGGCGGCGGCGGACAACCCAGCGGCGGAGGCAACACCGTCCCTGCTATCTGAATGCCCCATACTGCCTTGTGCCACCAGGGGGTTCAGTGCGAGAGAAGGCTGACGTTCGCTCGCTCCGTCGTTAGCCCATGACACACAAAACGGCCCAAAAATTGGCCAAAGGGGCCCAAAGGGGCCAAAACTGCCCATTTTGGCTGGGCAGCGGCGGCGAGCCGCGAGACAACGGCGAAACAAAAGGCAACATCGTCCCTGCTATACGAATGCCCCATCAGCCACAATGCCAACCAGGGGGTTCAGTCTTTGAATCGACATTTTGCCCTGCTCCGTCGTTAAGCCCCGGCACAAAGGAACGGCCCAAAAACTGGCCAAAATAACCCAAAAATGGGCCAAAACTTGCAATTTTTGGCTGAGTGAGCGAACGACGAGCGACGGAGAGCGAGGGAAGCGAGAGGCAGCAACGTCCCTACAATACGAATGCCCCATCCAGCCCTGTGCCACCCGGGGCGTTCCAGGGTGCTGAGATGGCTGATGTGTTGCTCCGCTCACGTCGTTTACCGCAGCACACATGAACGGCCCAAAAAGTTACAAAAACAACCCAAAAACTGGCCAAAACTGGCCATTTTTGGCTGAGCGAGCGAGCGGCGGACAGTGAGCGAATCGATAGGCAGCACCGTCCCTGCTATACGAATGCCCCATCCAACCCTGAGACACCCGAGGGGGTGCAGGGTGTTGAGATGGATGATGTTTTGCTCCGCTCACGTTGTTCGCCCATGACCGCGTAGAACTGCTTAAAACTTGCCAAAACAGACCAAAAGCGGGCCAAAAATGGCCATTTTTAATTTGAGTGAAAGTGTGGCGGACCGGCGGACAGTGGCGAAGCAAGAGGCCGCACTGTCCTAGCTATACGAATGCCCCATCCTGCCCAGTGCCACCCGGGGGGTTCTAGGATGCTAAGTTGGAAGAAATTTTGGTCCGCTCATGTCGTTCGCCGCGGCACACAATAATTGCCCAAAAACTGGCCAAAACGGCCCAAAAACTGGACATTTTTGGCAGAGCGAGCGAGCGGCGAGTGGCAGACAGCAAGCGAAGTGAGAGGCAGCACCGTCCCTACTCTACGAATGTCCCATCCAGCCCTGTGCCACCCGGGGGGTTCCAGGGTACTGAGATGGCAGACGTTTTGCTCTGCTCACGTCATTCGCCGAGACATGCAAGAATTGCCCAAAAACTAGCCAAAACAGTCCAAAAATGGGCCAAAACTAGCCATGTTTGGCTGGCTGGCGACGGACAGCGGCGGCGAGAAACAACACCGTCCCTGCTGCATCTGAATGCCCCATCCAGCCCTATGCCATCGGGGGTTCGAGTCTTGAGATGGTGACGTTTTGCTCGCTCACGTCGTTCCTGTGGCCCATAAAAAGCGGCCCAAAATCAAAACAACCTAAAAGCGGGCCAAAACTGGCCATTTTTGGCTGGCGAGTGTCGCGACGGTTTGCCGGATAGTGGCTGGCGATAAGCAACACCGTCCCTGCTATCTGAATGCACCATCCAGCCCTGTGCCACCCGGAAGTTCGAGTCTTGAGATAACCCGACGTTTTGCTCATTCGCGTCGTTAATGACGACATACAGAACTGCCCAAAACTAGCCAAAAGAGCCCAAAAGCGGGCCAAAACTAGCCATTTTTGGCTGGTAATGACCCGGCGGAGTTCTGGCGTGGCGAGAGGCAAGCGCTCCCTGCTATCTGAATGCCACATGTAGTGTCGTGTGCCACCGGGGGTTCAGTGCTAGGATGGCTGGCGTTTTGCTCGCTCATATCGTTCGCCATGATGCAAAGAAATGCCAAAAAACAGGTCAAAAGCGACACAAAAAGCGAGGCAAATGGCCATTTTTGGGTGACGGCGGCAGCGGCGGAGGATAACGAAGATAGGCAGCACCGTCCCTGCTATCTGATGCACCATCTAGCCCAATGCCACCCGAGGGTTCAGTCTGAGATGGCTGACGTTTTCGCCAGCTCCGTCGTCGTTCGCGTACGTAAGAACTGCCAAAATTAATAAAAAAGCGGGCCAAAACTGGCCATTTTGGCTGAAATGGCGGCGGACAGCGAGCAAAGTGAGAGCAGCACCGTCCCTGCTATCTGAATGTACCATCAGCCTTATGCCACGGGGGGGGGTTCGGGGTGCTCGGATGGTGACGTTTTGCTCCGCTCGCGTCGTTGGTGCGACGCGCAACAACTGCCAAAAACAAGCAAAATGGGCCAAAACTGGCCATTTTTGGCAAAAAGCGAAGCGGCGGCGGACAAAGTGAAGCGAGAGGCAGCACCGCCCTGTTATCGAATGCCGATCCTACCCCTGTGCAACCCGGGGGTTCAGTCTTGAAAAGCTGATGTTTTGCTCCGCTCTCGTCGTTCGCCCGCGGCACACAAAACGGCCCAAAACTGGCCAAAAGAGCCCAAAAGCGGGCCAAAAATGGCTATTTTTTTGGCTGAGTGAAACGGCGACGGCGGCCGGACGGCGGACAACGAAGTGAGAGGCAGCACCGTCCTGCTATCGAATGCCCCATCAGCCCTGTGCCATCGAGGGGTTTCGGGGTGCTGAGATGGCTGGCGTTTTGCCCGCTCGCGTCGTTAAGCCCGCGACGCGCAGAACTGCCAAAAACTAGCCAAAACATACCAAAACAGGCAAATCTGGCCATTTTTGGTTGAAGCCGGCAGCGGCGGAACAACCGAAAGCGGCGATATGCATCCGCGGTCCCTACTATCGAATGCCCTATCGCTCCGTCATTAAGCGCGGCACACAAGAACTGCCCAAAACCTGGCCATTTTTGGCGAAGCGGGCGGCGACGGCGGCCGGACAGCGGCGGCGAGAGGCAACACCGTCCTACTATCACGGATGTCCCATCCAGCCCTGTGCCACCGGGGTTTCAGGGTACTGAGATGGCTGACATTTTGCTCCGCTCCGTCGTTAAATCGTGGCATGCAAGAACTGCCCAAAAACTGGCCAAAAAAGCCCAAAAATGGGCCAAAACTGGCCATTTTTGGCTGAGCGAGTGAGCGACGAGCGGCGGACAGCGAACGAAGCGAGAGCAGCACCATCCCTGCTAAACGAATGCACCATCTAGCCTTGTGCCACCCGGGGGTTCCAGGGTGCTGAGATGGCTGACGTTTTGCTCCGCTCACGTCGTTCGCCGCGGCACACAAGAACGGCCTAAAAACTGGCCAAAATAACCCAAAAACAACCGAAAAATTGGCCATTTTTGGCTGAGCGAGCGAGCGGCGAGCGGCGGACAGCGAGCGAAGCGAGAGGCAGCACCATCCCTACTATACAAATGCCCCATCCAGCCCTATGCCACCCAGGGGGGTTCAGGTGCTGAGATGGCTGACATTTTGCTCCGCTCACGTCGTTCATACGACGCGCAACAACTGCCAAAAACTGGCCAAAATGGGCCAAAACTGGACATTTTGGGCGGCGGCGGCGGCGGACAGCGGTGAAGCGAGAAGCAACACCACCCTGCTATCGAATGCCCCATCCTGCCCTGTGCAACCCGGGGTTCAGGGTGCTAAGAAAGCTGGCGTTTTGCTCAGCTCTCATCATTCGCCGCGGCACACAAGAACGGCCCAAAAACTGGCCAAAATAGCCCAAAACCGGGTCAAAACTAGCAATTTTTTGCTAAGCGAGAGAGCGGCGAGCGGCGGACAGCGAGCGAAGTGAGAGGCAGCACCGTCCCTGCTATACGAATGCCCCATCCAGCCTTGTGCCACCCGAGGGGTTCTAGGGTGCTGAGATGGCTGACGTTTTGCTCCGCTCACGTCGTTCACCGCAGCACACAAGAAAGGCCCAAAAACTGGCCAAAACAGCCCAAAAGCGGGCCAAAAATTGTTTTTTTTGGCTGAAGTGAAATGCCGGCCGGACAGCGAGTAAAGCGAGGCAGCACCGTCCCTGCTATCTGAATGCACCATCCAGCCCTGTGCCCCCGGGGTTTCGGGTGCTCGGATGGCTGACATTTTGCTCCGCTCACATCGTTCGTCAGCGGCCGCGAAACAACTGCCCAAAACTGGCCAAAGCGGGCCAAAACTGGCCATTTTTGGCTGAGCGAACAATGACGGCGGACAGCGAGTGAAGCGAGAGGCAGCACCGCCCTGCTATCTGAATGCCCCATCCTGCCTTGTGCAACCAGGGGGGTTCAGGGTGCTGAGAAGGCTGACGTTTTCTACGCTCTCGTCGTTAGCGCGACACACAAGAACAATACCCAAAAACTGGCCAAAGGGCCCAAAAACAGCCAAAATGGCTATTTTTGGCGAGTGGCGGCGGCGAGTGTAGGACAGCTAAGCGAAAGCGAGAGGCAGCACCGTCCCTGCTATCTGAATGTCCCATCCAACCCTGAGCCACGGGGGTTCGGGGTGCGAGATGGTGACGTTTTGCTCCTCCGTCGTTAAGCCATGACACACAAAATTGGCCAAAAGCCAAAAAAAAGGGCCAAATGGCCATTTTTGGTCGAAATTTGGCGGCGTCGAACGGCGGCGGACGAGCAGCGAGAGGCCGCTACCGTCCCTACTATACAAATGCCACATCAAACCCTGTGCCACCGGGGTTCAGTCTTTGAGATTCTTGACGTTTTGCTCAAAGCTCCGTCGTTCGTTGGCGTGTAACACCCCTCATTTCGAATTTTCAGTATAAGTTTCTGGTTGTAATGTATGTATCTATTTTAAATTTGATAAAAAGTCAAAGTATGAATCTGAGAACTTATTCATAAGAGTTGGAGGATTTGTTAAAAGAAAGAATCTGAGGACCTATATGTAAACCCTAAGGACTTAATCGTGAATATGATAAATCCTAGGACTAAACTGTAAAATATACAAAAATACAAACTTCACCGTTTAAGCCTCTCTGCCTTCGTTCTTAAGGAAGCAGAGAAGGAAGCTCGTGGGTGATCAAAGAAAGAAAAGAAAGAAAAAGAAGAAGAAGAAGAAGAAGAAGAAGAAAAAAAATTTGGGTTTTAGGGTTCTTGCTTTAATCTTTTCACTTCGGGTCAAAATTCTCAAAGGCAAGTGTTCTAACCCCATCCTAGAGAATTTTTAGTCTCTGTTTTTATGTTGAATCAAAATAAATTGAAGGATTTCTATTTAGAAACTGATATGTCTTTATTTGGACATAGAACCATGGATTTTGAAGTTTTCTTTTCGGTAAACTGACCCCTATACACTTTTTCAGCTATAAGTTTTAGTAAAAAATGTGAATTTGGACAAAAACTATTTTGTTTCAAAGTAGACTCTTATATCTTCCTTTTGACACTGATTTTGTAGATTTTGGAGACTGAATACTTACCCAAACATCTGTTTCAATTGAGCCTATAGACGCTGTAAAACAGGGTTCAAGATTTCTGACCTGTCGATACTAAAATGCCTATAACTCCCTATTGAAAATTCTGAATTGTACCAAACAGATTTTATTTGAAACTAGACTTGAAAATCTTTCTTTTGAGCTATAGTTCGAAAATTTTGGAATTCAATTGCCTACCCTATTATCTGTTGAATCCGACCCTATAAATTCTGCAAAACAGTGATTGTGTTTTTGACCTTGTGTTACCAAATTAAAGGTAACTCCGCGTTGGGAACCCTGTTTCATATGAAATTTGTTCCATCAGAATATAGATTGATATATGGTTTGACCATAGTTTTCTTATGGGTATTGGAGCATAATTGATATTCTGAAGTATTTGTTTGATGTGCCACTGGAATTCTGTCCGAAATCGAGCTTTGGTCGATTTCGCATATTCTGCTCCGTTCCTTTGGATATTTGAATTCGTTAAACCTTCTTATTGGATTTGAGCTAAATATGATTGCTTGGAAATCCCTGTACACTCTTATTTTTATTTCATTCCAAATCTGAATACATTTGTGAGAGATTTGTTCTTTGTTCGTATTGTCTCGAAAAGGCACATGCCGTTTGTTGTTCACTTTTGTGCTTCGATATATGCTACTTATTGTTAAAACTGCCCTCTTGTACTCTGGTGTGTGGGATTATGCGGACCTTTGCCAGAAATGATAAAGGGTATATCGCTTATTACCAGCTCTGTGGGGTCCTTTTCGTGGGATCGCTTATTACCAGCTTCTGTGGGGTCCGCTCGTGGGATATTACGGACCTTTGCCAGAAATGGTAAAGGGTATGTGCTTAGAGCCCTGCGATGCTCTGCCGGCCCCTCGACTTCACCTATCGTGGGTGGATGGATCTCCCAGGCGTGGGAGACTTTTGTCAGTGGTGGTCATTCAGAAATGGATGAATCACATTCGGTGAGATCCCACCACACCTTCTATATGTTTGATATGACATCGAGAGTTTTGGTGAGTTGTTTTCTGTTCATGCTCACGGATAAGAATGATATGATTGCAACCTCAAGGGCGATGTTTGAGCTTCTATGCGATATTTGTTTTGATATGCTCTGAAATGCTTCATTCTTTGATGATTTTGCTTGAAATGTTCCATATGCCGTTGATATGCTTGAACATTTTATATGCCATTGATAAGCTCGATATGTTACCTTTATTCTTGATATGCTCAATTACTCTATGCCCCAATCATGGGGAACCAAATATGTAAGATTGAAAGGACAATTGTGTTTTCTGCTCCTAATGATATTATGTCTACAAAATGGTATATTCTGCCTTGAATTTTGGAACTGTATCTCTTTGGAAGTTGTACTATTTTTTATATGGATATGTTAGTCACTTCTTTGAGCTCTTTATGCTCACCCGTTTGTTGATAAATTTTTTGGGGATAGCATATTGCTTGCCTAAATGTTAAGATTGGGTGAGATTGATTGGAAAGTTTAGAAGATTTTGGGCTGATCTTTGTTAGCATATGTGTATTTTTGTTGTATAAGATACTCTGCATCTTATGAAATGTGGCGATGAATCTAAACATGTGGATTTTTTTGTGTAAGATAAAAGGATCCCTCATGTATAGGATTTTGGTATGTTAAGTTAAATTAAGTGTAATGATATGATCTTATGGTAATCGTTGGTTTGGTGACTGCATAGACTTCCCCATTTGTGAATTTATATTGTGGTTATTATTTTGATGAGTTGAGTTGATTGTATGAATTATCAGTGATGTGTGGTATGTTTATGAATTGCACGAGGGTTATGAATTTGTAGACTATAGAGGTGAAATTTTGATTTGAATGTTTTCTTAGTGACCTCAAATGTGTGCTTGGATCACAGGTTAGTTATGATGAAAATTTTAAATATTGGCGATATTTTTTGAGGCGTGAAAAGAGGTGGTATCGAGCATTGTTTGAGGATCACGGAAATATTTTATCGTTGGCGATGCAAAATATATTGAGGTCTAGTGATAATGATTGGTGGAAATTTTATTTGATGCATTTTAGGAATCTAGGATGATGAGGACTTATGGTCCTCCAATTTCATTGTTTTGATTAATTAAGGGGGATGAAAGGGTTGATCGAGGATACAAAATCAGAGTAAGCCTTGATGAAAACATGGTGAACCAAATTTCATTGGTGGTAGAAAAATGGATGATGCAAAGCAGAGAAGATATTTGATGTACAAAATTGTTCTAATGATCGAAAGAATTCTTTTGCCACCTTATATTTGGAAGTAGAGGTGATCATTAATGGCAACAAAGAAAATAATTTTTGGAGATCGATTATTACGAATGATAAGGACAAGTTTACCAATAAAAATATGATTGGAAATGAATTTGGAAGTAATAACAAGAGTGTCAAGATATTTGGATTTGAAAAGGAAAGTCATCGAAAAAGACTTAATCATATGTGAATTGCAAGTTAAGTTATGAAACATGTTTGTGTTTTTAGGGTGACTAGAGCCTATTTTGCTTGTGGAAAGTTAGATCATCAAGTAAGAGATTGCCCTCTTGAGCAGGAAAAAAAAAAGAGCCCTTTGCCTCCTAGACCCTCAACCTATGCTAGAGCGTATGCTATCCTTTGAACAAGATCCTAAAGCTTCTAAATCTGTGGTTGAAGGTATTCTTCATGTTTCTAAGAGAAATGCAAAAGTTTTGTTTGATCCGGCTCCAACTTATCTTTTGTTTCACAATACTTAGCTTGTCACTTGGATATTCTACCTAGACTCTGGATTATATGTTATATGTAACAAGCATTTGTTGTTGGGATTCATTGGCAACAAACTTGGTTTACAGATCTTGTTTGATTTCTATTGGAGAACACGAATTCCTTGCTGATTTGATTCTCCTAGAGATCCGGGCTTTGATATTATACTTGGCATGGATTGGTTATCTTCTCATCACGCTAGTATTGATTGTTACAAAAAAATAATTACTTTACGCATACGGATCGACCCTATATTTTTCTTTGAGGGCATTAGGCATGATTTGCCTCCTTGCTTGATATCGACACTTCAAGTTTATCGTCTTATGCAGAAAAGGTTGTTTTGTTATATGGGGTGTGTAAAGGAGCATTCAAATGGAAACCCATCTTGATGAAATTGTAGTGGTCAAAAGAATTCCACGATGTATTCCCATATAACTTGCACTGGTTTACCTCTAGATAGAGAGGGTGAATTTGCTATTGATCACGGTCTCAGTACCACCCCAATATCTAAGCCTCCCCTGAGAATGGCACCACTCGAGCTAGAGGAATTAAAAAGCAAATACAAGAATTATTAGATAAGGGTTTCATACGACCCAGTATATCCCCATTGGGTGCTCAGGTACTATTAGTGAAGAAGAAGGATGGAACATTGAGGCTTTGTATTGATTATAGGCAGTTGAATGGGTGACCATCAAAAATAAGTATCCCATACCTAGAATTGATAATTTGTTTGATCAACTGCAGGGTGCACAAGTATTCTCTAAGATTGACACGAGGAATTCGAGGTTACTATCGAGTTGAAGATCAAGGAGGAGGATATTTCAAAAGCGACTTTGAGAACTTCGATATGGTCATTATGAATTCTTGGTGATGCCTTTCGGTTTGACAAATGCCCTACAGCTTTTTTATGGAACTAATGAATAGGATATTTCAACAGCTCTTGGATATCTGTGTAATTGTATTTATTGATGACATATTGGTGTATTCAAAGAGTCGAGGGAGAATGAGGAACACTTGAGAGATGTGTTGTCCATACTAAGAGAAAAGAAGTTGTATCTGAAGTTCAACAAATGTGAATTTTGGTTGAATGAAGTTGCTTTCTTAAACCATGTGATTTGAGGGAATGGTATATCTATTGATCCAAGGAAAATAGAAAGCTGTAGTTGAATGGGAAGTACCAACAAATGTAGCAGAAGTTGAAGCTTTTTGGGCATGGCGGGTTATTACAGGGAGATTTGTTGAGGGATTTTCTCGAATGCTCAACCTCTCACCAACCTCACTAAAAGAATATGAAATTTGTATGGGGTGATGATTGTGAGCAAAGTTTTCAAGAGTTAAAAAAGAAGATTGACTAGTGCCCCTATTCTCACTATTCAAGTGGTAGTGAGGATTTTGTAGTTTATCTTGATGCTTCAAGAAAAGGCCTAGGATGTGTTTTGATACAGGAAGGGAGAGTAATTGCTTATTCTTCTAGGCAACTTAAAGGTTATGAATTGAATTATCCAACTCATGATTTGGAATTAGCAGCAATTATTTTTGCTCTAAAGATTTGGAGACATTATTTGTATTGTCGACAGTTTGAAATCTTCACTGATCACAAGAGTTTAAAATACATTTTCACTCAGAAACAGTTAAACATAAGGCAGCGAAGATGGATAGAACTTTTGAAGGATTATGATTGTGCCATCCGTTATCACCCGGGCAAAGCCAATGTTTGTGGTGATGCACTTAGTAGGAAATCTACAAGTTTTTGGCTAGTCGGTTTGTGAAGCAATGGAAGTTATTAGAAGAAAATTTTGATTTGAAAGCTTTGAGGAAAGAGCAAGACTTCGATGATATTGATGGCCTCCATTCAAGTGCAATCCGATCTTATTCAACAAATTAAGGAAGGACAATTACGAGATCCACATTTAATCTACTTGAGGAATAAAGTAGAAAAGGAATTGAAGCCCACGATTTCAAGTTTCAAATGATGGCCTATTGAGATTTGGGAGAGGGTATGTGTACCAAATGAACCAGATATCAAGAATCAAATCCTAAAGGAAAGTCATACTTCAAAAATGCGCCATGCATCCGGGAGCACTAAGATGTATAGGGATATCCAAAGTCATTATTAGTGGGAAGGCATGAAGAAGGAAATTGCAATGTATGTTTCAAAATGTTTGACTTGTCGACAAATCAAAATAGAACACCAAAGACACGGAGGTTGTTGCAACCTTTAGATATTCTGAATGGAAATGGGAATGTATTACCATGGATTTTTGTTTAGGGACTACCCATAACCTCTAGGAAGCATGATGCTATTTGGGTTATCAATGATAGGTTAACAAAATCTGCGTATTTCCTACCAATTAATATGACTTATTAAGCTTGGCGGACTTGCAGATTTATATGTCAATGAAATAGTAAGACTTCATGGTATTCCAAAGGAGATCATCTCGATAGAGACTCTAGATTTCTCTCTAGATTTGGAGAAGATTGCAGAATCGATGGGCACTAAAAGTTAAGTTTGAAATCTTGCATATCATCCTCGGTGATGGTAATGAGAAGAAAGAACAATTCAAACACTTGAGGATCTGCTTAGAGCCTAGGTTATGGATTGGAAAGGTGAATGGGATAAGGATATTTCACTTGTTGAGTTCACTTATAATAATAGTTATCATTCAAGTTTTAGGATGGCTCCTTGTGAAGCTTTTATATGGAAAGTACATAACACCTATATGTTGGGAAGAAGTTGGTGTGGAAAGAAATTAGCCCAGGACAAGGTACAAGAAACTTCCGAGAAAATTCAAGTTATAAGGAAAAAAAGTTAAAACTGCTTTCGAAGTAAATCAAAAGAGTTATCTTGAGCAATAGAAGGCGAGATATTGAGTTTGAAATCGGAGATTTTGTATTCTTGAAAGTCTCCCCTTCCAAAGGCATTATTAGGTTTGGGAAGAAAGGAAAGTTAAGCCCAGATTTATTGGACCTTTTGAGGGTTCTCGAGAGGGGTTGGTTACGTAAACTACAGAGTTGCCTTGCCACCGACATTGAGTCATGTCCATGATATATTTCATGTCTCGATGATTAGGAAGTATATATATGACCCTTCTCACATCATTAAGTATGGTGGTGGAGATTGATAAAGATTTATCTTATGTTGAAGAGCCTATTGGATCGTTGATAAGAGAGAAAAAAGTCCTAAGGAATCGGGTCATGTCCTTTGGTTCAAATAATTTGGAGACATCATTCTGGAGGAAACAACTTGGGAGCTAGAGGAGGAAATGACAAAGGTGTACCCCGTCTTTTCATCGATAGAAGTGCGATAAATTTAGAGGACTAAATTTTTTTTTTTTTAAGGGGAGAGTGTAACACCCCTCATTTAAATTTTTAAGTATAAGTTTCTAGTTGTAATGTATGTATCTATTTTAAATTTGATAAAAAGTCAAAGTATGAATCTGAGAACTTATTCATAAGAGTTGGAGGATTTGTTAAAAGAAAAGAATCTGAGGACCTATATGTAAATCCTAAGGACTTAATCATGAATATGATAAATCCAAGGACTAAACTGTAAAATGTACAAAAATACAAACTTCACCGTTTAAGCCTCTCTGCCTTCGTTCATAAGGAAGCAGAGAAGGCAGCTCGTGGTGATCAAAGAAAGAAAGAAAGAAAAAAGAAAGAAGAAGAAGAAGAAGAAGAAGAAGAAAAAAAATTTTTGGGTTTTAGGGTTCTTGCTTTAATCTTTTCACTTCGGGTCAAAATTCTCAAAGACAAGTGTTCTAACCCCATCCTAGAGAATTTTTTAGTCTCTCTTTTTTATGTTGAATCAAAATAAATTGAAGGATTTCTATTTAGAAACTAATATGTCTCTATTTGGACATAGAACCATAGATTTTTTAAAGTTTTCTTTTAGGTAAACTGGCCCTATATACACTTTTTTCAGCTATAAGTTTTACTACAAAATGTGAATTCGAGCAGGAACTATTTTGTTTGAAAGTAGACTCTTATATCTTCCTTTTGACACTGATTTTGTAGATTTTGGACACCGAATACTTACCCAAACATCTGTTTCAATTGAGCCTATAGACGCTGTAAAACAGGGTTCAAGATTTCTGACCTGTCGATACTAAAATGCCTATAACTCCCTGTTAAAAATTCTGAATTGTACCAAACTGATTTTATTTGAAACTAGACTTGAAAATTTTTCTTTGGATATATTTTGAAAATTTTGGAATTAAATTGCCTACTCTATTATCTGTTGAATCTGACCCTATAAATTCTGCAAAACAGTGATTGTGTTTTTGACCTTGTGTTACCAAATCAAAGGTAACTCCGCGTTGGGAACCCTGTTTCATATGAAATTTATTCCATTAGAATATAGATTGATATATGGTTCGACCATAGTTTTCTTATGGGTATTGGAGCATAATTGATATTCTGAAGTATTTGTTTGATGTGCCACTGGAATTCTGTCCGAAATCGAGCTTTGGTCGATTTCGCATATTCTGCTCCGTTCCTTTGGATATTTGAATTCGTTAAACCTTCTTATTTGATTTGAGCTAAATATGATTGCTTGGAAATCCCTGTACACTCTTGTTTTTATTTCATTCCAAATCTGAATACATTTTGAGAGATTTGTTTTTTTGTTTCGTATTGTCTCGAAAAAAGGCACATGCGTTTGTTGTTCAGCGTGTGCTTCGATATATGCTACTTATTGTTAAAACTGCCCTCTTATACTCTGGTGTGTGGGATTATGCGGACCTTTGCGAGAAATGGTAAAGGGTATCGCTTATTACCCGCTCGTGGGATGCGCTTATTACCACTTCTGTGGGGTCCGCTCGTGGGATATTACGGACCTTTGCCGAAATGGTAAAGGGTATGTGCTTAGAGCCCTCTGCGATGCTTTTGACCCCTCGACTTCACCTAGGCGTGGGTGGATGGATCTCCCAGGCGTGGGAGACTTTTGTCAGTGGTCATTCAGAAATGGATGAATCACATTATGGTGAGATCCCACCACACCTTCTATATGTTTGATATGACATCCGAGTTTTGGTGAGTTGTTTCTGTTCATGCTCTGGATAAGAATGATATGATTACAACGTCAAGGAATGACGTTTGAGCTTCTATTCGATATTTGTTTTGATATGCTCTGAAATGCTTCATTCAGCGATGATTTTGCTTGAAATGTTCCATATGCCGTTGATATGCTTGGAACATTTTATATACCATTGATAAGCTCCGATATGTTACCTTTATTTGCTGATATGCTCCAATTACTCTATGCCCCAATCATGGGGAACCAAATTTGTAAGATTGAAAGGACAATTATGTTTCTGCTCCTAATGATATTATGTATCTGAAAATCGTATATTCTGCCTTGTATTTTGGAACTGTATCTCTTTGGAAGTTGTCTTTGTTTTGATATGGATATGTTAGTCACTTTGAGCTCTTTATGCTCACCCCGTTTGATGATAAATTTTTCAGGATAGCATATTGCTTGCCTAAATGTTAAGATTTGAGGGCGATTGGAAAGTTTAGAAGATTTTAGGCAGATCTTTGTTAGCATATGTGTATTTGTTGTATAAGATACTCTGCATCTTATGAAATGTAATGATGAATCTAAACTTTGTGGATTTTTATTGTAAGATAAAGGATCCCTCATGTATAGGATTTTGGTATGTTAAGTTAAATTAATTGTAATGATATGATCTTATGGTGTCGTTGGTTGGTGACTGCATAGACTTCCCATTTGTGAATTTATATTATGGTTATTATTTTGATGAGTTGAGTCTTGATTGTATGAATTATCGAGTGATGTGTGGTATGTTTATGAATTACCACGGGGTTATGAATTTGTAGACTATCTGAGGTGAAATTTTGATTTGAATGTTTTCTTAGTGACCTCAAATGTGTGCTTGGATCCTAGGTTAGTTATGATGAAAATTTTAAATATTAATGATATTTTTGAGGGGCGTGACACAGCGGGACATAAAAACGCCAAAAAAAGGCCAAAACAGCCCAAAAACGGGCCAAAAACTGGCCATTTTTGGTCGGCGAGCAAAAACAGTGGTAGACAATGACGAAAAGGCAACAGATCCTTCCTTGCTATCTGAATGCCCCCATCCTGCCCATTGCCACCGCGGGGTTTCAGTCTTTGAGATGGTGACGTTTTGCTCCACTCCACGACGTTCGCGCGGCACACAAAACGGCCCAAAAAGCAGCCAAAACAACCCAAAAACGGGACAAAACTAGCCATTTTTGGTGGCGAAAGTGAAGTGGCGGCCCGGACAATGAGCGGCGGAGAGGCAGCACCGTCCCCTGCTATCGAATACCCCATCCATACAGTACCACCGGTTCGAGTCTTTGAGATGGCTGATGTTTTGTTTGATCGCGTCGTTCGTCATGACGCATAAAGAACTGCCCAAAAAACTGGCAAAAAATGGCCCAAAAATGGGCCAAAAGCTAGCCATTTTTGGCTGAAGCGAAGTGGTGGCGAGTGGCGGACGAAATGAGCGGCGAGAGGCAACACCATCCCCTGCTATCGAATGTCATTATCCAGCCACATACCACCCGGGGTGTTCCAGGGGTGATGAGATGGCTGAGGTTTTACTGCACGCTCGATCGTCGTTGCGTGGTGGCACAAAACGGCCAAAAACTAGGCAAAATAGCCCAAAAGCGGGCCAAAACTTGCCATTTTTGGTTGAAGCGAGCATGGCGGCGGGACGGACAATGGCGAGAGGCAACCTCATCTCTCTACTATCTGAATGCCCCATCCAGCCCTGTACCACTCGGGGGTTCGAGTCTTTGAGATGGCTGACCTTTACTCCGCCCACATCCTTTACCGCGGCACACAAGAACGGCCAAAAAAACTTGCAAAAACAGCCCAAAAACGAGCCAAAACTGGCCATTTTTGGCTGAGCGAGCAAGCGACGACGGCGGACAGCGAGTGAGGTGAGAGGCAACATCGTCCCTGCTATATGAATGCCCCATCTAGCCTTGTGCGACCCGGGGGGTTCTAGGGTGCGGAGATGGCTGACGTTTTGATCCGCTCACGTCGTTCGCCGCGGCACACATTAACGACCGAAAAACTGGCAAAAATAGCCCAAAAATGGGTCAAAAATGGCCATTTTCGCTGAGCGTGCGAGTGGCGAGCGGCGGACAGCGAGCGAAGTGAGGCAGCACCGTCCTTGCTATACGAATGCCCCATCTAGCCCTGTGCCACCCAGGGGGTTCCAGGGTGCTGAGATGGCTGACGTTTTGCTCCGCTCACGTTGTTCGCCGCGACACGCAAGAACTACACAAAAACTGGCCAAAACGGCCCAAATATGGGCCAAAACTGGTAATTTTTGGCTGAGTGAGCGAGCGACGAGCGGAGGACAGCGAGCGAAGCGAGAGACAGCACCGTCCCTGCTATACGAGTGCCCCATCCAGCCTTGTGCCACCCGGGGGATTCCAGGGTGCTGAGATGGGTGACGTTTTGCTCTGCACACCTCGTTAGCCGCGGCACGCAAGAACTGCCTAAAAACTAGCCAAACGGCCCAAGAATAGGCCAAAACTGGATATTTTTGGCTGAGCGAGCGAGCAGCGAGCGGCGAGCGGCGGACAGTGAGCGAAGCGAGAGGCAGCACTGTCCCTGCTATACGAATGCCCTATCCAGCCCTGTGCCACCCGGGGGGTTCCAGGGTGATGAGATGACTGACGTTTTCCTCTGCTCACGTCGTTCGTCGCGGCACACAAGAATGGCCCAAAAACAAGCCAAAATAGCCCAAAAGGGGCCAAAACTTGCCATTTTTGGTTGAACGATCGAGCGGCGAGCGGCGGATAGCTAGCGAAGCGAGAGGCAGCACCGTCCCTACTATACGAATGCCCCATCCAACCTTGTGCCACTCGGGGGGTTCTAGGGTGCTGAGATGGCTGACCTTTTGCTCTGCTCACGTCCTTTACCGCGACACATAAGAACGTCCCAAAAACTTGCAAAAATAGCCGAAAAACGGGCCAAAACTGGCCATTTTTGGCTGAGCGAGCGAGCGGCGAGCGGCGGACAGCGAGCGATGTGAGTGGCAACACCGTCCCAGCTATATGAATGCCCTATCTAGCCTTGTGCGACCCGAGGGGTTCCAAGGTGCTGAGATGGCTGATGTTTTGATCCGCTCACGTCGTTCGCCATGGCACACAATAACGACCGAAAAACTGGCAAAAATAGCCCAAAAACAAGCCAAAATTGGCCATTTTTGGCTGAGCGAGCGAGCGGTGAGCGGCGGACAGTGAGCGAAGCGAGAGGCAGCACCGTCCCTGCTATACGAATGCCCTATCCAGCCCTGTGCCACCCGGGAGGTTCCAGGGTGCTGAGATGGCTGACGTTTCGCTCCGCTCACGTCGTTCGCCGCGACACACAAGAACGGACCAAAAACTAGCCAAAACATACCAAAAACGGGCCAAAACTAACCATTGTTGGTTGAGCGAGCGAGCGGCGGGAGGCGGACAACGAGCGAAGCGAGAGGCAGCACCGTCCCTGCTATACGAATGCCCCATCCAGCCCTGTGCCACCCGGGGGGTATCAGGGTACTGAGATGGCTGATGTTTTGCTTCGCTCACGTCGTTCACCGCGGCACACAAGAACGACCCAAAAACTGGCCAAAACATCCCAAAAAGGGGCCAAAACATGCCATTTTTGGCTGAGCGAGCGAGCGGCGAGCGGCGGACAGCGACCGAAGCGAGAGGCAGCACCGTCCCTACTATACGAATGCCCCATCTAGCCCTGTGCCACCTGGGGGGTTCTATAGTGCTGAGATGGCTGAAGTTTTGCTCCGCTCATGTCGTTCATAGTGGCACGCAAGAACTGCCCAAAAATGGCCAAAACGGCCTAAAAACTGGCCAGTTTTGGCAGAGCGAGCGAGCGGCGAGCGGCGGACAACGAGCGAAGTGAGAGGCAGCACCTTCCCTACTATACGAATGCCCCATCCAGCCCTGTGCCACCTGGGGGGTTCCAGGGTACTGAGATGGCTGACGTTTTGCTCTGCTCACGCCGTTCGCCACGGCATGCAAGAACTACCCAAAAACTGTCCAAAACAGCCCAAAAACAGGCCAAAACTAGCCATTTATGGCTGAGCGAGCGAGCGGCGAGCGGCGGACAACGAGTGAAGAGAGAGGTAGTACCGTCCCTGCTATACGAATGCCCCATCCAGCCCTGTGCCACCCTGGGTGTTCCAGGGTGCTGAGATGGCTGAAGTTTTCCTCCGCTCACATCGTTCGCCATGGCACACAAGAACTACCCAAAAACTGGCCAAAACAGCCCAAAAACTGGCCATTTTTGGCAGAGCGACCGACCGGCGAGCGGCGGACAGCGACCGAAGCGAGAGGTAGCACCGTCCCTACTATACGAATGCCCCATCCATCCCTGTGCCACCCGGGGGGTTCCAAGGTACTGAGATGGTGGACGTTTTGCTCCGCTCACGTCGTTCGCCGCGGCATGCAAGAATTGCCCAAAAACTGGCCAAAACAACTAAAAAATGGGCCAAAACTAGCCATTTTTGACTGAGCGAGCGATCGGCAAGCGGCGGACAGCGAGCAAAGAGAGAGGCAGAACCGTCCCTGCTATCTGAATACCCCATCCAGCCTTGTGCCACGGGGGGGTTCAGTCTTTGAGATGGCTGAAGTTTTGCTTGGTCCGTCGTTCGCCTCTGACACATAACAACGGCCCAAAACTAGCCAAAACAGCCCAAAACGGGCCAAAATGGCCATTTTGTCGAAAGCGGCGGCGAACGGCGGACAGCGAAGCGGCGAGAGGCAACACCGTCCTGCTATCTGAATGCCCCATCCAGCCCTGTGCCACCCGGCGGGTTCAGGGTGTTGAGATGGTGACATTTTGCTCGGTCCGTCATTCGCGCGGCACACAAAAAGCGGCCCAAAACTAGCCAAAACAGCCCAAAAGGGCCAAACTGGCCATTTTTATGCGGAGCGACGGCGGCGGGCGGACATCAGCGAAGCTAGAGGCAACACCGTCCCAGCTATCGCGAATGCCCCATCCAGCCACAGTGACACCGGGGGGGTTCAGTGTGCCCCATCAACCCATTGGACCGGGATCTCGCCTAGAGGTGGCACCTTGAGCTCGGTCTCGAGTTACGGCTGGCGGTGCAACGCCTCGACAGCCGGTGCAACCGCTGAGCTCGATCTCCGAGTTACGGCGGCGGTGCTACCATGGATCGGTGGTGGCGCGACCTGAGCTTCGGTCTCGAAACTCTGCGCCGGTGATGCAACCGCCCCTGACAAACGGTCGCACCGCCTAGAGGCTCAGTCTCCGAGCTCTGCCAAGCGATGCAACCGCCAGACCCCGGAATTACGGGAATTGACAATTTTGAGCTTGGAATTCAAATTGGTTTAGGGCCTATAAATACCCCTCTTTCAGCAATGAAAGAGCAACGAAAAACCACCAAAATCCTGATCTTACTCTGAGATTTTTGAGCTCAAAAGTGTTGTAACAAGCTAAAGGTTCTTCTCCCTCTTTTCTTCCAAGTTCAGATCTTTCAAGAGAGGAGAGAAAAGTTTGTAAGGGTTGTCTCTTAAGCTCGTCAAAAGGAGTGAATCTGTAAAAGGGTGATTGGCCTTCGCCTATTGAAGGAAGGCCTCTAGTGGACGTCGACGACCTCATCGGTGGAGGAAGCCAGAAGTGGATGTAGGTCAAGATTGATCGAACCACTCTAAATCGCGCTGCTCTCTGGTTTGCATTTACTTTGAGCTTATTATCCTTACTGCAAACCTCCTTCATAGCTTACTGCCTTCAGCGCTTTCACGATTGCGTTTCCAAGCTCAATACTTTCCAAATCGTGTTTAGACGTAAATCACTTTTCTCGTACGAACATCGTATTTCAGTTTGTGCTTACATTCTGATTTCCATCACAACAGCAAACTGCCTTAACAGATTCGTTTTAACTACTTCTTGCCTAGTCACAAGTGAAAGTGATTTACGATTCGACTTTTCTACTGAAATCGCTTTTCTCGTACGAACATCGTATTTCAGTTTGCGCTTACATTCTGATTTCCAACGAAACTGTAAACTGCCATAACAGATTTGTTTTAACTGCTTCTTACTTGATCTCAAGTTAAATTTATTTACAAATCAGCTTTTCTACTAAAATCACCTTTGTCGTACAACGCAGTTTTAAAACGTTGAATATTTTCCGCTGCACTAATTCACCCCCCCTCCTCTTAGTGCTCTTGATCCTAACAATTGGTATCAGAGCTCGATTCACTCTCAAACAGTTAAAACCCAAGAGAGATGGCATCTGTGGAAACCAAGAGGGCCATTCTATTACCGTCCACCCATGTTCAATGGGACGGACTACACCTATTGGAAGACCGAATGAGGATCTTCCTTATTTCAATAGATTTTGAACTTTGGAATCTTGTCGAAAATGGATTTTCGAAATCTTCTCTTCAATGATCGATTGGAATGAATTGGAGAAGAAGACTTTCGCTCTTAATGCAATGGGTATGAATGCCTTATTCTGTGCGCTTGACAAAAATGAGTTTAATCGTGTTTTGGTTTGTGAAACCGCGTTTGATATTTGGCATACACTCGAAGTGACTCATGAAGGCACAAGTAGAGTGAAAGAGTAAAAAATCAATCTTTTGATACACTCTTTCGAACTTTTTCAAATGAAACCGAGTGAGACTATTGGCAACATGTACACCCGTTTCACGGATGTTGTCAATGGTCTAAAAGGACTCAGCAAAAGTTTTTCGGATTTTGAGCCTGTAAATAAGATTCTAAGATCCCTTCCTAAGAGTTGGGACCCTAAAGTCACTGCTATTTAAGAGGCTAAGGATTTAAGTACTTCCCTCTTGAAGAACTAATCGTGTCATTAATGACTTATGAAATGACATGCAAGGCTCATGAAGAGCAAGAAGACATCCTTCCAAAGAACAAGAAGGATATGGCACTTAGAACTTTAGATGACCACTTGAGAGAAAACTCAAGTGATGAGGACTGTGACGATGACATGGCACTTCTAACAAGGAAATTCAAAAAATTCATTAAGAGAAACAAATTTAAAAATGACACAAAAAATAAATTTGAACCCAAAAGGGACCAAGTTACTTGCTATGAGTGCAAAAAGCTGGGACACTACAAGAGTGATTGTCCCCAAGCCAAGAAAAAGAACATCAAAGAAGAAGGTGCTCAAAGTAACATGGGATGATTCGAGCGCATCCGAAGAAGAGGAGTCCAACACCGAGCAAGTTGCTCATTACGCCTTAATGGCCATCGGAGAGGAGGTAACAAATTTAATTGATGCAGATTTATCATTTGATGAATTATTAAATGCCTTCCATGATTTATTTGATGAATGCAAGATTATTAGTAAAAAATATAAATTGCTAAAAAAGGAGCATGATAGTCTTAATTGTGATTTCGATAAGTTAAAAACTGAATATCATGATAGTTTAGGCTCTTGTATAAAATGCAATGATCTAGAAACTATCCAAAAGCAAAATTTGCTACTCATGGACACCTTGAAGAAATTTAAGGTTGGTAGCAAGTCCTTGAACATGATCCTTACAAAGCAGGGTCACGTTCCCAAAGAAGTGGAATCAGATTTGTGAGAAATTCTCACCAAAATCCAACCACCTTCATAAAAGGCCCCATCCTACATGTTCGACACCAAAGTAAATGCAACTTTTTTGTTGCAAGCATGGACACAAAACGCATTATTGTCCATTCAAGAAAATAGTTCGAACAAATTAATTTGGGTTCCTAAAGGAACCATGATAAACTCTATGCAACATGACAAACAAAATAGATCAACTTTTGAGGCACCCAAAAGTAAATGGGTACCTAAAAATTATCCTTTCTTGTAGAGACATACACCACCACAAGCTGGGAGCAAGAAATAATATCCTGCTCTTTAGAATCCGAGATCCAAAAGAAGAACGTGATGCTCCCTAAGCATAAATAAATAGAAGATTAGAAAACTAAAATTACAAAAGCAATACAAACCTATTTTATCCCTCAGAATTGGAAACCCATATGTACCTTCACATATCCTCTGGATTTCTGATCCCATCAAACTGATAAGTTTGTTACTTTTAAATTCAACTGAACTTACGTTTTGTAAGCAAAGTTTTTCATGAACTTGCAAAGCTTACCAACGTGGACAAACTGTCACAAACATGAATACGACATTTGAAGAAGAATATGCGCGTCACTAGATCTATCTCGATCGTGCAAATGTCTCACCTCTAAAATGAAAATTCTTACGTAGTTATGAAAGTAAAGTTGACTGCTCCATAAATAAAAACTCTTCTCAAGTAAGAAACATTCAAAATAAACCACACATCAGTCAAAATGAGTGCTCACTGCCTATAAGTGGTGGCACCGCTCCAGCTGGCGGTAGCACCGCCGGCTGTCACGGGTTGCAAGCGGTTGCATCGCCCCAGCCAGCGGTGCAACCGCCCACAATCTTGCCCCTATTAAACCGAGTTAGGGCTGACGGTGGAACCGACCCCAACTTACTCCCTTCCCCTCTTCTCTCTTCCAAAGCCTCTCCACCTCCATTTCTCCCATCTTGGCATCCCAAATCCTCCTCATTTCAAAACAAAAGATCAACAATCTCTCCTTCTCTTGAAGATCTCACTTAAGGTATTCTCTAAGAGCCCTCTAAATTCTGTTTTTGTTTCATTTACACTTGCTTATTACTATCCTCTCAAATAACAGTAGTTATGGGCTCTAGAAGATCCTTAAGGGTCAAAGGAAAGAGGAGATTAGTGGAAGACTTTGATCTTAACCTCTTTGATTCAAAGTATCATGCAGAAAAATTTTCCTCCTTTGAGTTTAGAAGTGTCAATAAGGGAAAACATATAGATTTAGATGAGCTAAGAGACTTAGAGACAATTCAGTGGTTCGCCAACCTAAATCTACTCCCTATTTTATAAATTAGTGAACCCATCTATCCAAGACTTGTTAGATTGTTTTACAATAATCTACAAGTAGATGAAGAAAGAAAGAATGTCGACCTATCTCTTAGGACAACACATCTCAATTCTGGATAAATTCATTTGTGACATGATAGTTATTCTTGTAAAAAAATAGAGGACTTTTATTTTAGAGGATCATGGGACAATGAAACAGTTGGGACAACATATGTTGAAGCCTTAGGAACAATTTTCGGTAATCCCAACTTAGTGATAATTCCTAAAAGCTGTGAACACCTATTACCACTAAACACTAACGTACTTCATCATATCCTAACTAGCATCATTCTCCCTAAACAATATCATCATGATGAAGTAAGTCAATTGGAGTTAGGAGTCTTGTATTGGATCATGAAAGGACATAACATCTGCTTTGGATATTTCATTAAACAAAACATGATAGAACTATATAAGAGAGACATGATGCTTCCATATGGTGGTATAATCACTAGAATCCTTAAAGCCTATGATAACCAAATCCCACCCGACGAAGAAGTAATGAAAGTGGATAGGTTTAGCATAATAAACAAAAATCTACTTCATCGATTAAGATGTGTTTATAGAAATGGTAATTGGGTTAGAATGCCTAGAAGAACCAATCACCCTCAACCTGAACCAGAACCCGAAACACCAGTCTTTAGGGGCACTCAATCTCCTCCGATCTGTCCCTTTGAGGAAACACATCCATTTGAGTTAGCTCATGCATCATCCATTGAAGACATTGGGATTCGGATGGATCGATTTGAACAAAGACAAGATCGGCTTGAACACCGACAAGATCAAATCCTATCTGAACTACAGCAAATTCATCGACAATTTGACTCCTTATTCAGGCATCTTAATTTTCCACCTCCTGAGTAAAGTTTGTATATGTGGACACAATAACCTCTTGTTGTAACAATTAAGTTGTTGTAAACTCTATATTACTCATCTTGATCACAATGCATTATGGTTACTTGATGCAAGAATATGCAGGGTTACGTTGCTCAATCTCATTACTCATTGTCGGATTTCATGTTTCTATAATACCAACTTTGAAAACCTTGTGTCTTGGTTTCCATGATGAATGTGAATATAATATAGCCTTGAAATTGATGTGTCATAATATTGATGTATTAGCATGATACCATGATGTTGATTATCATGATGTAATCATAGAATTCATAGATACTAAGCATCAACTAGCTGATATTTTTACAAAACCTCTAAGTGAAGAACAATTTGATTTCATACGAAGAGAATTAGGAATGTTGATGTATCCGAATGCATAAACTTGTTAAAATTACTATTCGGACTTTATGGATTGAATTACATGACAAAAATAACATATTGAAAAAATTCTCATAAACGATAAGCATGTCCTCATAGTCTTGCATGAAAGTGTTAAATTAAATTTTTGACTCCAATCAGACTTCATTATTCTCTTCTGGATTTTGATTCACATCATTAATTCTTGACAAAATTTTTATCTAGCAATTTTATGGCTTATCATGTGAAAAATATTTGATGATTCCTTCTTGTAAAAGGAAGATATTTTTTTTGCAAGGACTTTACTCACATAAATATCCTGATCCTTGTAAAGCATGCTATCAATTTGAACTACACAAATGGCTTTCCTCCTTCATGCAAAAAGAATAATAACAAATAAAAAGGAAGAACTTTTCACTCTATAATCTCCATGTCATGGTCTTCTTGAGATGTTTGTATAAATGACATGAACCTACTTATGGCATCACATGTATATTCAAAAGTTGCTTATATCCTTCTCCTTTTTGTTGATGACAAAGGGGGAGAAGTATGTTGATGTCATGATATGTTATGCATAAGTTTATGCATAAGTTCATGATGATGTGTTGCAAGCATTCATGACGAATATTGCAATGACTTGAATTCAGTTTGAATTCAAGGTTCTATCAATATGGCATATTGATAGGGGGAGTTTGTTTAAACTCCGGGAGTTAAGTTTAACTCCGTCATCAATTGGTTGTCATCATCAAAAAGGGGGAGATTGTTGAATCTCGTATTTTGATGATGAAACCAATTGATAATTATGTTTATTTTTTAATCTGTGTTTTGAGTGACGCAGGATGCTTCGATCAGGATGAGACAATTAAAGCAGGAAAAATCATGTTGTGCCGAAGAAACATGTCAGAAGATTGGACGTCGGGCCGATGGATCGGTCGACGTATCGACAGAAGGCTTCGGGCCGTGAACTTGGGCATCGGGCCAAGAAGAGCGGGTATTGCGCCAAGGATATCGGAGTTGCGGAGTCAACTGGTCGATTGGGCAATAGGCCGCAGGAGAGGACGATGCGTCGAAGAATCGGACGAAGCGTCGAGGGACCAATGACATGCCGAACAACTTATTTAATTGCTTAGGATTAATTGTCTCGATCGACGTTTTATTTTAATTGTGCAGGATTAACTATGATAACGATGAAGACATAAAGCGAAATAAAGTGTCGGAGTCAAGTGCGAAGGATTCGTTGCGAGTTCGAGAGTTCGACGGAAGTCTGAAGGTTTGTCGGGAACGCTACCAGAACTAGCCGAGAATGAGTTGGGAGCTTGCCGAAGGGTTTTTCGGAAGCTCACCAGAAGGTTCATTGGAAGTTCGTGGAGCTCGCCGAGAAAGATCGGAGCTTGTCGAAGAAGCTCGTTGGAACTCGCTAAGATCAAATCGTGAAGTCAAGGAGCTTGCCGGGAGTCTGTAGAATGGTTTCCGAGAGTTCACGTGTTGCACTCGTTTTTGCACCTCGAGCGACCAAAACCTCTCCCGTCGACCTCTAAGGCGATGGTTTTGGGCCTCGGAATTTGCCATGACTGCTACGTAGTTAGTCTCGCGGGGCTCATAGAGAGATTTCCGGAATGGGGTCGCAATAGCGATTCTGAGTTCGTTCGAGAAAGTCACGGTGGTTTCGGCGAGCGCTTGCCGTGTCTGGTGCGCGGTCGGCCTCGTGGGCATCGGAGAGATCCAACAATGGCGATTTCGAGGTTGTTCGAGAGGTTTCTGGGCGTGCAAGCGGCTCCGGTCATCGATACGCCATCTGCGACGTGCACAAAGGTGAGGGACGACGCACACAAAACGAGTGCGATCATACCAGCACTAAAGCATCGGTTCCCATTAGAACTCCGAAGTTAAGCGTACTTGGGCTAGCGTAGTACTCGGATGGGTGACCCCTTGGGAAGTCCTCGTGTTGCACGACTTTTTGCGCCCCGAGCGACCAAAACCTCTCCTGTCGACCTCTGAGGCGATGATTTTGGGCCTCGGAATTTGCCGTGACCACTACGCAGTCAGTCTCGCGGGGCTTGGAGAGAGCTTTCCTGAATGGGGTTGCAATAGCGATTCCAAATTCGTTCAAGAAAGTCCCAATGGTTTCGGTGAGCGCTTGCTGTGTCCAGTGCGCGGTCGGCCTCGTGGGCATCGGAGAGATCCGACAATGGCGATTCCGAGGTCGTTTGAGAGGTTTCGGGGTGCTCAAGCGACTCAGTTCGTAGATATGCCATCCGCAACGTACACAAAGGCAAGGGACGACAGACACAACATGAGTGCGATTATACCAGCTCTGAAGCACCGGTTCCCATCAGAACTCTGAAGTTAAGCATGCTTGGGTGAGAGTAGTACTAGAATGGGTGACCCACTTGGAATTCCTTGTGTTGCACTCCTTTTTGCGACCCGAGCGATGAAAATCACTCCCGTCGACCTCTGCGACGATGGTTTTGGGCCTCGGAATTTACTGTGACAGCTACGCATTCAGTCTCGCGGGGCTTGGAGAGAGCTTTCCGGAATGGGGTCGCAATAGGGATTCCGAGTTCGTTCGAGAAAGTCCCGATGGTTTCGGCGACCGCTTGCCGTGTCCGGTGCGTGGTTGGCCTCGTGGGCATCGTAGAGATCCGACAATGGTGATTCCGAGGTCATTCGAGAGGTTTCTGGGCGAGCAAGCGGCTCCGGTCGTCGATACGCCGTCCGCGACATGCACAAAGGCGAGGGACGACACACACAAAACCAGTGCGATCATACCAGTACTAAAGCACCGGTTCCCATCAGAACTCTGAAGTTAAGCGTGCTTGGGCGAGAGTAGTACTAGGATTGGTGACCCCTCGGGAAGTCCTCGTGTTGTACTCCTTTTGGCGCCCCGAGCGACAAAAACCTCTCACATCGACCTCTGAGTCGATGGGTTTGGGCCTCAAAATTTGCCGTGACTGCTACGCAGTTAGTCTCGCGGGGCTCGGAGAGAGCTTTCCGTAATGGGGTCGCAATAGCGATTCTGAGTTTGTTTGAGAAAGTCCGGATGGTTTCGGTGATCGCTTGCCGTGTGCATTGCGCGGTCGGCCTCGTGGGCATCGGAGAGATCCGACAATGGCGATTCTGATGTCATTCAAGAGGTTTCGGGGAGCGTAAGCGGCTCTGGTCATAGATACGCCGTCCACAACGTGCACAAAGGTGAGGGATGACGCACACAAAAAGAGTGCGATCATACAAGCACTAAAGCACCGGTTCCCATAAGAACTCCAAAGTTAAGCGTTCTTGGGCGAGAGTAGTACTAGGATGGGTTACCCCCTGGGAAGTCCTCGTGTTGCATTTCTTTTTGCGCCCCGAGCGACCAAAACCTCTCCCGTCGACCTCTGAGACGATGGTTTTGGGCCTCAGAATTTGCCGTGACCGCTGTGCAGTCTGTCTCGCGTGGCTCGGGGAGAGCTTTCCAGAATGGGGTCGCAATAGCGATTCTGAGTTCGTTCGAGAATCTCCCGATGGTTTCGGCGAGCGCTTGCCATGTTCGGTGCACGGTCGGCCTCGTGGGCATCAGAGAGATTCGACAATGGCGATTCTGAGATCGTTCGAGAGGTTTCGGGGTGCCCAAGCTGCTCCGGTCGTCGATACACCATCCGTGACGTGTACAAAGGCGAGGGATGATGCACAGAAAATGAATGCAATCATACCAGCACTAAAGCACCGGTTCCCATCAGAACTCCGAAGTTAAGCTAGCTTGGGCGAGAGTAGTACTAGGATGGGTGACCCCCTGGGAAGTCCTCGTGTTGAACTCCTTTTGGCGCCCCGAGTGACCAAAACCTCCCCCGTCGACCTCTGAGGCGATGGTTTTGGGCCTCGGAATTTGCCATGACTGCTACGCAGTCAGTCTTGCAGGGCTCGGAGAGAGCTTTCCGGAATGGGGTTGCAATAGCGATTCCAAGTTCGTTCGAGAAAGTCCCGTTGGTTTCGGCGAGCGCTTGCTGTGTCTGGTGCTCGGTCGGCCTCGTGGGCAACGGAGAGATCCGACAAAGGTGATTCTAAGGTCTTTCGAGAGGTTTTGGAGCGCGCAAGCGGCTCCGGTCGTCGATACGCCTTCCGCGACATGCACAAAGGCGAGGGACGATGCACACAAAACGAGTGCTATCATACCAGCACTAAAGCATCGGTTCCCATTATAACTTTGAAGTTAAGCGTGCTTGGGCGAGAGTAGTACTAGGATGGGTAACCCTCTGGGAAGTCCTCTTGTTGCACTCCTTTTTGCGCCCCGAGCGACGAAAACCTCTCCCGTTAACCTCTAAGGCGATGGTTTTGGGCCTCGGAATTTGCCGTGACCGCTACGCAGTCAGTCTCGTGGGGCTCGAAGAGAGCTTTCACCTATGGTTTCGGCGAGCGCTTGCAGTGTCCGGTGCGCGGTCGGCCTCGTGGGCATCGGAGAGATCCGACAATGGCAATTCCGAGGTCATTCGAGGGGTTTCGGGGTGCGCAAGTGACTCCGGTCTTTGACACGCCGTCCGCGACGTGCACAAAAGCGAGGGACGACGCACACAAAACGAGAGTAGTATCGGATCTAATCGGAACTCCGAAGTTAAGCGTGCTTAGGCGAGAGTAGCACTTGGATGGGTGACCCCCTAGGAAGTCCTCATGTTGCACTCCTTTTTGCGCCCCAAGTGACGAAAACCTCTCCCATCGACTTCTGATGCGATGGTTTTGGGCCTTGAAATTTGCCATGACCGCTACGCAGTATGTCTCGCGAGGGTCGGAGAGAACTTTCCGGAATGGGGTCGCAAAAGCGATCCGAGTTCATTCAAGAAAGTCCCGATGGTTTCGGTGTGTGCTTGCCGTGTCCGTTGCATTGTCAGCCTCATGGGCATCAGAGAGATCTGACAATGGCGATTCCGAGATGATCGAGAAGTTTCAGGGCGCGCAAGGGGCTCCGGTCGTCGATACACCATCCGCGACGTGCATAAAGGCGAGGGACGACGCACACAAAACGAGTGCGATCATACCAGCACTAAAGCATCGGTTCCCATCAGAACTCTAAAGTTAAGCGTGCTTGGGCGAGAGTAGCACTAGTGTAACATCCCTCATTTCTGAATTTTCGTATAAGTTTCTAGTTGTAATGTATGTATCTATTTTAAATTTGATAAAAAGTCAAAGTATGAATCTGAGAACATATTCATAAGAGTTGGAGGATTTGTTAAAACAAAAATCTGAGGACCTATATGTAAACCCTGAGGACCTAATCGTAAATATGATAAATACAAGGACTAAACTGTAAAATGTACAAAAATACAAACTCCACCGCTTAAGCCTCTCTGCCTTCGTTCTTAAGGAAGCAGAGAAGGCAGCTGCGTGGATGATCTGGGAAAGAAAGAAAGAAAGAAGAAGAAGAAGAAGAAGAAGAAGAAGAAGAAGAGGAAGAAGAAATTGGGGCTTTAAGTTTTCTTGCTCAATCTTCTCAATTGGGGGTCAAAAATTCTCAAAGGCAAGTGTTCTAACCCCATCCTACAGAATTTTTAGTCTCTGTTTTTATGTTGAATCAAAATAAATTGAAGGATTTCTATTTAGAAACTGATATGTCTCTATTTGGACATAGAACCATGGATTTTGAAGTTTTCATTTCGGTAAACTGACCCCTATACACTGTTTCAGCTATAAGTTTTAGTACAAAACGTGAATTCGGGCAGGAACTATTTTTTTTTAAAGTAGACTCTTATATCTTCCTTTTGACACTGATTTTGTAGATTTTGGACATCGAATACTTACCCAAACATCTGTTTCAATTAAGCCTATAGACGCTGTAAAACAGGGTTCAAGATTTCTGACCTGTCGATACTAAAATGCCTATAACTCCCTGTTGAAAATTCTGAATTGTACCAAACTGATTTTATTTGAAACTAGACTTGAAAATATTTCTTTTGTTATATTGTTTGAAAATTTTGGAATTCAATTGCCTACCCTATTATCTGTTGAATCCGACCCTATAAATTCTGCAAAACAGTGATTGTGTTTTTGACCTTGTGTTACCAAATCAAAGGTAACTACGCGTTGGGAACCCTGTTTTATATGAAATTTGTTCCATCAGAATATAGATTGATATATGGTTCGACCATAGTTTTCTTATGGGTATTGGAGCATAATTGATATTCTGAAGTATTTGTTTGATGTGCCACTGGAATTCTGTCCGAAATCGAGCTTTGGTCGATTTCGCATATTCTGCTCCGTTCCGTTGGATATTTGAATTCGTTTAACCTTCTTATTGGTTTTGAGCTAAATATGATTGCTTGGAAATCCCTGTATACTCTTGTTTTTATTTCATTCCAAATCTGAATACATTTGTGAGAGATTTGTTCTTTGTTTCGTATTGTCTCGAAAAGGCACATGCACGTTTGTTGTTCTGCGTGTGCTTCCGATATATGCTACTTATTGTTAAAACTGCCCTCTTGTACTCTGGTGTGTGGGATTGTCTGGACCTTTGCCAGAAATGGTAAAGGGTATGCGCTTATTACCAGCTCGTGGTGTCCCTTTCGTGGGATCGCTTATTACCGCTCTGTGGGGTCCCGCTCCGTGGGATATTACGGACCTTTGCGAGGAAATGGTAAAGGGTATGTGCTTAGAGAACCTCGATGCTCTGCCGCCCCTCGACTTCACCTAGACGTGGGTGGAGGGATCTCCCAGGACGTGGGAGACTTTTTGTCAGTGGTCATTAGAAATGGATGAATCACATTTCGGTGAGATCCCACCACACCTTCTATTTGTTTGATATGACATCCGAATTTTGGTGAGTTGTTTTGTTCATGCTCTGGATAAGAATGATATGATTGCAACGTCAAGGACGACGTTTGAGCTTCATGCGATATTTGTTTTGATATGCTCTGAAATGCTTCATTTCTTTCGATGATTTTGCTTGAAATGTTCCATATGCCGTTGATATGCTTCGGAACATTTTATATGCCATTGATAAGCTCCGATATGTTACCTTTGTTCTTGATATGCTCCAATTACTCTATGCCCCAATCTGTCGGGGAACCAAATATGTAAGATTGAAAGGACAATTGTGTTTTGCTTTTAATGATATTATGTCTACTGAAATCGTATATTCTGCCTTGTATTTTGGAACTGTATCTCTTTGGAAGTTGTACTATTTTGATATGGATATGTTAGTCACTTCTTTGAGCTCTTTATGCTCACCCCGTTTGTTGATAAATTTTTCGGGATAGCATATTGCTTGCTTAAATGTTAAGATTGGGTGAGGCGGTGGAAAGTTTAGAAGATTTTGGGCAGATCTTTGTTAGCATGTGTGTATTTGTTGTATAAGATACTCTGCATCTTATGAAATGTGACGATGAATCTAAAACCGTGAGATTTTGTGTAAGATAAAGGATCCCTCATGTATAGGATTTTGGTATGTTAAGTTATATTAGGTGTAATGATATGATCTTATGGTAATCATTGGTTTGGTGACTGCATAGACTTCCCCATTTGGAATTTATATTGTGGTTATTATTTTGATGAGTTGAGTTCGATTGTATGAATTATCGAAAGTGATGTGTGGTATGTTTATGAATTACTGAGGGGTTATGAATTTGTAGACTATAGAGGTGAAATTTTGATCTGAATGTTTTCTTAGTGACCTCAAATGTGTGCTTGGATCCTAGGTTAGTTATGATGAAAATTTTAAATATTGTCGATATTTTTGTGGGGCGTGACAGAGGTGGTATCAGAGCATGGTTTGAGGATCACTGAAATATTTGATATGTTGACGTGCAAAATATATTGAGGTCTAGTGAACTATAGTGATCGGTGAAAATTTTTTTTTTTGATGTATTTTAGGAGTCTAGGATGACGAGGACATTTAGTCCTTCTACTTCATTTGGTTTTGATTAATTAAGTGGGATGAAAGGGGTAATCAGGGATATTGAATCAGAGTGGCGCAGCAGAAGCAAGGTGAACCAAATTTCATTGGTGGTAGAAAAACGAATGATGCAAACAGAGAAGATATTTGATGTACAAAATTGTTCTAATGATCGAAAGAATTCTTTTGCCACCTTATATTGGAAGTAGAGGCTGATCATTAATGGCAACAAAGAAAATAATTTTTGGAGATCAGTGTTACGAATGATAAGGACAAGGTTACCAATAAAAATATGATTTGAAATGAATCAGAAAGTAATAACAAGAATGTCAGAACATTCGGATTTGAAATGGAAAGTTATCACAAATGACTCAATCATGTGTGAATTGTAAGTTAAGTTATGAAACAAGTTTGTGTTTTTCGAAAGATTTGGAGCCTATTTTGCTTGTGGAAAGTTAGATCATCAAATAAAAGATTGCCCTTTGAGGAAGAAAAAAGAGACATTGTCTCCTAGACCCTCGACCCATGCTAGAGTGTAATGCGCTATCACTGAACAAGATTCTAAAGCTTCTAAATCGGTGGTGGAAGGTATTCTTCATGTTTCTAAAAGAAATGCAAAAGTTTTGTTTGATCCGGCTCCAACTTATCGTTTGTTTCACAATACTTTGCTTGTCACTTGGATATTCTACCTAAACCCCTGGATTATATGTTATATGTAACAACTACTGTTGGAGATTCATTGGCAACAAACTTGGTCTACCCATCATGTTTGATCTCTATTGGGGACCACGAACTCCTTCTTTGATTTGATTCTCCTAGAGATCCGGGCTTTGATATTATACTTGGCATGGATTGGTTATCTTCTCATCACGCTAGTATTGATTGTTACAAAAAATAATTACTTTCTCGCATACCGGATCACCTATATATTTTTCTTTGAGGGCATTAGGCATGATTTGCCTCCTTGCTTGATATCAAACACTTCAAGTTTATCGTCTTATGCAGAAAGGTTGTTTTTGTTATATGGTGTGTGTAAAGGAGCATTCAAATCAGGAAACCCATCTAGATGAAATTGTAGTGGTCAAAGAATTCCTGATGTATTCCCGGATGACTTGCACCGGTTTACCTCTAGATAGAGAGGGTGAATTTGCTATTGATCCGGTCTCAAGACAACCCCAATATCTAAGCCTCCCTACAGAATGGCACCACTCGAGCTAGAGGAATTAAAGAAGCAAATACAAGAATTATTAGATAAGGGTTTCATACGACCCAGTGTATCCCCATGGGGTGCTCAAATTACTATTAGTGAAGAAGAAGGATGGAACATTGAGGCTTTGTATTGATTATAGGCAGGTTGAATTAGGTGACCATCAAAAATAAGTATCCCATACCTAGAATTGATGATTTGTTTGATCAACTGCAGGGTGCACAAGTATTCTCTAAGATTGACACGAGGTCAGGTTACTATCAGTTGAAGATCAAGGAGGAGGATATTTCAAAAACACTTTTAGAACTTCGATATGGTCATTATGAATTCTTGGTGATGCCTTTCGGTTTGACAAATGCCCTGCAGCTTTTATGGAACTAATGAATAGGATATTTCAACCGCTCTTGGATATCTGTGTAATTGTATTTATTGATGACATATTGGTGTATTCAAAAAGAGTAATCGGGAGCATGAGGAACACTTGAGAGATGTGTTGTCCATACTAAGAGAAAAGAAGTTGTATCTGAAGTTCAGCAAATGTGAATTTTGGTTGAATGAAGTTGCTTTCTTAGGTCATGTGATTTGGGGAAGGGTATATCTGTTGATCCAAGGAAAATAGAAAGCTGTAGTTGAATGGGAAGTACCAACAAATGTAACAGAAGTTGAAGCTTTTTTGGGCATGGCGGGTTATTACTGGGAGATTTGTTGAGGGATTTTTTCTCGAATCGCTCAACCTCTCACCAACCTCACTAAAAAAAGAATATGAAATTTGTATGGGGTGATGATTGTGAGCAAAGTTTTCAAGAGTTAAAAAAGAAGATTGACTAGTGCCCTATTCTCACTATTCCAAGTGGTAGTGAGGGATTTGTAGTTTATCTTGATGCTTCAAGAAAAGGCCTAGGATGTGTTTGGATGCAGGAAGGGAGAGTAATTGCTTATGCTTCTAGGCAACTTAAAGGTTATGAATTGAATTATCCAACTCATGATTTGGAATTAGCAGCAATTATTTTTGCTCTAAAGATTTGGAGACATTATTTGTATGGTCGACAGTTTGAAATCTTCACTGATCACAAGAGTTTAAAATACATTTTCACTCAGAAAGAATTAAACATGAGGCAGCGAAGATGGATAGAACTTTTAAAGGATTATGATTGTGCCATCCGTTATCACAGGGCAAAGCCAATGTTGTAGTGATGCACTTAGTAGGAAATCTACAAGTTTTATGGCTAGTGTGGTTGTGAAGCAATGGAAGTTATTAGAAGAAAATTTTGATTTGAAAGCTTTGAGGAAAGAGCAAGACTTCGATGATATTGATGGCCTCCATTCAAGTGCATTCGATCTTATTCAACAAATTAAGGAAGGACAATTCTGAGATCCATATTTAATCCACTTGAGGAGTGAAGTAGAAAAGGAATTGAAGCCACAATTTCAAGTTTCAAAGGATGGCCTATTGAGATTTGGGGAGAGGGTATGTGTACCAAATGAACAGATATTAAGAATCAAATCTGAAGGAAAGTCATACTTCAAAGTACACCATACATCACAGGAGCACTAAGATGTATAGAGATCTTCAAAGTCATTATTAGTGGGAAGGCATGAAAGAACGAAATTGCAATGTATGTTTCAAAATGTTTGACTTGTCGACAAATCAAAGTAAAACACCAAAGACTTGGAGGTTATTACAACCTTTAGATATTCTGAATGGAAATGGGAATGCATTACTATGGATTTTGTTTCAAAACTACCCAGAACCTAAAAAAAAAAAGCATGATGCTATTTGGGTTATCATTGATAGGTTAACAAAATCTGCACATTTCCCTACCGATTAATATGACTTATTAAGCTTGATAGACTTGCAGATTTATATGTCGGTGAAATAGTAAGACTTCATGGTATTCCAAAGGAGATCATCTCTGATAGAGACTCAGATTTCTCTCTAGATTCGGAGAAGATTACAGAATCTATGGGCACTAAAGTTAAGTCTAGTACTGCATATCATCCTCAGACTGATGGTCAGTCAGAAAGAACAATTCAAACGCTTGAGGATTTGCTTAGAGCCTATGTTATGGATTGGAAAGGCGAATGGGATAAGGATATTTCGCTTGTTGAGTTCACTTATAATAATAGTTATCATTCAAGTATTCAGATGGCTCCTTATGAAGCTTTATATGGGCGAAAGTGCATAACACCTATATGTTGGGAAGAAGTTGGTGACAGAAAGCTGTTAGCACCGGATAAGGTACAAGAAACTTCCGAGAAAATTCTGTTAGGATCGGAGCAGCACTAAGAAGGGGGGGGTGAATTAGTGCAGCGGATTAAAATTTCGGTTTTTAAAAAATCTTTCGTATGATTAGAGCGGAACTTGACACGCTTAATCTTGAAAGCGTATTCTTAAATATGCACAGCAAAAGTAATAAGGAACTAAAGCATATAAGAAGGTTTGCAATAATGTAAATAGCAATAATGAAATGCAAACCAAGGATCACGCCGATTTTAGAGTGGTTCGGTCAAATGACCTACTCCACTTGCGAGGCCTCTCTTCGATGAGGCTCCCACCTTCCACTAGCAAGTCTCTTGAAATGGAAGGGTAAATACCCCTCTTACAACTCTTTACAAGCGGTTCACTCTCTTACAGATTTTCGAGAAGAGATGAGGTGAACACTAGCAAATTGAAAAGAAGACAAGCTAACACTTTTCTAAGACCTTTCTCTCAAACTCTTGCTGCTCAAAAAGTTGTGTTCTCAGCTGAGATTTGAGGGGTATTTATAGGCCTCAAGAGGATTCAAATTTGGGCTCCAAAATTTGGGCTCCAAAATTCAAATTCTCTTTGGGTTCCCGATCTTTGGCGGTGCCACCACCAGATAAGCAGTGCCACCGCCCGGTGCTTTCGGGTGCTGGTGCGGTGCCACCGCCCAGCCCAGGAGGTGTCACCGCCCAGCACTCGGGTGCTGGGCGGTGCCACCGCTCAGCCCAGGCGGTGCCACCGCCTATAGTGTTTTCAGCTCACCGCCTACAGTGTTTTCAGCCTACAGTGTTATAGGCCCCTACTTGGGTTATAGGATTAATACCTAATCCTAACCCTAAATAACATGCTAACTACGAATTTTAAAGACATTATATAAGCTATTACAAAGTCCATAAGTCAAGACTACTTCCGGCGACTTCCGGCGAACTTTCGGCGGTCTTCCGGCGAACTTTCGGCGGTCTTCCGATAAACTCTCGGAAACCATTCTGCGGACTCCCGGCAAGCTCTTAAACTTCACGATTTGATCTTGGCGAGTTCCAACGAGCTTCTTCGGCAAGCTCCGATCTTTCTCGGCGAGCTCCGCGAACTTCCAATGAACCTTCTGGCGAAGCTTCCAAAAAACCCTTGACAAGCTCCCTACTCATTCTCGGCTAGTTCCGCAGCGTTCCCGATGATCCCGGACTTCCGTCGAACTCTTGAACTCCCAACGAATCCTTCGTGCTTGACTCCACACTTTGTTTCACTTTATGCCTTCATCGTTATCGTAGTTAATCCTGCACATGCAAACCAAAACTCTACTCCGATCTAGACAGTTATTACAACGCGAATTAACATTTTGCTGTTCGGCACGTCATTGGTTGGCACCGTCTCGATTCTTTAGCACATCGTCCTCTCTTGCGGCTTGTTGCCCAATCGGCGGTTGACCTCCGCGAACCCCGATATCCTTGGCGCAATTCCGCTCTTCTTGGTCCGATGCCCGGCGTTGAAGCCTTCTGCCGTCCAATATCGATGTGATCTCCTCGGCGCAGCGTCAATTCCTCCTCGTTAACTGTCTAATTCTGATCGAGTAGACCTGCATCACTCAAAATGCAGTTAAACATCTAAACACAATCAATTAGTTTCATCATCAAAATCCGAGATTCAACAATCTCCCCCTTTTTGATGATGACAACTAATTGATGACTAACGGAGTTAACCTTAACTCCCCGGAGTTTAAACAAACTCCCCCTATCAATATGCCATTGATAGAACACTTGGATTATCTCAAATCCAAGTAACATTTATCACATGTTATGAAAAACATTTAAACCATCATGCAAATATATAAAATATTTAATTCAATGCATGAAGTCATCAATATACTTCTCCCCCTATGTCATCAACAAAAAGGAGAAGTAGCTCTAGCTATTTTAAAAGATATGCAAGTTTTTACAACATGAAGCTAGATTTTCATCACAACATATAAGCACAAAAGCATAGCAAGATTCTTAAGTTCAATCATGGCAATTCAACACTTGCTTCTTGTGCAAGATTGCACTTTGCTTTTCTTTGCAAGTAACAATATTTATGATGTTTGATATAGCAAAATTTTATATCATGCAAGGTAGCAATATTGAGATGTTCAAGAAAGCAACTCTTGCTTCTTGAAATATGCAAATTTGTCAAGTTTTGCTAGATGTGCAAGCTAGCATTTTTGCCTCTTAAGATAGGCAAGATAGCACATTTGCTTCTTTTGAGATAGCAACTTTTTGCTTCTCTTTAGACTACAAGCTAGCAATGTACGATATGTAAGTTTCATAATATATAAGCTAGCAAAAATTTTGAAAGCAAATGTAAGATAGCTTTCTTGTGTAAGCTCATAATTCTTGCTTCCTTTTGCAATGTGCAAGTTGCAAGTTTTGCTTCTTGAGATAGGCAAGATAGCACTTTTGTAATTTTTGTTTCTTAAGATAGGCAAACTTGTGATGTTCAAAATAACAAGCTCTTTCTTCTAGAAGTGTCATTTTTGCTTTCTTTGCAAAGTGTAAGCTAGCAAAATGTTTGAAAAAGTGATCAAGTTTTGCAACATACAAGCTAGCAAAAATGCCAAACTAGCAAGAGATAATATTTTACATGAGGCAAGCAAACAATTTGGCAAATGTTACATTTGCATCTTCTCTTTTGAGAAGTGCAATTTTTTGCTTTCATCTTGAATTGTGCAAGCTAGTTAGTTTGCCTCTTTTCATGATGTCCACGCTAGAAATTCTTGCTCCCCCTTTGTCATTGTCAAAAAGAAGGGAAGACCCTTATATCAATTTTCATATTATGACAAAGGTAAGTATCATTCTTATTTGTGCATCATTATATATTCAAATTAAAACATACACAATTTCAATAACCTTATTTTTCATGCACGATACCGAAAAATAAATCAATCATGATTAATAAGCATATCATACATGATACTCAAACATTAAAATTTTCAAGCATTTATCAACATGTTGATCATGATACCAAACATTCATCATTTAACGCATTTCAATCATTGTTTCGATCATCACTATAACTCATCATGCACATGATGTAAAATCATCTAACATGATACAAACATTTATTTTCAAAATGTTTATCACTATTTTCATGTATGATAATAAAGTATTCATGATGCATATATCATCACAATACAAAGCAATTGCATGCATAATTTCAAAGTATAAATATTTCAAATCATGAAGATATTAACTTGTCAAATTTCATCCAATCATTCATGATTATAACTTTTCATTTGTATACATCAAAATAATATCAAGAGTATTTCATGCATAATTTTAATCACCACATAAGGAATATCAAGAAGAAAGTAATTGGGTGATGTGATAAACATTTCATGAATACAAGGAATTGTATAAAAATCATATCATGAAAAGATAATAATAGAAGACACATTTTGTTTTTTGAAAAATCTCCTCTTAAATAATCAAGGAAAAAATCTTGGGAGATCGATTAATGAAAAATCTTGATTCATAATAAATCTTAATTTGTAAATGTCACGGAATCAAGATCATGATTTTGAATAAAACTCATTCAAATTCAAATCATCCAAATAATCAAAATCTCAACATTTCTTTCAAGAGATTCAAAATGGCATAGATAGTTTTATTGGTCTCTTAGGTAGAAATCAATAAGATAAAGGATTACATTTCATTTTTATAAATTTCTATTCATGTGATTTGCTTCTTATAAGCATGCCTTAGTCTTTATATGCCAAATCAATATAAGCATTAAAGTTCAAGATCAAGATGTAAAGGCAAAATCTTATAAGACAACTCATTTATAAAATATTCATCATGTTTATTTTCATGAGATTCATAAGATTGGTAAAATAAATTCATTAATCTCAATAGAATAGAAAATTCATTTCCATTTCATACAATTGATTTCATGTGAGAGTGTTCAAGTCTTTTTGTGAAAACATTGTATCATCATTTAAAGTCAAAACATAAGTTTAGTCATAAAGCCCGTCAAGCCCAAACACATCAAAAAATAAAACATCATGATATCACATCTATCATCAAAAGACTATCAAGAAATTCATACATAGATGTACATGCACTATGTCATCTTAATTCGTCATAAAAATGATTAAACCAAAAACATGTTAATCCAAAATGAGAGTATCAAATCAACATTTACTTCAAAAACTCATGTATGTCATAAAATCATCAAGATACACATGTATTGATTAATCCTAAGCATTATTACATATCATATAATTATCATCCCTAATGTTGTATACATCATTTAACATTTCAAAAACATAACATACATAAAACCTTAGCAATATACATTTCATGATCAAAGTTTTTAATTTTTCAAAAGATGCTAAAAGAAAAAAGATGATATAATTTTTGAAAAATAATTTTTTATTTCCTATTCCTACTATCTAAATTAAGCACTCATGAAAAAACTTCAAGTAATTTCAAAATAATTCAAGAGAGTTGAGTTAGTTACCTTGTAGTGAAGCCCATCAAAGCCCAATTAGCCGTTTCATCTTTGGAAGTTCTTGATTCATCCTTGGGTGCCTTCCTTTTTTTCTTTGGCCTCTTTCTCCGTTCAAGTTCATTGTTCATTTTAGATTTTTGTTTAATGAACTTATTAAGAGTTAGTGTTGAAGTTCAAGTTCATCATTGTCCTCATCACTTGAGTCATCGCTCAAGTGGTATTTATTTGTCCGAAGTTCCAAATCCTTCCTATTCTTTGGAAGGTGGTTCAAGTGTTCATTGTGTTCATCATGTGCATTTGCGCACCATTTCATATGTCGTCAATGAGCGATCAGTTCTTCAAGTGGAAAAATATTTAAATCTTTTGTTTCTTGTATTGCAGTAACTTTTGATTCCCAAACTTTAGAAAGTGATCGTAAAACTTTACTAACAAGTTCAAAATTCGAGAAACATTTGCCAAGAGTTTGTAAACCATTGGCGACATCAAGTAAAAGCGGGTGTACATGTCAACAATGGTTTTAGCTAAACTTCATTTGAAAAAGCTCGAAATCATGCATTAAAATGTTAACTTTTGAGTCTTTGACTCTACTAGTTCCCTCGTGTGTGATTTCAAGTGTTCGCCAAATATCAAAAGCCGTTTCGCACGTAGAAATCCGATTGACCTCATTTTTGTCTAAAGCGCAAAATAAGGCATTCATAGCCTTTGCGTTTAAAGAAAAATACTTCTTCTCCAAATCCGACCATTCATTCATCGGTTTAGAGGGAAGTTGAAAACCATTTTCAACAATATTCCATATATCCAAATTCATAGAAATCAAGAAAACTCTCATTCGAGTTTTCCAATAAGTGTAGTCCAATCCGTTAAACAACGGTGGACGAAAAACCGATAAGCCCTCTTGAAAGCCATGAAGAGTCATTTCTCTCGGGTGTAAATCCGAAATGAGAAATATCGGGCTCTGATACCAATTGTTAGGATCGGAGCAGCACTAAGAGGGGGGGGTGAATTAGTGCAGCGGATTAAAATTTCGGTTTTTAAAAAATCTTTCGTATGATTAGAGCGGAACTTGACACGCTTAATCTTGAAAGCGTATTCTTAAATATGCATAGTAAAGTAATAAGGAACTAAAGCATATAAGAAGGTTTGCAATAATGTAAATAGCAATAATGAAATGCAAACCAAGGATCACGCCGATTTTAGAGTGGTTCGGTCAAATGACCTACTCCACTTGCGAGGCCTCTCTTCGATGAGGCTCCCACCTTTCCACTAGCAAGTCTCTTGAAATGGAAGGGTAAATACACCTCTTACAACTCTTTACAAGCGGTTCACTCTCTTACAGATTTTCGAGAAGAGATGAGGTGAACACTAGCAAATTGAAAAGAAGACAAGCTAACACTTTTCTAAGACCTTTCTCTCAAACTCTTGCTGCTCAAAAAGTTGTGTTCTCAGCTGAGATTTGAGGAGTATTTATAGGCCTCAAGAGGATTCAAATTTGGGCTCCAAAATTCAAATTCTCTTTGGGTTCCCGATCTGGCGGTGCCACCTTGGCCTTTCAGTCTTGGTGATGCCACCTTGCCCAGGAGAGGTGTCACCGCCTATAGTGTTTTCAGCCCCTTCTGGTGTTTTCAGCTCACCGCCTCTACAGTGTTTTCACCCTCTGAGTGTTATAGGCCCCTACTTGGGTTATAGGATTAATACCTAATACTAACCCTAATTAACATGCTAACTATGAATTTTAAAGACATTATATAAGCTATTATAAAGTCCATAAGTCAAGACTACTTCCGCGTGAGCTTCATGAACTTTGGTGGTCTTAGATAAACTCGGAAACCATTCTATGGACTCCGGCAAGCTCTTAAACTTCACGATTTGATCTTGGCGAGTTTCAACGAGCTTCTTCGACAAGCTCCGATCTTTTCGGCGAGCTCGCGAACTTCCAACGAACCTTCCATGAGCTTCGAAAAAACCCTTCGGCAAGCTCCCTACTCATTCTCGGCTAGTTCAAAGGTGTTCCCGATGATCCTTCGGACTTCCGTCGAACTCTTGAACTCCCAACGAATCCTTCGTGCTTGACTCCACACTTTGTTTCACTTTATGCCTTCATCGTTATCGTAGTTAATCCTGCACATGCAAACCAAAACTCTACTCCGATCTAGACAGTTATTACAACGCGAATTAACATTCTGTTGCTCGGCACGTCATTGGTTGGCACTTCGTCTGATTCTTTAGCACATCGTCCTCTCTTGCGGCTTGTTTCCCAATCGGCGGTTGGCCTCCGCAACCCCGATATCCTTGGCGCAATTCCGCTCTTCTTGGCCCGATGCCCGACGTTCGAAGCCTTCTGCCATCCAAAGACTTGGAGGGTTATTACAACCTTTAGATATTCCTAAATGGAAATGGGAATGCATTACTATGGATTTTGTTTCAAAACTACCCAGAACCTCTAAAAAGCATGATGCTATTTGGGTTATCATTGATAGGTTAACAAAATCTGCACATTTCCTACCGATTAATATGACTTATTCGCTTGATAGACTTGCAGATTTATATGTCAGTGAAATAGTAAGACTTCATGGTATTCCAAAGGAGATCATCTCTGATAGAGACTCCAGATTTCTCTCTAGATTCTGGAGAAGATTACAGGAATCTATGGGCACTAAAGTTAAGTCTAGTACTGCATATCATCCTCAGACTGATGGTCAGTCAGAAAGAACAATTCAAACGCTTGAGGATTTGCTTAGAGCCTATGTTATGGATTGGAAAGGCAAATGGGATAAGGATATTTCGCTTGTTGAGTTCACTTATAATAATAGTTATCATTCAAGTATTCAGATGGCTCCTTATGAAGCTTTATATGGGCGAAAGTGCATAACACCTATATGTTGGGAAGAAGTTGGTGACAGAAAGCTGTTAGCACCGGATAAGGTACAAGAAACTTCCGAGAAAATTCAAGTTATAAGGGAAAGGTTAAAAACTGCTCAGAGTCGTCAAAAGAGTTATGCCGACAATAGAAGACGAGATATTGAGTTTGAAATCGGAGATTTTGTATTCTTGAAAGTCTCCCCTTCCAAAGGCATTATTAGGTTTGGGAAGAATGGAAAGTTAAGCCCTAGATTTATTGGACCTTTTGAGGTTCTCGAGAGGGTTGGTTCTGTCGCTTACAGGATTGCCTTGCCACCAGCATTGAGTCATGTCCATGATATATTTCATGTCTCGATGATTAGGAAGTATATATATGACCCTTCTCACATCATTAAGTATGAGCTGGTGGAGATTGATAAAGATTTATCTTATGTGGAAGAGCCTATTCAGATCGTTGATAAGAGAGAGAAAAAGTCCTAAGGAATCGGGTCATGTCACTGGTTCAAGTAATTTGGAGACATCATTCTAGAGAGGAGACAACTTGGGAGCTAGAGGAGGAAATGAAAAAGGTGTACCCCCGTCTTTTCATCGATAGAGGTACGATAAATTTAGAGGACTAAATTTTTCTTTTAAGGGGGGGAGAGTGTAACATCCCTCATTTCTGAATTTTCGTATAAGTTTCTAGTTGTAATGTATGTATCTATTTTAAATTTGATAAAAAGTCAAAGTATGAATCTGAGAACATATTCATAAGAGTTGGAGAATTTGTTAAAACAAAAATCTGAGGACCTATATGTAAACCCTGAGGACCTAATCGTAAATATGATAAATACAAGGACTAAACTGTAAAATGTACAAAAATACAAACTCCACCGCTTAAGCCTCTCTGCCTTCGTTCTTAAGGAAGCAGAGAAGGCAGCTGTGTGGATGATCTGGGAAAGAAAGAAAGAAAGAAGAAGAAGAAGAAGAAGAAGAGGAAGAAGAAATTGGGGCTTTAAGTTTTCTTGCTCAATCTTCTCAATTGGGGGTCAAAAATTCTCAAAGGCAAGTGTTCTAACCCCATCCTACAGAATTTTTAGTCTCTGTTTTTATGTTGAATCAAAATAAATTGAAGGATTTCTCTTTAGAAACTGATATGTCTCTATTTGGACATAGAACCATGGATTTTGAAGTTTTCATTTCGGTAAACTGACCCCTATACACTGTTTCAGCTATAAGTTTTAGTACAAAACGTGAATTCGGGCAGGAACTATTTTGTTTTAAAGTAGACTCTTATATCTTCCTTTTGACACTGATTTTGTAGATTTTGGACACCTAATACTTACCCAAACATCTGTTTCAATTAAGCCTATAGACGCTGTAAAACAGGGTTCAAGATTTCTGACCTGTCGATACTAAAATGCCTATAACTCCCTGTTGAAAATTCTGAATTATACCAAACTGATTTTATTTGAAATTAGACTTGAAAATATTTCTTTTGATATATAGTGTGAAAATTTTGGAATTCAATTGCCTACCCTATTATCTGTTGAATCCGACCCTATAAATTCTGCAAAACAGTGATTGTGTTTTTGACCTTGTGTTACCAAATCAAAGGTAACTACGCGTTGGGAACCCTGTTTTATATGAAATTTGTTCCATCAGAATATAGATTGATATATGGTTCGACCATAGTTTTCTTATGGGTATTGGAGCATAATTGATATTCTGAAGTATTTGTTTGATGTGCCACTGGAATTCTGTCCAAAATCGAGCTTTGGTCGATTTCGCATATTCTGCTCCGTTCCATTGGATATTTGAATTCGTTTAACCTTCTTATTGGTTTTGAGCTAAATATGATTGCTTGGAAATCTCTGTATACTCTTATTTTTATTTCATTCCAAATCTGAATACATTTGTGAGAGATTTGTTCTTTGTTTCGTATTGTCTCGAAAAGGCACATGCACGTTTGTTGTTCCGCGTGTGCTTCCGATATATGCTACTTATTGTTAAAACTGCCCTCTTATACTCTGGTGTGTGGGATTGTCTAGACCTTTGCCAGAAATGGTAAAGGGTATGTGCTTATTACCCGCTCTGTGGGGTCCCGCTCTGTGGGATGCGCTTATTACCCGCTCTGTGGGGTCCCGCTCCGTGGGATATTCTGGACCTTTGCCAGAAATGGTAAAGTGTATGTGCTTAGAGCCTGCGATGCTCTGCCAGCCCCTCTGACTTCACCTAGATGTGGGTGGAGGGATCTCCCAAACGTGGGAGACTTTTGTCAGGTGGTCATTCAGAAATGGATGAATCACATTCTGACTGAGATCCCACCACACCTTCTATTTGTTTGATATGACATCCAGAGTTTTGGTGAGTTGTTTCTGTTCATGCTCTGGATAAGAATGATATGATTGCAATGTCAAGGATGACGTTTGAGCTTCTGTACGATATTTGTTTTTGATATGCTCTGAAATGCTTCATTCACTGATGATTTTGCTTCGAAATGTTCCATATGCCTTTGTTATGCTTTGGAACATTTTATATGCCATTGATAAGCTCCGATATGTTTCCTTTGTTACTGATATGCTCCAATTACTCTATTCCCCAATCTGTCAGGAACCAAATATGTAAGATTGAAAGGACAATTGTGTTTCTGCTCTTAATGATATTATGTCTACGAAATCGTATATTCTGCCTTGTATTTTGGAACTGTATCTCTTTGGAAGTTGTACTATTTTGATATGGATATGTTAGTCACTTGCTGAGCTCTTTATGCTCACCCCGTTTGTTGATAAATTTTTCAGGATAGCATATTGCTTGCTTAAATGTTAAGATTGGGCTGAGGCGGTGGAAAGTTTAGAAGATTTTGGGCAGATCTTTGTTAGCATGTGTGTATTTGTTGTATAAGATACTCTGCATCTTATGAAATATGACGATGAATCTAAACCTGTGGATTTTGTGTAAGATAAAGGATCCCTCATATATAGGATTTTGGTATGTTAAGTTATATTCGTGTAATGATATGATCTTATGGTAATCGTTGGTTTGGTGACTGCATAGACTTCCCCATTTGGAATTTATATTGTGGTTATTATTTTGATAAGTTGAGTTCTGATTGTATGAATTATCGAGTGATGTGTGGTATGTTTATGAATTGCACAGGGTTATGAATTTGTAGACTATAGAGGTAAAATTTTGATCTGAATGTTTTCTTAGTGACCTCAAATGTGTGCTTGGATACTGGGTTTGTTATGATGAAAATTTTAAATATTGTCGATATTTTTGAGGGGCGTGACAACTAGGATGGGAGACCCCTTGGGAAGTCCTCGTGTTGCACTCCTTTTTGCGCCCCGAGCGACCAAAACCTCTCCCGTCGACCTTTGAGGCGATGGTTTTGGGCCTCGGAATTTGCCGTGACCGCTACGCAATCGGTCTCACGGGGCTCGGAGAGAGCTTTCCCCTATGGTTTCGGCGAGCGCTTGCCATGTCCGGTGCGCTGTCGGCCTCATGGGCATCGGAGAGATCCGACAATGGTGATTCCGAGGTCGTTCGAGAGAGGTTTCGAGGCACGCAAGCGGCTCTAGTCGTCAATACGCCATTCGCGAAGTGCTCAAAGGCGAGGGATGACGCACACAAAACGAGTGCTATAATACCAGAACTAAATCACCCGTTCTCATCAGAACTCCGAAGTTAAGCATGTTTGGGTGAGAGAAGTACTAGGATGGGTGACCCCTTGGGAAGTCCTCATGTCGCACTCCTTTTTGCGCCCCGAGCGACGAAAACCTCTCCCATCAACCTTTGAGCCGATGGTTTTGGGCCTCAGGATTTGCCGTGAATGCTGCGCAGTCAGTCTCGCAGGGCTCTTAGAGAGCTTTCTGGAATGGGGTCGCAATAGCGATTCCGAGTTCGTTCGAGAAAGTCACGATGGTTTCGGAGAGTGCTTTGCCGTGTCCGGTGTGCAGTCGGCCTCGTGGGCATCGGAGAGATCCGACAATGGCGATTTCGAGATCGTTCGAGAGGTTTCGGGGCGCGTAAGGGGCTCCGGTCATCGATACATCGTTCGCGATGTGCATAAAGGCGAAGGACGACGCACACAAAACGAGTGCGATCATACCAGCACTAAAGCATTGGTTCCCATCAGAACTCTGAAGTTAAGCGTGATTGGGCGATAGTAGTACTAGGAAGGGTGACCCCCTGGGACGTCCTCATGTTGCACTCCTTTTTGCATCCCGAGCGACCAAAATCTCTCCCGTCGACCTCAAAGGCAATGGTTTTGGGCCTCGGAATTTGCCGTGACCACTACGTAGTCAGTCTCATGGGGCTCGGAGAGAGCTTTCCCCAATGCTTTCGGTGAGCGCTTGCCGTGTCTGGCGCGTAGTCGGCCTCGTGGGCATCTGAGAGATCTGACAATGGTGATTACGAGGTCGTTCGAGAGGTTTCGGGACGCGTAAGCGGCTCCGGTCGTCGATACGCCGTCCGCGACTTGCACAAAGGCGAGGGACGATGCACACAAAACAAGTGTGATCATACCAGCACTAAAGCACCGGTTCCCATCAGAACTCCAAAGTTAAGCATGCTTTTGGGCGAGAGTAGTACTAGGATGAGTGACCCCCTGGGAAGTCATTGTGTTGCACTCCTTTTTGCACCTCGAGCGACGAAAACCTCTCCCGTCGACCTCAGAGGTGATGGTTTTGGGCCTCAGAATTTGCCGTGAATGCTACGCAGTCAGTCTCGCGGGTCATGAAGAGAGCTTTCCGGAACGGGGTCGCAATAGCGATTCTGAGTTTGTTCGAGAAAGTCCCGATGATTTCGGCTAGCACTTGCCATGTCAGGTGTGCGGTCGGCCTCGTGGGCATCGGAGAGATCCGACAATGGTGATTTCGAGATCGTTCGAGAGGTTTCGGGGCGCACAAGGGGCTCCAGTCGTCGATACACCATCCACGACATGCACAATGGCGAGGGTCGACGCATACAAAATGAGGGTGATTAAACCAGCAATAAAGGATCGGTTCCCATAAGAACTCCGTAGTTAAGCGTGCTTGGGCGAGAGTATTACTAGGATGGGTGACCCCCTGGGAAGTCCTTGTATTGCACGCCTTTTTGCACCCCGAGCAACCAAAACCTCTCCCGTCGACCTCTAAGACGATGGTTTTGGGCCTCAGAATTTGCTGTGACAGCTACGCAATCAGTCTCGCGGGGCACGAAGAGAGCTTTCCGGAATGGGGTCGTAATAGCGATTCCGAGTTCGTTCAAGAATGTCCCGATGGTTTCGGCAATCGCTTGCCGTGTCCTGTGCGCGGTCGGCCTCGTGGGCATCAGAGAGATCCGACAATGGCGATTCTAAGGTCGTTCGAGAGGTTTCGGGGAGCACAAGCGGCTCCGGTCATTGATACGCCGTCCGCAATGTGCACAAAGGCGAGGGACGACGCACACAAAACGAGTGCGATCATACCAGCACTAAAGCACCTATTCCCATCAGAACTCTAAAGTTAAGCATGCTATATGTTGGAATATGCGGTCTCTATTGGCAATATTAAGGTTCCCCATGCTGGCCCTATTCATATGTCATATATAATCTTTGCAGATGATCGTCTTATCTTTCTTCAGAATGATTTAACTTCAGTAAGAAACCTGGCTACTATTATGAATCATTTTGGTATAGTTTCTGGCCTTCAGTTAAATTATGTGAAAAGTAAAGTCTACATGAGCCTTTGCATTGAGGACAAAGATGTTATTGCACATACCCTAGGGGTTAGTGAGGGAAATCTGCTAGTTACATATCTTGGTCTCCCACTCATATTCACTGGCATTCACAAAACCCAATGTTAGCCTATCCTACAAAATATAAAGAATAGAATCACCTCTTGGAAAAATTGGCTTCTTTCAAAAGCAGGACGACTTGAACTCATCCGTTCGGTGTTGTACTCTTACTCTATATATTGGTCTAATGCATTTCTTCTGCCTATTGGACTTCTCTAAGATATTGAACGGTTATTAATAAACTTCTTCTGGAATGACACAAATGATAAGACAATGCATATGGTAAATTGGGACAGCATCAGCAACCCGAAAGATGTAGGGGGGCTGAACTTGAGAAATACTAGAGATTGGAATAAAGCATGTTTGGTAACGCAATTGTGGGACCTTTTGCAAAACAAAGGTTCCTTATGGTCACAATGGGTTTCTGCTAGGTATCTTTCAAAGGAATCAATTTGGGAAATTTCAACAAGAATATACCACTCTGTAGCTCGGAAAGGAATTTTAAAGGTAAGGAATTGGCTGATGAAACACATTTCTTGCACAATCTCTATTGGAACTAATACTAATATGTGATACGATCATTGGGTGAATGGGAAAAGTATATTTCAGTTATATAGTGACAGAATACGAAAAGACCCTGGGGCTCCCAAAGATTGGAAGGTTTCCGAGTTCATTGCTAATGGTACCTGGTGTCTCCCTACTCCTATTTCTCCTGAAATGTTATCACTTTGGCCGACAATCACAGCTATTCCAATCAGGAATAACCCTTCAGATGTACTTATTTGGCTTCATGACAATAGCAAATTTAGTGCCACATCTGCATGGAATCAAATTAGGAAATGAAATAACAAGTGGCTCCCAAGCAGTTGGATATGGGATCGACCGGGATCTCAGAGACATTCCTTATGTACAAGGTAGGCCCTTCTAAATAAACTACCTACAATAGACAATATGAAAAGAAGAGATATCCATCATGTTAACCGATGCTCCCTATGTTGAATCTCGGATTTTGATGATGAAGTCAATTGTCATTTGTTGTCTAATCTATGTGTTGAGATAAGTGTGCAGGATTAACTACGATGAAAGTTAGACATGCAGCAGGAGTTGTGCCGGAGTTAAGACAATGATCACGTTGGGAGTTCGAGAGTTCGACGGAAGTTCGGACAGTCGTCGGAGGTTCTGCGGGAACAAATCCGAGAAGTCCATAAGCTTGCCAAAAGAAGCTCGTCGGAACTCGCCAAGTGGATCGTCACAAGTCCAAGAGTTTGCCGGAAGTCCGCAGGAGCATCACCGAGGGTTCATCGGATGATCGACGGAAGTTCGTCGAAAACTCACCGGAAGAAGCAATTGACGCACCGGAGCAAACTGCAGAAATTGTCTTAGGATTTATCATAGTTAGCACAATGATTAAGTTGGAAATGGGAGGTGATCCCATTAGCTTAATCTTGGGGCAATTGGGCCCCTGAAAAACCCAAAATTGGGCCTAATGGATCTACCCATTCGGACCCTGATTGCTGTGGGAGGTGCAACCGCCCAAGCCAGGAGGTAGCACCGCCTAGGCTAAGTCTCCCAGGGAGACTGGGCGGTGCAAGCGCCCCAGCCAGGAGGTAGCACCGCCTGGGCTCAGTCTCCGAACGAGACTGGGCGGTGCAACCTCCCCTGACAGGAGGTAGCACTACCTGAGCTCAGTCTTCGAGCTCTAGCAGGTGGTGCACCCGCCCCAGTCAGGAGGTGCAACCGTCTGAGCTCGGTCTTCGAGCTCTGGCAGAGAGGTGCAACCGCCCCTGACAGAGGTGGCACCGCCCAGAGGCTCAATCTTCGAGCTCTGCTAGGCGGTGCAACCGCCCCAGTCAGGCGGTGCAATCGCCTGATCCCGGAATTCCGGGAATTGACAGTTTTGAGCTGCAAATTTGAACTGGGCTGGGCCCTATAAATACCCCACCCATTCAGCACTGAAAGAGCATAGACATATACCGAAATCTTGATCTTTTTCTGTGATTCTTAGAGCTCAAAATTGTTGTAAAGGCCAAAAGTTCTTCTCCCTCTTTTCTTCCAAGTTCTGAGTTGTAAAGAGAGGAGAGAAATTTTGTGTAAGGGTTGTCTCCTAAGCCCGTCAAAAGGAGTGAAACTGTAAAAGGGTGGTTGGCCTTCGCCTATTGAAGGAAGGCCACTAGTTGACGTTGGTGACCTCGTCGATGGAGTAAGCCAAAAGTGGAGTAGGTCAAGATTGACCGAACCACTCTAAATCTCGGTTTGCATTTAATTTGAGCATATTATCCTCACTGCAAACCTCCTCTGAAGCTTACTTCATTCTGCGCATATACGATTGGGTTTCAAGCTTTGCACTTTCCGAATCAGTGTTTAGACGTAAATATGCTTTTTCGTACGATCATCATATTTCAGATTACGTTTTTGTTTTGATTTTTACCATAACTGCAAACTGCCTTTATACTCTTGCTTAAACTGCATCTTGCCTAATCAAGTGATTTACGAATCAGCAGTTAGACGTAAATCAGTTTCTTCGTACGAACGCCGTATTTCAGTTTGCGCATATATTCTGGTTTTCATCATAACTGCAAACTGCCTTCATAGATTGACTTTAACATCATCTTGCTTGATCTTAAGTTAAAGTAATCTTAGAATCGGCTTTCAAACAGAAATCGTTTTTATCGTTCGAACGCAGTTTCGTTTTAATCGCAGAAAGTTATCCGCTGCACTAATTCACCCCCCCCCCCTCTTAGTGCTCTTGATCCTAACAATTGGTATCAGAGCAGGGTTAACTCTCTAACGGATTAAAACCCAAGAGAGATGGCATACGCCGGAAACCAAGAGGGCCATTCTATTACACGTCCACCCATGTTCAATGGGACGAACTACACCTTTTGGAAGACCCGAATGAGGATCTTTCTTATTTCTATGGATTTTGAACTTTGGAATCTTGTCAAAAATGGATTTTCGAAGTCTTCTCTTCCAATGATCGATTGGAATGAATTGGAGAAGAAGGCTTTCGCTCTTAATGCAAAGGCTATGAATGCCTTATTTTGTGCACTTGATAAAAACAAGTTTAACTGTGTTTCAACTTGTGAAACCGCATTTGATATTTGGCACACACTCGAAGTGACTCACGAAGGCACAAGTAGAGTGAAAGAGTCAAAAATCAATTTTCTGTTACATTCTTTCGAACTTTTCCGGATGAAACCGAGTGAAACCATTGGCGACATGTTTACCCGTTTCACGGATGCCGTCAACGGTCTAAAAGGACTCGGAAAAAGTTTTTTGGATTTTGAGCTCGTAAATAAGATTCTTAGATCCCTTCCTAAGAGTTGGGATCCTAAAGTCACTGCTATTCAAGAGGTAAAAGATCTGCACAACTTTCCTCTTGAAGAACTAATCGGGTCATTAATGACCTACGAGATGACTTGTAAAGCTCATGAAGAGCAAAAAGACATCCTTCCAAAGAACAGGAAGGATATGGCACTTAAAACTTCAGAAGGCCACTTTAGAGAAACTCAAGTGATGAGGACTGTGATGATGACATGGCACTTCTAACAAGAAAATTTAAAAAATTCTTTAAAAGAAACAAGTTTAAGAATGATGCAAAAAATAAACTTGAACCCAAGAAGGACCAAGTTATTTGCTATGAGTGCAAAAAGTAGGGACACTACAAGAGTGATTGTCCCCAAGCCAAGAAGAGAACATCCAAGAAAAAGGCACTCAAAGCAACATGGGATGATTCGAGCGCATCCGAAGAAGAGGAGTCCAACACCGAGCAAGTTGCTCATTACGCCTTAATGGCCATCGGAGATGAGGTAACAAATTTAATTGATGCAGATTTACCTTATCATGAATTATTAAATGCTTTCCATGAATTATTTGATGAATGTAAGATAATTAGTAGAAAATACAAATTGCTAAAAAAGGAGCATGATAGTCTTATTTGTAATTTCGATAAGTTAAAAGCTGAACATCATGATAGATTAAGCTCATGCATAAAATGCCATGATCTAGAAACTCTCCAAAAGGAAAACTTGCTACTTAAGGACACCTTGAAGAAATTTGAGGTTGGTAGCAAGTCATTAAACATGATCCTTGCGAACAAGGGTCACGTTCCCAAAAGAAGTGGAATTGGATTTGTGAGAAGTCCTCACCAAAATCCAACCACCTTCATAAAAGGCCCATCTTACATGTTCGACATCAAAACAAATGCAATTTTTGTTGCAAATTTGGACACAAGACGCATTATTGTCCATTCAAGAAAATTAGTCCAAACAAATTGATCTAGGTTCCTAAAGGAACCATGATAAATTCTATGCAACATGATAGACAATGCAGATCTATTTGTGAGGCACCCAAAAGCAAATGGGTACCTAAAAATCATCCCTTCCTATAAAAACATTAAAAACATGAAAATTTTAGGCTAGTGCAAGAAATAATATTCTGCTCCTTGATTCTCGATAGTCATGACCCAAGATCCAAAAAGGAACTCGCAATGCTCTCTAGCCTAAATAACAGATGGAGATTATGAATTTAAAATCACAAATGTAATTTAGATAGAACCTTATTTGACTTTTCAAAATTAGAGTCGTATGATTCCCAAATTCACATATCCTCTGGGTTTTCGAACCCATCAATTTCATCCGTTCATAACCTTCGAATCCAACTCTATATCATGAAGTAACTAGTCTATCATGAACTTGCAAGGCATACCAACTTGAACAAACTATCACAAACATGTGTACAATATTGAGAGTATGCAAGTTAAAAGATCTATCTTGATCGTGCAAAAGTCCTTGCCTTAAAATGAAAACTCTTACGTGATTACGTAAGTAAAGTTGATTGCTCTGAATGAAAATTCTTCTCAAGAAAAAAAAAAAAAAACTCTCAGATCAGATCACACTAATCAGAACAAGTGCTCACCGCCTGCAGGCGGTGGCACCGCCCCAGTTGGAGGTAGCACCGCCAGCTATCACGTGTTGCCAGCGGTTGCACTGCTCCAGCCAGAGGTGCAATCGCCCGCAACTCTGCCCTTTTTAACCCAAGCTAGTGCCGGCGGTGAAACCGACCCCAACTCACTCCCGTCCCTCATCTACTCTTCCAAGCCTCTTCCATCCCCATTTCACCCCTCTTAGCATCCCAAATACCCCTCATTTCGGAGTAAAACATCAACAATCCTTCCCTCTCTTGAAGATCTCACTAAGGTACTCTCTAAGAAGCCCTTAAACTCTGTTTTTTCATTCATTTACTCTTGCTCATCACTATTCTTCTAAACAGCAGTAGTTATGGGATCTAGAAGATCCTCAAGGGACAAAGGAAAGAGGAGATTAGTAGAAGATTTTGATCTCACCCTTTTCGATCCAAAACACCATGCTGAAAAATTTTCCTCTTTCGAACTTAGGAGTGTCAATAAGGGAAAATACGTAGATTTAAATGAACTAAGAGACTTAGAGACAATCCAATGGTTTGCAAACTTAGATCTACTTCCAATTTTGCAAATTAACGAACCCATCTATCCAAGACTTGTTAGATTGTCATACAACAACATACAAATAGATGAAGAAGAAAGAATGTCCACCTATCTTTTAGGACAACACATCTCAATTACGGATAGATTCATTTGCGACATGATAGGCATTCCCATGAAAAGTATAGGACTTTACTTTAGAGGATCATGGGATGATGAAACTGTTGGAACAACATATGTTGGAGCCTTTGGAACAATTTTTGCCAATCCCAACTTAGCATTTGTTCCTAAAAGTTGTGAACATCTACTGCCTCTAAACACTAAGGTACTTCATCATATCCTAACTAGCATCATTCTCCCTAAACAATACCATCATGATGAAGTAAGTCAATTAGAATTAGGAACTATGTATTTGATCATGAAAGGACATGACATCTGTCTTGGTTATCGTATCCAACAAAACATGTTAGAACTGTCTAAGAAAGACATGATGCTCCCATATGGTGGTATAATCACTAGAATAATGAAAGCCTATGATATTCTAATACCACCAGAAGAAGAAGTAATAAAAATAGATAGATTTGGCATAATAAATAAAAATCTACTTCACCGATTAAGATGTTTTTATAGAAATGGTAACTGGGTTAAAATGCCAAGAAGAACTGATCCCCCTCAACCTGAACCAGAACTGGAAACACCAGTATTTAGGGGTACCCAATCTCCTCCGATCTGTCACTTTGAGGAAACACATCCATTTGATGTTATCAGATCAGCTTGGAATATTAATGTTCATGGATCCCCCCCTTACATCTTATGTAAAACACTCAAAGCCTGCAAAGCAGCACTTAAGGAGTGGAATACAAATACTTTTGACAATATTAACACCCGAGTTCAATTATGCAGAAAGGAACTATTGGCAATGCAACATGAGCTGCAACTTTAGCCCCATGATGAGAATCATATCAACAAAGAGACAAAAGCTAGAAATAACTTCATACAAGCCTTAAAGCAAGAGGAAAGTTTTGCAAAACATAAGTCTCGACAGCATTGGCTTACTTTAGGAGATTCAAATACTAAGTTTTTTTATGCTTCCATTGCTACTCGAAGAGCCGTTTGTTAGGATCGGAGCAGCACCAAGAGGGGGGGGTGAATTAGTGCAGCGGATTAAAACTTCAGTTTTTAAAAAATGTTTCGTATGATAAGAGCGAAACTTGACAAGCTCAATCTTGAAAGCGTATTCTTAAATATGCGCAGCAAAAGTAATAAGGAACTAAAGCATATAAGAAGGTTTGCAATAATGTAAATAGCAATAATGAAATGCAAACCAAGGATCACGCCGATTTTAGAGTGGTTCGGTCAAATGACCTACTCCACTTGCGAGGCCCCTCTTCGATGAGGCTCCCACCTTCCACTAGCAAGTCTCTTGAAATGGAAGGGTAAATACCCCTCTTACAACTCTTTACAAGCGGTTCACTCTCTTACAGATTTTCGAGAAGAGATGAGGTGAACACTAGCAAATTGAAAAGAAGACAAGCTAACACTTTTCTAAGACCTTTCTCTCAAACTCTTGCTGCTCAAAAAGTTGTTTTCTCAGCTGAGATTTGAGGGGTATTTATAGGCCTTAAGAGGATTCAAATTTGGGCTCCAAAATTTAGGCTCCAAAATTCAAATTCTCTTTGGGTTCCCGATGCTGGCGGTGTCACCGCCCAGCCAAGCGGTGCCACCGCCCAGTGCTCGGGTGCTGGACGGTGCAACCGTGCAGCCCAGGAGGTGTCACCACCCAACACTCGGGTGCTGGGCGGTGCCACTGCCCAACCAGGCGGTGCCACCGCCTGGCTCTCCAGTTCACTTGGTTTGGCTGACTTTTAGCCCAAACCAAATCTGACTTTGGCCCCAGTTGGCCCCTAACCAGGATATAGGATTATCTTCTTAATCCTAATCCTAATTACAAGTGAACTACATAACAAAACACATCATAAGCAATTTATTAACCGCGAACGTCAAGTCTTGTTCCATCGAGCTTTCTGACGAACTTCCTTCGACGGGGTCCAAGCACGCTCCCAAACTTGTGATGACTTTAATGAGTAGCTGAGACTTCTCGGTGATCTCTGCGAACCTCCGACGATCTCTTCGGCGAACTTCCAATAGGTTCCCGATTTCTTCTCGGTTGGTTCCGGCAGCATCTCCGACGATTCTTCGGACTCTTAAACGTTCATTGAACTCGACTCCGGTATACTTGCTTTGTGTTTTCTATTTATCGTAGTTAATCCTGCACACATAACTCAATAATATGGATTAGATCAAATAACCCATCAATTGATTTTATCATCAAAATCCGAGATTCAACAATCTCCCCCTTTTTGATGATGACAATCAATTGATGACGGAGTTAAACATAACTCCCCCTACCTATATGCCATATTATGAGAGGATAAAAAAATACTTGAATTCCATCCTATTGGATTCAAGCATAACCCGATAAGTTCTAACGGTAGAGCTTATCGTGATCCTCATTAAACAATAGTGAGTACAAAACTTCTATGAAAATCATAAGTTAAATGAAAAGGGACGAATTTTACTACGACAGAAGATAAAGATTTTCAATATAAATTTTATGATTTAGATGTAAGGCATGCTTTCAATATGATCAATCAATCTTGTGATATTTTCAAGGATTTTGCAAGGCATATAAGTCATTCATATCAATCACTTTTCTCAAAGATTTTGCAATTCATATTTTGTCATGCTATTAAGAATGATATAAGTCATCACTTTTCTCCCCCTTTGTCATCAACAAAAAGGGAAATGAGACTTGAAGCACATATTTTGTCATACAACGATTTTATCATTGAAAATTAAGTATGCAATTTATTTACGCAGAGTTCATTTTAGAGGAAAATTCAGCATGCATTCAAATTATCTAATCTCTTCTTTCTATAAATAATAGAAATTGTAGATGTACAAGAGAGAGATTGGGATAAAAATTCAAGTAGTAATTTCACAAAGTCAAGATCATAATTCGAATACAAACTCATTCAAATCGTTAAATTCATTAAAATCTCAACATTACTTTTCAATCATCATATAAGGCATTTAAAGAATTTTGAAACATAGGAGAATGATTAATTTAAGCATACAATGTTTCAAGTCATGAATGCCAATACTTTCATATTTGTAAGTATCAATTCATGAATGCCAAAAGATATTATTTGTGATTCCAATTTTGCAAGATCAAGATTATGATTTAGATAAAACTTATTTAAATCAAATCGGTAACTTGAAATTCATAATCAAGTCATCAAAATCGATTTCGAGATTTCACAACATGTCATATGGAATTTGAAGGAGAATGATTAGATTCACCGAGAGATGGAAAGAAGATGAAAGACTTTACGGAAAATCCAATCAAACAAGTTTATTGTTTAGGGACAATTTAACATACCTAATTCCCTTCTAATGAATTCAAATTGGTCTTCATTCAAGGCTTTTGTGAATATATCTGCTAATTGATGCTTTGTGTCAATGAATTCTAGAACAACACTATTGTTAAGGACATGATCGCGTACGAAATGATGCCTAACGTCGATGTGCTTAGTTCTAGAATGCTGAATTTGATTTTTAGTAAGACATATGGCACTAGTATTATCACATTTTATGGGAATATTTTTAAAGTGAATTCCATAGTCTTCCAATGTATTTTTCATCCAAACAACTTGTGCACAGCATGCACTCGCAGCAATATATTCGGCTTCAGCCGTAGATAGTGCTACTGAATTTTGTTTCTTGGAAGTCCAAGAAACAAGTGCATGTCCTAAAAATTGGCATGTTCCGGATGTACTTTTTCTATCTATCCTACATCCGCCAAAATCGGCATCCGCGTAAGCCATTAAATCAAAATTTTCAAATTTTGGATACCATAAACATAAATTTGGAGTTCCTTTAAGATACCTAAATATTCTTTTAACACTTTTAAAATGAGATAGTTTAGGATTTGATTGAAACCTAGCACAAAGTCCTACACTAAACATGATATCTAGTCTAGTAGCGGTAAGGTAGAGTAGACTACCTATCATTCCCCTATATGTTTTTTGATCGAAATTTTCACTATTTTCATCCATATCTAACTTAGTCGAAGTACTCATAGGGGTATTTATTGCTTTTAAATTATCCATGTTAAATCGTTTTAACAATTCTAATGTATATTTAGATTGGTTAAGAAATATACCATCCTTAAGTTGTTTGATTTGTAATCCTAAAAAGAAAGTTAATTCCCCCATTAAACTCATTTCAAATTCATGACTCATAGATTTGGCAAATGATTCACATAGTGATTCATCCGAAGAGCCAAAAATAATATCGTCAACATAAATTTGCACAATAAGAAAATTATTTTCAAAATGTTTAATAAACAATGTAGTATCAACTTTGCCTTTGGTAAAATTATTTAAAATAAGAAAGGAACTAAGCCTTTCATACCAAGCTCTAGGAGCTTGTTTCAAGCCATAGAGAGCCTTAGTAAATTTGAATACATGATTAGGAAGAAGAGAATTTTCAAATCCGGGAGGTTGTTCGACATATACTTCTTCGGAAATAAAACCATTCAAGAAGGCACTTTTGACATCCATTTGAAATAGTTTAAAATTATAACTACTAGCATAGGCAAGGAGCATCCTTATGGCTTCTAATCGAGCAACGGGAGCGAAGGTTTCTTCGTAATCGATACCTTCTTCTTAGTTGAAACCTTTGGCCACTATTCTAGCCTTGTTTCTAACCACGATACCATTTTCGTCTTGCTTGTTTCTAAAGACCCACTTAGTACCAATGACTAAATGGTCACTAGGTCTAGGAACAAGCTCCCACACCTTGTTTCTCTCAAATTGATTCAGTTCCTCTTGCATTGCAATAATCCAAAAATAATCTTTTATGGCCTCGTCAATGCACTTAGGTTCGATTTGAGAGAGGAAGGCAGCATTAGCGCAAAAATTCTTGAAAGAGGAACGAGTTTGAACCCCTTTAGATGTATCCCCTATAATTAGCTCCTTTGGATGAGCATCTATATACTTCCATTCCTTAGGTAAGGAAATTTCGGAAGAAGGTGCATCCAAGTTGCTATTTTGAGGAGGGGGTTCATTTAAATTCAAATTATCAAAACCAAGATCATCATCAAATTTATTTTTCTTAAAATTTGAGACATCATTAAAAACTACATGAATAGACTCTTCAATTACTAAGGTTCTTTTATTAAAAACCCGAAAAGCTTTCGAAACGGAAGAGTAACCAAGAAAGATGCCTTCATCGGATTTTGCATCAAATTTTCCTAAGGCATCCCTTTCATTTAAAATAAAGCATTTACAACCGAAAACTTTAAAATAAGAAATATTTGGTTTTTTATTATTCCATAATTCATAGGGAGTTTTTGATAAGGAAGGTCTTATTAGGACTCTATTCATGATGTAGCAAGCCGTATTTACGGCTTCGGCCCAAAAATACTTAGGTAAACTGTGTTCTTTTAACATAGTTCTTTCCATTTTTTGTAGGTTTCTATTTTTTCTTTCAACTACTCCATTTTGTTGGGGATTTCTCGGAGTGGAGAAGTTATGGTTGTATCCATTAACTTCACAAAAATTTTGAAAGTCATGGTTTTGAAATTCGCCACCATGATCACTCCGAATTGATGAAATCATGAACCCTTTTTCGTTTTGAGTGAGTTTACAAAATTTAGAGAAACACTTGAAACAATCACTTTTGTGAGCTAAGAAATAGGTCCAAGTGTATCTAGAGTAGTCATCCACAATCACAAAAGCATATTTGCTTCCACCTAGACTTGTTGTATCAATTGGTCCAAATAAGTCCAAATGGATCAATTGTAACAGTCTAGTGGTGCTAATTTGATTTTTTGGTTTGAAGCTTGTTTTTATTTGTTTCACTAGTTGACATGCATCGCATACCTTATCTTTAATAAACTTCATATTCGGAATCCCTCGTACTAATTCTTGAGATGAGATTTTAGATATTGTTTTCATGCTTGCATGGCCTAATCTCCTATGCCAAAGCCAAGCATCATCATTTATGGCGGAGAAACACATTTCATTACTTAGTTCATCAAGATTGATGGTATAGACATTATTTTGTTTTAAAGCAATCATAGTCATGTTATGATTTGGTTTTTCAATAATGCACATATTTGATTCAAATCTAACGATATAACCTTTATCGCATAATTGACTAATGCTCAATAGATTATGTTTTAATCCATCAACTAGTAACACATCATCAATGGAAAAACTTGATTTGTTACCTATGGTTCCCTTGCCAATGATTTTGCCTTTGTTGTTGTCTCCAAAGGTGACATAGCCTTCGTCCATGCTAGTGAGCTTGGTGAATTGGGATGGATCTCCGGTCATATGCCTTGAGCATCCACTATCAAGATACCATTTCTTGCTCCTAGCATGTGATGGTGTATGTTTCTACAAGAAGGAATTATTTTTAGGTACCCATTTACTTTTAGGTGCCTCAAAAACTAATCTAACTTGTTTATCATGTTGCATAGACTTGATCATGGTTCCTTTAGGAACCCAAATCAATTTGTTCGGACTAATTTTCTTGAATGGACATTGGTAAGTTATATATCCATATTTGCAACAAAAGTTGCAATTGCTTTGATGTTGAACATGTAAGATAGGACCTTTAACGAAGGTGGTTGAATTTTGGTGAGTACTTCTCACAAATCTGATTCCACTCCTTTTAGGAACGTGACCCTTATTTGTAAGGATCATGTTTAAGGACTTGCTACCGACCTCGAATTTCTTCAAGATATCCTTAAGTACTATGTTCTCATTTTGGAGAGTTTCTAAATCATGGCATTTAACACATGGAGCTAGACAATCAAGATATTCAGTTTTTAATTTATCAAAAGCACAAGTAAGACTATCATGCTCCTTTCTTAGCAATTTGTATTTTCTACTAATTGTCTTACATTCATCAAATAACTCATGGAAGGCATTTAATAAATCATGATAAGGTAAATCTGCATTAATTAAATCTGTTACCTCTTCTTCGAAGGCCATTAGGGCGTAGTGAGCAACTTGCTCGGTGTTGGACTCCTCTTCTTCGGATGTGCTTGAGTCATCCCATGTTGCCTTGAGCGCCTTCTTCTTTGGTGTTCTCTTTTAGGCTTAAGGGCAATCGTTCTTGTAGTGTCCCGGTTTTTTGCATTCATAGCAAATCACTTGGTCCTTCTTTTGTTCAAATTTATTTTTTGTATTATTTTTAAATTTGTTCTTCCTTAAATATTTTTTGAATTTTTGAGTCAAAAGTGCAATGTCATTATCACTGTCCTCATCACTTGATGTTCCTTTCAATTGGTCTTCTTGTGATTTGAGTGCCATATCCTTCTTGTTCTTTGGAAGGGGGTTCTCGAGCTCGTCATGAGCTTGACATGTCATTTCGTAGGTCATTAGAGACCCAATGAGTTCTTCAAGAGGGAATGTTTTAAGGTCTTTGGCTTCTTGAATGGCCGTAACTTTTGGATCCCAACTTTTAGGGAGGGATCTTAAGATTTTAGTTACTAGTTCAAAGTTAGTAAAATCTTTACCAAGAGCTTAGAGTCCATTGATGACATCCGTAAACCGGGTGTACCTGTCTCCGATGGACTCACTTGGTTTCATTCGGAAAAGTTCATAAGAGTGCACAAGAATGTTAATTTTGGACTCTTTCACTCGGCTAGTGCCTTCTTGAGTGACCTCAAGAGTTCTCCAAATTTCAAAAGCCGAATCACAAATTGAAACACGATTAAATTCGTTTTTGTCTAGTGCACAAAACAAGGCATTCATAGCCTTTGCATTTAAAGCAAAAACCTTCTTCTCCGATTCATTCCATTCACTCATCGGAAGAGAAGATTTTTGAAATCCATTTTCAACAATAGTCCAAAGCTCGAAATCCATAGAAATGAGGAAGATCCTCATCCGAGTCTTCCAATACGTGTAATCCGACCCAATAAACATAGGTGGACGAGTGATAGAATGGCCATCTTGCATGCCGGAGTAAGCCATCTCTCTTGGGTATTAAACCAAATATGAGAGATAACCTCGCTCTGATACCAATTGTTAGGATCGGAGCAGCACAAAGAGGGGGGGGTGAATTAGTGCAGCGGATTAAAACTTCGGTTTTTAAAAAATCTTTCGTATGATAAGAGCGGAACTTGACAAGCTAAATCTTGAAAGCGTATTCTTAAATATGCGCAGCAAAAGTAATAAGGAACTAAAGCATATAAGAAGGTTTGCAATAATGTAAATAGCAATAATGAAATGCAAACCAAGGATCACGTCGATTTTAGAGTAGTTCGGTCAAATGACCTACTCCACTTGCGAGGCCCCTCTTCGATGAGGCTCCCACCTTCCACTAGCAAGTCTCTTGAAATGGAAGGGTAAATACCCCTCTTACAACTCTTTACAAGCGGTTCACTCACTTACAGATTTTCGAGAAGAGATGAGGTGAACACCAGCAAATTGAAAAGAAGACAAGCTAACACTTTTCTAAGACCTTTGTCTCAAACTCTTGCTGCTCAAAAAGTTGTTTTCTCAGCTGAGATTTGAGGGGTATTTATAGGCCTCAAGAGGATTCAAATTTGGGCTCCAAAATTTAAATTCTCTTTGGGTTCCCGATGCTAGCGGTGCCACCGCCCAGCCAAGCGGTGCCACCGCCCAGCGCTCGGGTGCTGGACGGTTCAACCGCCCAGCCCAGGAGGTGTCACCGCCCAACACTCGGGTGTTGGGCGGTGCCACCGCCCAGCCAGGTGGTGCCACCGCCTGGCTCACCGATTCACTTGGTTTGGCTTACTTTTAGCCCAAACCAAATCTGACTTTGGCCCCAGTTGGCCCCTAACCAGGATATAGGATTATCTTCTTAATCCTAATCCTAATTACAAGTGAACTACATAACAAAACACATCCTAAGCAATTTATTAACCGCGAACGTCAAGTCTTGTTCCGGCGAGCTTTCCGACGAACTTCCTTCAACGGGGTCCAAGCACGCTCCCGAACTTGTGATGACTTTAATGAGTAGCTGAGACTTCTCGGCGATCTCTGCGAACCTCCGACGATCTCTTCGGCGAACTTCCAATAGGTTCCCAATTTCTTCTCGGTTGGTTCCGGCAGCATCTCCGACGATTCTTCGGACTCTTAAACGTTCATCGAACTCGACTCCGGTATACTTGCTTTGTGTTTTCTGTTTATCGTAGTTAATCCTGCACACTTAACTCAATATTATGGATTAGATCAAATAACCCATCAATTGATTTTATCATCAAAATCCGAGATTCAACACCGTTAACCGCATCAGGAAATGCAGAGACAAAGATAACAATCTTATTAAGGATTTAGACAAGGTTAAAGCATACACTGAGCAATTTTTTTATTCCTTACTCAACCAAGAGGGGCAACCTAATAATATTCATGTGGAGCCAACTAAAAAGCTTGATTCGAGTGCCATTTCTATCCTCAATGACCCAATTACAGATGACGAAATAGTAAGAGTTATCTTTATGTCACCAAAGCACAAAAGCCCTAGTCCAGATGGATTTCCTACTGAATTTTACCAAATTACATGGTCTATTATTTGTAATGATGTGATTAAAGCTTGCTAACACTTTTTCTCTTCAGGACATATTCTTAGAGAGATGAATTGCACTTTTATTTCTTTAATTCCCAAGAATGCAGGGGCTGATTCACTAGAGGACTATTGACCCATATCTTTATGTAACTTTATTTACAAGATCATCTCCAAACTGTTAGCAGATAGATTGTAAAAGGTAATACACAAGATAATTAGTCCAAATCAGGCTGCTTTCATCAAAGGGAGAAGTATACATCATAATATTCTGCTTGCTAATGACTTGATCGAGGATCTGCACTCAAAAGCAAAAGGGACAAAAATCTATTTTAAAGCTGATCTACGAAAATCCTTTAACTCAGTTAATAGGAACTTTATCTATAAGATGCTCTATGGTATGAACTTCCCTCAGCAATGAGTTAATTGGATTCAATGTTGCTTAGAAACTCCAATGTTTTCAATACTCTTCAATGGCTCACCTGTTGGTTTTTTTGGGAGCAAAAATGGCATTTAACAAGGCGATCCACTCTCTCCATATCTCTTTAAGGGGTGGGATTTGTTATTTTGTGTGTTTTGCAGTTTAGTCCTTGTTTTTATTATATTTACGATTAGGTCCTCAGGGTTTACATATAGGTACTCAGATTTTTTTTTTTTTTGAATAAATCTCCCAAATCTTATGAATAAGTTACCTTTGATTCATACTTTAGCTCTTTTGTCAAATTTAAAATAGATACTTACATTACCACTAGAAACTTATACGAAAATTCAGAAATGAGGGATGTTACAATTGTAGCGACGATCAAATCTCTCTAGGGCGACGGTAGTGTAGCGGTGATCTGATTTCCTGTAGAGTTGACTGTTTCTTAAGGGCGACGGTACTGTAGCGGCTATCAGATCTCCCTAGGGCGATTTGACTCCTGCAGCATTGGCTTTCTCCCACGGGCGACGGTATTGTAGCAGCGATCTGATCTCCCTAGGGTGATGCTCTTGTAGTGGTGATCGGATCTCCTGCAGTCGCCTTCTCCCCAAGGGCCCCGACATCTTTGTAGCTACGATCTGAAATACTATAGCGGTGGCTTTTCCCTATGGCGGCGTTTAGTAGTGACGACTAGAAGAGGGATCAAACATGGCAAATGACGGCCCTAGGGCGGCGGTGGCGGAGGGTTGACACAATGGCAAGACTCCCTACCGTTACCCTCAAGTTGCTCCTCCACCATATCCTCTCCAGAGATAAACTCCTTCGATGAAGCAGCATCGAAACAGGTCGCGCTCTAGATCGCGGCAGCCTGCTCTCATTTCCAGTGACCCTCGGCCTTGGACTAGCCTCTTCAAGGCTCCGGTTGGAAGTCCGGATCTATGCTTGGAATTCTTTGCTACAGAAGTTCAAGATGATAAGAAGATTGCTGTATACGAGACTACTGATTCAGCAGAGCTTATTGAGACATGGTCTATGGCGATTGTTGGCTATGTGGTAGGTCTCAAAACATCTTATTTCCCACTATCCTCATTTATCAAAACTCGATGGGTAATATCGTCATTTGATCTTCATATGCTAGAGAACAGATTCTTTGTTTGCAAGCTATACTCTGAAGAAGATTTGCAACGGGTATCAGCGCCTGGTTTCGGGATCTTTTGGCAACAATGATAATATCAAAGATCGTTGTCGAGAAATTCGATAGAAATGTCAACTTTGGCATGTGGCAACTTAAGATGGAGGCCATTCTGGTTCAAGACGGAGTTGATTTGGGACTACAGGGGGCTGAGAACATTCCAGATGGTACGTCAAAGGAAGATCTTGTGGGAATGGATAAGAAGGCCCGATCCAGCATTATTCTAAATCTCTTTGATGAGGTTTTACGGGAGGTAGCTACGGAGACTATGGCTAAGAGCATGTGGGATAAGCTTAAATCCTTGTATATGAAGAGGATAGTAGAGAATCGTCTCTACTTAAAGCAGAGTTTGTATATGCTACGGATGACTGAAGGTACATCTATACTCTCACATCTTGATAAGTTTGATTCTTTGGTAATGGATTTGGAGAATATAGATGCAAAAATTGATGATGAGGATAAGGCCCTGTTACTTTTGTGTTCTCTTCCCCAATCTTTTAAGTATTTCCGTGATACTATGATTTATGGAAAAGAAACAATTTCGTATCATGAAATTAAATCTGCACTAAAATCTAAGGAGTAGATAGACAGAGATATTACTAGGGAAAGTAGAGAGAATCAGGCTGAAGGTCTGGTTGTTAGGGGGAGAACAGATAAAATGGAATTTGACAATAGTAGATCTAAATCTAGATCTAAATCCATACATAGAAATTTGGAGTGTAGATATTGTCATAAAATAGGGCACATTAAATCTAATTGCTTTAAATTGAAATATAAATTAAAGCAAAAGGAAAAATTTGTTGAGAAAACTATTGAATCCGCTGAAGCTAGTGTAGCAAATGATGAGAATGTTGGAAATATTTTCTCTGCTATTGATGACAGGACGAGGTCTAAAAATGAATGGATTTTAGATTCTGGTTATTCTTATCTCATGTGTCCTAATAGAGATTTGTTTTCCACATATGAATCTTGTAATGGTGGAATTGTTTTGATGGGCAATAATGCAGCATGTGATGTTGTTGGTAGAGGAACAATCCGAATTAAAATGCATGATGGTATTGTGAGGACGCTCACTAATATTAGACATGTTCCTGATTTAAAAAAGAATCTCATCTCTTTAGGCACCCTAGAGGCCCTTGGGTGTAAATACACAGTTGAAGGGGGAGTTATGAAAGTTTCTAGAAATGCCTTTATTGTTATGAAAGCTTGTAGGTCTAGTAGCTTATATATTTTGCAGGGAACTACTGTCACAGTATCAGTTGCAGTCTCATCATCATCATTGTCTGATTCTGACATCACCAAATTATGGCATATGCGTTTGGGTCATATGAGCGAAAAAGGTTTAAGCATATTGAGCAAAAAGGGTCTACTTTGCGGACAGAGTACTGGGCCACTGGATTTTTGTGAACACTGCTTTTTTGGAAAGCAGAAAAGAGTCAGCTTCAATTCTCCGACAGTTCACAAAACAAAAGGTACTCTTGACTTTATTCATTCAGACCTTTGAGGTCCAGCTCATGTTCAGTCTAAGGGTGGTGCTAGGTATATGTTGACTTTCATTGACGATTATTCCAAGAAAGTTTGGGTGTATTTTTTGAAGCATAAAAATATTATTTTTCTAACCTTTAAATAATGGAAGGCTTTGATTGAGAAGCAAACATGTAAACATATTAAGCGGCTTCGAATAGATAATGGCATGGAATTTTGTGAAGGTGACTTTAATGAATTTTGCAAAAAATAAAGGAATCGTTCGGCATCACACTATTAGGATGACATCTCAGCAAAATGGTGTGGCCCAACGTATGAACAGAACACTTTTGGAGAGAGCAAGGTGTATGATCTCAAATGCAGGGTTGACAAAGGACTTTTGGGTAGAGACGATTAATATGGCCTATTATGTTGTCAACCGCGCTCCTTCTGTAGCACTTAACTTTAAAACGCCGGAGGAAGTTTGGTCAGGTACTCCTGCTGATTACTCTGATTTAAAAATTTTTGGGTGTCCAGCATACATGCATATAAAAGAAGGAAAATTAAAGCCTCGAGCTAAAAAATGTATTTTCCTTGGGTATGCTTCTAGGGTGAAAGGATACAGATTATGGTGTTCTGATCCCAAATCTCCAAAATTTGTAATCAGTAGAGATGTTACTTTTGATGAATTATCTATGTTATCTTCTAAAGAGGAATCTACTAGTTGTACAAATAATAGTGCACAGAAGCAAGTGGAGCTTGAGATTGGTAAGTCTGATTCTTTTCAGTCGAACTCTTCTACTCAAAGAATGCTAGTAGATGGTCCCGAGTCTACTAACGTAGATGATCCAAAGGAAGAGCAATATTCCATAGCCAAGGATAGACCACGGTGAGATATTCGACCACCACAAAGATATGCAAATTTGGTTGCATATGCTTTGTCTGTTGCAGAAGAAACAAGTGAAGTTGGTGAGCCTACTTCCTACTCAGATGCAATTTCTTGTGATAATTCCGCTAAGTGGTTGATCGCGATGAATGAAGAAATTGAATCTCTCCATCGGAATAGAACTTGGGATCTTGTGAAGCCGCCTTCGGGTAAGAAAATTGTTGGATGCAAATGGGATACTATTGCTGAGGGAAAGGTCCTTGTTCAGAAAATTCATATGAAGGGCAATCCAGTTGATATGCTTACCCTCTTCCAGTTTACAAGTTCAAGCAGTGCTTGGACTTGGTTGGTGTTTATTGTTGGTGATTGCCAATTGGGAGTTTTTATGAAGAAGGTGGAGCAAGTTTTGTTGGGACATGCCAAGGTGGAGATTTGTTAGTTTGGCAAGTCCCATAGTCCCACATCAGGAAAATCAAGTTTGATATCTCCTGTTTAAACTATAAATAAGGGCCTAGACTTTGAAGTCAAATGCACCACAAGTGGCACCATAAGAAAAACCTAAGTGTTTACTTTGGGTTTAAGTCCATACTCAGTTAAATAGTTTGGGCTTATAGTTAAGGGTTTTCTTGTTTAGTATTTTCGGGTGTTTTTTGACCTAGGAACATCTTCCTAAGGCATTTGTAATAGTCTCTTTTACAATAGTGATTTGCTCCTCTTTTGTCTGTGGATATAGGTCAAGGTTAATTGACCGAACCATGTAAATCTGGTGTTCTTGTCGCTTTTATTCTTTCCGCTTTATTATCTTTGTCGAGTTGCCAAAATTACCCTTTGGTAAATTTCCTGCAGATGGCTGTCTTAATATACCTTGGATTGTTCTTGGTGACTTTAAAACTGTTTGGTATACCAATGAAAAAGTGAGGGGTAGACAGCTTTCAGAAAGTCAGCTTCAGAGTTTTAATGATTACATAGATATTGCTGCATTGACTGATATGAAATATGTCAGTAATTGGCTCTCCTGGAGTAATCAAGGTGCTGCTAACAGAAAAATAATGGCTCGACTCGATAGATGTCTGATTAATCAAGAATGGTTAATAGTTTACCCAGATTCACTTCTTGAATATGATGCTCCATTATTTTCTGATCATTCTTTAATATACATACACGCAGATAAAGCAATACCAAACGACAAGAAACCATTTAGATTCTTTAACATGTGGAGTACTCAATCTCAGTTCCTTGATGTTATCAGATCAGCTTGGAATATTAATGTTCATGGATCCCCCCCTTACGTCTTATGTAAAACACTCAAAGCCTGCAAAGCAGCACTTAAGGAGTGGAATACAAATACTTTTGACAATATTAACACCCGAGTTCAATTATGCAGAAAGGAACTATTGGCAATGCAACATGAGCTGCAACTTTAGCCCCATGATGAGAATCATATCAACAAAGAGACAAAAGCTAGAAATAACTTCATACAAGCCTTAAAGCAAGAGGAAAGTTTTGCAAAACATAAGTCTCGACAGCATTGGCTTACTTTAGGAGATTCAAATACTATGTTTTTTTATGCTTCCATTGCTACTCGAAGAGCCGTTTGTTAGGATCGGAGCAGCACTAAGAGGGGGGGTTGAATTAGTGTAGCGGATTAAAACTTCGGTTTTTAAAAAATGTTTCGTATGATAAGAGCGGAACTTGACAAGCTCAATATTGAAAGCGTATTCTTAAATATGCGCAGCAAAAGTAATAAGGAACTAAAGCATATAAGAAGGTTTGCAATAATGTAAATAGCAATAATGAAATGCAAACCAAGGATCACGCCGATTTTAGAGTGGTTCGGTCAAATGACCTACTCCACTTGCGAGGCCCCTCTTCGATGAGGCTCCCACCTTCCACTAGCAAGTCTCTTGAAATGGAAGGGTAAATACCCCTCTTAAAACTCTTTACAAGCGGTTCACTCTCTTACAGATTTTCGAGAAGAGATGAGGTGAACACTAGCAAATTGAAAAGAAGACAAGCTAACACTTTTCTAAGACCTTTCTCTCAAACTCTTGCTGCTCAAAAAGTTGTTTACTCAGCTGAGATTTGAGGGGTATTTATAGGCCTCAAGAGGATTCAAATTTGGGCTCCAAAATTCAAATTCTCTTTGGGTTCCCGATGCTGGCGGTGCCACCGCCCAGCCAAGCGGTGCCACCGCCCAGCGCTCGGGTGCTGGACGGTGCAACCGCGCAGCCCAGGAGGTGTCACCGCCCAACACTCGGGTGCTGGGCGGTGCCACCGCCTGGCTCACCGATTCACTTGGTTTGGCTTACTTTTAGCCCAAACCAAATCTGACTTTGGCCCTAGTTGGCCCCTAACCAGGATATAGGATTATCTTCTTAATCCTAATCCTAATTACAAGTGAACTACATAACAAAACACATCCTAAGCAATTTATTAACCGCGAACGTCAAGTCTTATTCCGGCGAGCTTTCAGACGAACTTCCTTCAACGGGGTCCAAGCACGCTCCCGAACTTGTGATGACTTTAATGAGTAGCTGAGACTTCTCGGCGATCTCTGCGAACCTCCGACGATCTCTTCGGCGAACTTCCAATAGGTTCCCAATTTCTTCTCGGTTGGTTCCGGCAGCATCTCCGACAATTCTTCGGACTCTTAAACGTTCATCGAACTCGACTCCGGTATACTTGCTTTGTGTTTTCTGTTTATCGTAGTTAATCCTGCACACTTAACTCAATAATATGGATTAGATCAAATAACCCATCAATTGATTTTATCATCAAAATCCGAGATTCAACACCGTTAACCGCATCAGGAAATGCAGAGACAAAGATAACAATCTTATTAAGGATTTAGACAAGGTTAAAGCATACACTGAGCAATTTTTTTATTCCTTACTCAACCAAGAGGGGCAACCTAATAATATTCATGTGGAGCCAACTAGAAAGCTTGATTCGAGTGCCATTTCTATCCTCAATGACCCAATTACAGATGACGAAATAGTAAGAGTTATCTTTAAGTCACCAAAGCACAAAAGCCCTAGTCCAGATGGATTTCCTACTGAATTTTACCAAATTACATGGTCTATTATTTGTAATGATGTGCTTAAAGCTTGCTAACACTTTTTCTCTTCAAGACATATTCTTAGAGAGATGAATTGCACTTTTATTTCTTTAATTCCCAAGAATGCAGGGGCTGATTCACTAGAGGACTATTGACCCATATCTTTATGTAACTTTATTTACAAGATCATCTCCAAACTGTTAGCAGATAGATTGCAAAAGGTAATACACAAGATAATTAGTCCAAATCAGGCTGCTTTCATCAAAGGGAGAAGTATACATCATAATATTCTGCTTGCTAATGACTTGATCAAGGATCTGCACTCAAAAGCAAAAGGGACAAAAATCTGTTTTAAAGCTGATCTACGAAAAGCCTTTAACTCAGTTAATAGGAACTTTATCTATAAGATGCTCTATGGTATGAACTTCCCTCAGCAATGAGTTAATTGGATTCAATGTTGCTTAGAAACTCCAATGTTTTCAATACTCTTCAATGGCTCACCTGTTGGTTTTTTTGGGAGCAAGAATGGCATTTAACAAGGCGATCCACTCTCTCCATATTTCTTTAAGGGGTGGGATTTGTTATTTTGTGTGTTTTGCAGTTTAGTCCTTGTTTTTATTATATTTACGATTAGGTCCTCAGGGTTTACATATAGGTACTCAGATTTATTTTTTTTTTGAATAAATCTCCCAAATCTTATGAATAAGTTACCTTTGATTCATACTTTAGCTCTTTTGTCAAATTTAAAATAGATACTTACATTACCACTAGAAACTTATACGAAAATTCAGAAATGAGGGATGTTACAATTGTAGCGACGATTAAATCTCCCTAGGGCGACGGTAGTGTAGCGGTGATCTGATTTCCTGTAGAGTTGACTGTTTCTTAAGGGCGACGGTACTGTAGCGGCTATCAGATCTCCCTAGGGCGATTTGACTCCTGCAGCATTGGCTTTCTCCCACGGGCGACGGTATTGTAGCAGCGATCTGATCTCCCTAGGGTGATGCTACTGTAGTGGTGATCGGATCTCCTGCAGCGTCAGCTTCTCCCCAAGGGCGACGATACTGTAGCTACGATCTGAAATACTATAGCGGTGGCTTTTCCCTATGGCGACGTTTCTGTAGTGACGACTAGAAGAGGGATCAAACATGGCAGCGACGGCCCCTAGGGCGGGCGACGGTGGCGGGAGGGTTGACATAATGGCAAGACTCCCTACCGTTACCCCTCAAGTTGCTCCTCCACCATATCCTCTCCAGAGATAAACTCCTTCGATGAAGCAGCATCGAAGCAGGTCGCGCTCTAGATCGCGGCAGCCTGCTCTCATTTCCAGTGACCCTCGGCCTTGGACTAGCCTCTTCAAGGCTCCGGTTGGAAGTCCGGATCTATGCTTGGAATTCTTTACTACAGAAGTTCAAGATGATAAGAAGATTGCTGTATATGAGACTACTGATTCAGCAGTGCTTATTGAGACATGGTCTATGAAGATTGTTGGCTATGTGGTAGGTTTCAAAACATCTTATTTCCCACTATCCTCATTTATCAAAACTCGATGGGGAATATCATCATTTGATCTTCATATGCTAGAGAATGGATTCTTTGTTTGCAAGCTATACTCTGAAGAAGATTTGCAACGGGTGCTCGAAGGATTCTGTGTTGGGAAATCAAGGGGGCGACATCATATGCGCAACGGAAGAACAAGAAAACAAAAATCCCCGATTCCCAAAAAGATGTTCGTCGTCGTGCGAAGATTGGTACGCAAAAATCCGCAAAACACAAAACTGCGTATAGAGATTGTGTTACCTAGGGAGATCGTATATCCTTGTTTCCTTGCAGATCCTTAGGAGAGGGTGAAGGAGGTCAAGCGTCCTCCTCTCTAGCGGTGATCCACACAGCAGGGTTGCGATGACCCTCCTCAAAACTCCAGGCCTCTGAGGTGGAGAGGGAGAGGAGAATAGGAAAGGCAAGCAAAGACTCTAGCCTATGAGGCTGTGAATCCCTCCTATTTATAGAGATCCCGTGTCAAACCCTAATGGATCCTTCCCTAGTGGGTATTGGATCTGCATCTAATAAGACGGGCTCCGTCGGATATCTCATATCCGAACCTCTACTCATCGCAATGCCTACCATATGTGTGTGACCCTCTAGGCCTAATATCGAGCTGGTCGTGAGTCATACTTGTCAGAACTCCTTCTAACTCAGTGAATTATTATCTCTGTAATAATTCACTCGACTCATCGACTACGGACGTACTAGGCCACTACGCCGTAGTCCCCAAACGATACAGGGGAATCCAATCGATTGGACTTGTCTGTCCTTAGTTACCATGTACCTATAGTCCCTCATCCATCTAATATCCCAGAGACCGTATATCGAGCATGGTGTTGTCAGACCCATACGGTTTCTACTCGAGTCTCACTCTAATCGGATTCTCCCGGAGAACTCTTTCTCTCTCAACCCGAATGACCCCTGGCCAGGGATTTGTCCGAGCAAGAACACATGGGATATTCCTCTCATGACGCCGAGAGTGGATGATCCTCTATCGACACTCAATAGCCCTCGTGGGTCGACTATCACTCCCAATGACCAGTTGTACTAGATCGGGACAGCCAAACCTATAAGTCGGTATCAAAGAGTGGAGCACTCATACAGGACATCCTTGGTGTCTCAAGTCTAAGGACCAGATACACCACTAGGACTCAAAATCGCCATTGTGTCGACAATAAGGCATCATCAACCATCCAACATTCCGTGGCGGATCAATCAGTGAACTCATTCTCCAATGAGCACCTGTATTGTATCCCTAGTGTCCCTACACGAGCAGCTATGAGACCATTTTTGCATCCATCATATGGACGGGTATATAAAGACACACCAGTCTATCCGGTTATAATAACGATGTCCCTCTCGGTAACCTATGACCGGGATTATTTAGGATATGTGTTTAAAGGTGAATCGATCTCATTATCGTGATCTCATCACAATCCGATTCCCATTGCACAAATCCATGGACATCACAATATATATATATATATGCATTTATGCAATAGTTATAAAGTGATATACGCCAAAATATAATAAGCAAAAAGATTCTGTATCAAGTCACATGTGCCATCACTCACGTGATTGGCTTGCTTGGCACCTATGACTAGCAATCTCCCACTTGACCTAAAGCCAATCACCTATGTGTCTGATCCCCATCAGACCCCTGTGACGCTCAAATACAAAATGAGACAACGGCTTTGTCAGTGGATCTGCAATGTTATCTTCGGATGGAACTCTTTCCACTGCTACATCTCCTCAAATTACGATCTTTCTTATAAGCTGGAACCTCCTCAGAACACTTCCGATGAGACCCGGGTTCCCTTATTTGAGTAATCACCCCATAGTTGTCGCAATATAAGGAAGTCGACTTGTCGCTATCTGTATCGACTCCCAAATATGTGATGAACTTCTTCACCGAGACTCCCTCCTTTGCTGCATCTGATGCAGCAATGTACTCCACCTCTGTGGTCGAGTCAGCAGTGGTATCTTGCTTGGAACTCTTCCAGCACACTGCTCCTCCATTCAAGGTGTACACATATCCTGAATTCGACTTGCTATCATCGACATCAGACTGAAAACTTGAGTCGCCAGAGCCTTCAACCTTAAGGCTATTACCTCCATATACTAGTAAAAGATCCTTAGTCCTTCTCAAGTACTTAAGGATACACTTTTTTGCTTTCCAGTGCTCCAAGCACGGATCCGCCTCGATACACCTTTCGTGACACTTAGAGCATGCGCTATATCAGGGCCTAGTACATAGCATGGCATACATGATAGACCCTATTGCTGAGGCATAAGGTATCATATCCATGTTAAGCCCTTTCTTTCGGAGTCTTTGGGGACATACTAGAAAGCGATATCCCATGTCTCATCGGTATGAGACCTCTCTTGGAATTTTCCATGCCAAACCTTTTGACAATAGTTTCTATATACGGATTGGGACAAGCCAAGCATCGATCTTGGATCTATCTCTATAGATTCTAATCCCCAAGATATAAGATGCTTCCCCTAAGTCCTTCATGGAGAAGTGTCTAGATAACCAAGCCTTTCTTGTGGATAGCATTCCTATGTCATTCCCAATGATGAGGATGTCATCCACATATAACACCAAAAAAAGGTAATAGGCTCCCCACTTACCTTTCTATATACACAAGGCTCATCTTCGTTCTTAACGAAGTCATAAGATTTGATTGCCTCATCAAATCTTATGTTCCAACTTCGGGAAGCTTGCTTTAGTCCATAAATGGATCTAAGCAACCTACACACCTTATCTGGGCAGTTCTTGGACACGAATCCCTCATGTTGCATCATATACACCTCCTCCTCGAGGTTCCCGTTGAGGAATGCGGTTTTCACATCCATCTGCCAGATCTCATAATCATAGTGTGCTGCAATAGCCAATAGAATTCTGATGGATTTTAGCATTGCTACGGGTGAGAAAGTTTCGTCGTAGTCAACACCTTGCCTTTGATGATACCCCTTAGCCACTAGCCTTGCTTTATAGGTCTCTACCTTTCCATCTACTCCGATTTTTTTTTTTTTTTTCTTAAAGATCCACTTGCAACCGATGGGTACAATACCTTCAGGCGCATCAACTAGGTTCCAAACCTTATTGGAGTACATAGAATCCATCTCAGAATTCATGGCTTCTTTCCACTTCCCGGAGTCTATACTCATAATAGCCTCCTCGTAGGTCTGAGGATCAATATCCTCTACATCCTCTGCTCTAATATGTCCCACATATCTCTCAGGAGGATGGGATACTCTATCAGACCTGCGTAAAGTTGATACTTGTGTATTAGGTACCTGAACAGACTCGGGCTGTAGAGTGGTGCTTGAGCTTGGTTCTCCAACCTCGTTCAATTCTATCATTCTCCCACTATCTCCGTCAAGAATGTGTTCCTTCTCAAGGAACACTACTCTCTTAGCTACAAAGACCTTTTAGTCCTCGAGATGATAGAAATAATACCCACAAGTTTCCTTGGGGTATCCCACAAATTTGCATCGCTCTGTCCTTGATTCTAACTTATCGGGGTTGTGTCTTCTAACATAGGCAGGGCAGCCCCAGATCTTAACAACCTTAAGATCAGGCTTCTTCCCTTTCCATATCTCATATGGTGTAAACACTACCGACTTAGTTGGAACTCTGTTCAGAAGGTAAGCTGCGGTTTCTAGGGCATATCCCCAGAATGAGATGGGTAGGTCAGCGAAACTCATCATGGACCGTACCATATCTAATAATGTACGATTTCTCTTTTCAGAGACACCATTGAGCTGAGGTGTATAAGGAGGTGTCCATTGGGATAATATCCCATGGTCCTTGAGGAACCGAGTAAACTCTGTACTTAAGTATTCACCTCCTCGATCGATCGAAGAGTTTTGAGACTCTTTCAGTCACGGTTCTCCACCTCACTCTTATACTCTCTGAATTTCTCAAAGGCCTCGGACTTGTACTTCATTAAGTACACATATCCATACCTTGAGAAATCATCAAGTAAATGTAATGAAGTAGGAGTAACCTCCAATGGCATGAGTTGACATGGGTCCACATACATCACTATGTATGAGTTCCAACAACTCATTAGCTCTCTCCAGTTCTACTAAATGGAGATTTGGTCGGATTTTTCCACGAATGCAAGGCTCACAAGTTGTATATGACACATAGTCGAATGGATCTAGATATCCATCATTTAGCAACTTTTGAATCCTTCTTTCATGGATGTGACCTAGCCTACAATGCCCAATGTGTATGCCTTTGTTCAACTCATCTCGTTTTCTTTTGGACATATTTACATTCATGATATGTGAAGTGGTGTCTAACATAAATAAACCATTATGCAATGTTCCTTTCGTGATGATCTTATCATCTAATAATATCGAACAACCATTGTTCTCAAAAACAAATTTATATCCACTAACTGTTAATCATGAAATGGAGATAATGTTTTTGATAATAGAAGGAACAAAATAACATACATCTAATGCAATAAAAGCTCCACTAGGCAGATGTAGGGCGACCTCGCCAACAGCTAATACAGCAACTTTTGCTCCATTACCCATCTTGAGGTCCATCTCGCCTCTCTGTAGTCTCCTAGGCCTTGCTAGAACCTGCAACAAATTGCATATATGATAAGCACTACCAGTATCCAAAACCCATGTGTTATCATAAGAGTCTGACAAATGGAAACTGATCATGAATGTACCTGAAGCTTCATCAAGCTTTTGTTTCGCCCTTTCTACAAGGTACTCTTTGCAGTTTCTCTTCCAATGCCCATCTTTACCACAGTGGAAGCACTGGCCTTTGTCCTTTGCTGGGTCTTTCTTAGCAACCTTTGCTTTACCTTGTTTGCCCTTGCCCTTTCCCTTCTTAAGAGACCTTTCTGCTTTCCTTTTCTTTCTGGTCTCACTAGTGTAGAGAACTGGCTTCTCTTTCTTAATAGTACTCTCTGCCTCCCTCAACATATTGAGGAGCTCTGGGAGAGTCACCTCAAGCTTGTTCATATTAAAATTCATTATGAACTGTGAAAAGGAATCTGGTAGGAACTGAAGCACAATGTCCACACACAAGTTATCCTCTAGGACCATTCCTAGACCTGTGAGTTTCTCTATCCACTCAATCATCTTTAGGACATGGTTCTGAACCGGTGTCCCCTCGGTCATCCCTAAGCGGAAAAGGCTCTTGGATATCTCATATCGTTGAGTCCTTCCCTGTTCCTCAAAACAATTTTTTAGGACATGTAGGAGAATGAATCGGCATCCATCTTTTCATGTTGTCTCTGTAACTCGAGTCATAGAGCCCAACATATAGCACTGAAGCAAGAGTGGAGTCATCAATGTACTTCACGTAGCGGCGATCTCATCCTCGCTTGCCCCTTCTTCGAGGCGTAGGCATCATTTGTATCAAGGGCATACACGATTTTCTCCATTTGTGAGAACAATTCTCAAGTTACGGAGCCAATCCATATAATTTGGACCGATGAAGGCGGTTGACATCAAGTATGCCACGTAAAGGGATTTGAAAGCGATATTTTCTGAAAATAAAGATGTAGTAGAAATGAATAACATGCAGATTTTGCAAGAAATAAACTATCAAGATATGGACTTCTATCTTAATATGCTCCCACTATTTTACTAACGAGTCACGCGACACCCTCAAAGCCCATGAAACGGAAGTCTCAATGAGACTTCTAGTGGGGATCAGGATCAATCGTCTTAGAGTAACCTCGAGGGACTCGTCCAATCACACTAAGCCTAAAAGGTAGGCAACTCTTGCCGATCACAACTCCTTGTGATTCCCGTCCTGTTCGGCCTCCGAATCACCATGGCCTCGAGGGACTCGACCAACCATGATGCTCGGTTAAGTCAACACCTTCGTTACAAGATGAGTCTGATTTGATGATATACCCTCGAGGGACTCGACTATGCATACCATGTCCTCAAGTCACCGGTGACATCTCTATGTTGTAAGCAAGATAGCGAATCGCGATATAGGTGAGTCTCGAGGGACTCGACCAACTCAACCTACACCGAGAATCGGTTCCTACTCATAACGATGGAAGGCCACGTGGGTCAATCTAATTGCCTCACGTTTACCGACAATATTATCGAGAGATGTTTCTATAATTTGGTCTCCTAATATGACATGTCACACATATACATATTTAATATATATCTACATCGCATGCAAATATATATACATATCTAGCATGTGTAAAGCAATCACATCAGATGATCATGGACCACAACCTAATATGATTAGGCCCGAGCCAGTAGGCCTAATCACTCACATCAAGATCTATGTGTGCAACGGTGCATCTCCATGCCCTTGTGATTGTCCATCTCGTCCCTCGTTCGGTTCGTCGACATCTTGATGCATCTCCATGCATCACGATCGTCCGATCTCGTGGGTCCCGCTATCGCATCCACGCCCCGCCGCCTCCTCATGTGATTACAACTTAATCATAGGCACGCGAGCCCGACAATAAGCGAGAAATATAATGGAGGTTTGTAGACCTCAATAATAATAATCACAAGTACACACATCACACGGTCCATGATCATCCGTCCAAACATCATACATCACATGTATAAATAATCATCATCATGTAGGACTACTAGATAATAATAAAAAATAATAATCAACTAAACCTTTTAATTAATTAATATTTTTTCTGAAATCAGGGGACATGTAGGGAATTTCTCAATTCCTAAAGGGTATTTTCGTAATTTGGACAAAAGACGAAACTGAAATTTCTCAAATTCACAGGGGCAAAACTGTCCTTTTGTCCAAAACCCTAATTCCTCTGCTGCTTCGCTTGCCGCCGCCGCCGCCGCCACCTGGCTGGCGTGACGGCCCGCGGGCGGGCGACGCCCTCGCCGGCGGCTACGCCCATTGGCGGCGGCGATCAGCGTGGGTGGGCGCCTCCCGGCGCCGCTGCCTCCATGAGGCGGTGCTGTCCCGCCAGCGGCCGCCCCAATGTAGGGGGTTTTAAGCCAGGGAGCGGCGTATGGCGTCGCGCCTCATGCCGGCGGGCGCGCCCTCCCCGCGGCGGCGGGGCGCCCCGCCCACGGTGCCTCTGCGTGGGCTGCCAGCCCGCCGGCAGCAAGCCTGCTGCAAGAAGACCGCCGGCCGGCTGCTGCAAGCGCTTAAAAGATGCATCTTGTATTGGCTGTGGTGGTGCTCGGTGGCCGCTGCCGCTGTGGTGGCTGCGGGCATGCAGATCGAGGGCAGCAACTGTTGCTGCCCTTCCTCGCTTTTTGCGTCAACGATTTTGATGTCAATATTCTTCCTAAACACAAACACGCAGTTCAAAACCAATCATTCGCACGAACAACCTGGCTCACGATACCGCGTTGGGAAATCAAGGGGGCGACATCATATCAGAAGCGGAAGAACAAGAAAACAAAAATCCCGATTCCCAAAAAGATGTTTCGCCGTCGATGCGAAGATTAAAAGCAAAAATTCATAAAAACACAAAACTGCGAATAGAGATTGTGTTACATAGGGAGATCGTATATCCCCTGTTTCCTTGCAGATCCTTAGGAGAGGGTGAAGGAGGTCAAGCGTCCTCCTCTCTAGCGTTGATCCACACAAAGGGGTTGCGGCGACCCTCCTCAAAAAACTCGGGCCTATGAGGTGGGAGGGAGAGGAGAATAGGAAAGGCAAGCAAAGACTCTAGCCTATGAGGCTGTGAATCCCTCCTATTTATAGAGATCCCGTGTTAAACCCTAATGGGTCCTTCCCTAGTGGGTATTGGATCTGCATCCAATAAGACAAAGGGCTCAGTTGGGATATCTCATATCCGAACCTCTACTCATCGCAATGCCTACCATATGTGTGTGACCCTCTAGGCCCAATATCGAGCTGGCCGTGAGTCATACCTGTCAGAACTCCTTCTAACTCAGTGAATTATTATCTCTGTAATAATTCACTCGACTCATCGACTACGGACGTACTAGGCCACTACGCCATAGTCCCCAGACGATACAGGGGAATCCAATCCATTGGACCTATCTGTCCTCAATTACCATGTACCTATAGTCCCTCATCCATCTAATATCCCAGAGACCGTATATCGAGCATGGTGTTGTCAGACCCATACGGTTTCTACTCGAGTCTCGCTCTAATCGGATTCTCCCGGAGAACTCTTTCTCTCTCAACCCGAATGACCCTGGCCAGGGATTTGTCTGAGCAAGAACAAATGAGATATTCCTCTCATGACGCCGAGAGTGGATGATCCTCTATCGACACTCAATAGCCCTCGTAAGGTCGACTACCACTCCCAATGACCAGCTGTACTAGATCTGAGATAGCCAAACCTATAAGTCTGGTATCATAGAGTGGAGCACTCATATAGGACATCCTTAGTGTCTCAAGTCTAAGGACCAGATACACCACTAGGACTACGGAATCGCTGTCTGACAATAAGGCATCATCATCCATCCAGCATTCCGTAAGCGGATCAATCAGTGAACTCATTCTCCAATGAGCACCTGTACTGTATCCCTAGTGTCCCTACACGAGCAGCTATGAGACCAGCTGCATCTATCATATGGACGGGTATACAGCACACCAGTCTATCCGGTTATCACAATGTCCCTCTTGAGTAACCTATGACCGGGATTATTTAGGATATATGTTTAAAGGTGAATCGATCTCATTATCGTGATCTTATCACGATCCGATTCCCATTGCACAAATCCAAGGACATCACAATATATATATGCATTTATGCATTAGTTATAAAGTGATATACGCCAAAATATAATAAGCCAAAAGATTCTGTATCAAGTCACACGTGCCATCACTCACGTGATTGGCTTGCTGGGCACCTATGACTAGCATTCTGGATTATTCACGGCCATCCAATGATTCTACGACACTGGTCTCCTGATGTCCGTTTGGAGTTAGATAGCCTACAGTCTATTCCATTATGGGTATCCTTTCAAGGTCTTCCTCTACATCTTTGGAGTCAACGTTTTATTGCAAAGTTATGTAGCACTCTGGGACAACCGCTCTACTTCGACAAAGCAACAACCGCTCAGACGAGATTAGCATTTGCAGAAGCATATGTACTAGTTTCTTCCGACGAAGATCTTTCTAATGAGGTTTTCTATCGTGATCTTGACGGGAACACTCGGAAGGTACATGTCTCATATTCCTGGAAGCCACAATGATTTCAGCATTGCTTATCTTTTGGTCATGCAAATGGAGCTTATCAGCAAACCCCAAAACCGATCACAAAGGTCTATCGACCATGTCAAGCGCCTCAGCAACAAAGCGAGTCTTTTTCTAATGGTAGTAGGCCGATGGTGACGAAGACTATTGAGCATTCCGACTCGCAAGGACAGCACCGCGGACAGAATGACAAATCCAAAACTTTACCTCTTCCTATAATGTCTGAGCCTTCCACAACAGAAGTTTCCCATGGTACTAGTGGATAGGAGAAGCATAAGTCAAGAACTTCATCTCTTTCAATATCATCGGATCCGTCGATAATAGCTCAACGAACTTAGGCCCAAACAAATCTCGTTAGCAAGGATATTCTTCCTCAACAAACTCAGGCCGCAACTAACATCTCCAACAAGGATATTTTGTCTCAACAATCTCATGCCCTAACAAACCTCTCTATCCAGACTGGTACAACAAGTACTAACCAGGATATTGTGCCACAATAATCTTATCATGCTTCAACAAACCCTGCCAATCAAGACCACATAATTCAATGTATTTTAAAGTTTAAACATCTGCAAGTTGTTGATGAAGTGGATAAATATAAGAATAAAGCAATAAAAGGTAAGGATATTTTGTGGTAGGAAAATACAAAACCAAAGGATAAGAAAAAGGATGGTACAGTCCATCCAAAGTCGTAGGATGAATACCTTACCACCTTTTTCATTTGTTTAGTACTGATGAAGATAACATGCTGGAATGTTCGTGGACTTAATAAGCCTAAGAAATGCCGGGAGCTCAACAGAATAATCAAGTCTGCCGCATGTGATATTGTTATTCTAGTGGAAACAAAAATTAAACAATCGCGCGTTCAAGCTCAAAAGAATTTAATATGGCCGGACGCAGAACTGTTTACCAATGACTCAAATTAAACTTTTGGTAGAATATGGGTCTTATGACATCCTAACTCTATTAATGCTTGGATTATTTCTGCTACTGATCAATTCATCCATCTTAAGGTAGAGGACAAAAAGAATGGTTATCAATTCAATTTCACTGGTATATATGCTTCAAACAGTATGCAAGAAAGAAATACACTGTGGTCTGATCTAACTAACATTGTAGATGGCTGTCTTATTGTATCTTGGATTGTTCTTGGTGACTTTATTACTGTTTGGTACACTAATAAAAAAGTGGGGGGTAGACAGCTTTGAAAAAGTCAGCTTCAGAGTTTTAATGATTACATAGATACGCATTGATTGCTATGAAATCTGTGGGTAATTGGCTCTCCTGGAGTAATCAAGGTGCCATTAACAGAAAAATAATGGCTCGACTCGATAGATGTCTGATTAATCAAGAATGATTAATAGTTTACCCTGATTCACATCTTAAATATGATGCTCCATTGTTTTCTGATCATTCTTTAATGTACATACATGCAGATAAAGTAACACCAAAAGGCAAGATACCGTTTAGATTCTTTAACATGTGGAGTACTCATTCTCAGTTTCTTGATGTTATTAGATCAGCTTGGAATGTTAATGTGCATGGATCCCCCCCTTACATCTTATGTCAAAAACTCAAAGCCTGCAAAGCAGCACTTAAGGAGTGGAATACAAATACTTTTGGCAATATTAACACCCGAGTTCAATTTTGCAGAAAGAAACTTTTGGCAATGCAACATGAGCTGCAACTCAGCCCCATGATGAGAATCTTATCGACAAAGAGACAGAAGCTAGAAATAACTTCATGCAAGCCTTAAAGCAGGAGGAAAGTTTTGCAAAACCGAAGTCTCGACAGCATTGGTTTACTTTAGGAGTTTCCAATACTAAGTTTTTTTATGCTTCCATTACTACTCGAAGAGCAGTTAACCGCATCAGGAAATGCAGAGACAAAGATAACAATCTTATTGAGGATTTAGACGAGTTTAAAGCATACACATAGCAATTTTTTTATTCCTTACTCAACCAAGAGGGGCAACCTAATAATATTGATGTGGAGCCAACTAGAAAGCTCGATTCGAGTGCCATTTCTATCCTCAATGCCTTAATTACTGATGACGAAATAGTAATAGTTGTCTTTAAGTCACCAAAGCACAAAAGCCCTGGTCCAGATGGATTTCCTACTGAATTTTACCAAATTACTTTGTCTATTATTGGTAATGATGTGATTAAAGCTTGCCAAGACTTTTTCTCTTCAAGACATATTCTTAGAGCGATGAATTGCACTTTTATTTCTTTAATTCCCAAGAATACAGGGGCTGATTCACTAGAGGACTATCGACCCACATCTTTATATAACTTAATTTACAAGATCATCTCCAAACTGTTAGCTGATAGATTACAAAAGGTAATACACAAGATAATTAGTCCAAATCAGGCTGCTTTCAATAAAGGGAGAAGTATACATCATAATATTCTGCTTGCTAATGACTTGATCAAGGATCTGCACTCAAAAGCAAACGGGACAAAAATCTGTTTTAAAGCTGATCTACGAAAAGTCTTTAACTCAGTTAATAGGAACTTTATCTATAAGATGCTCTACGGTATGAACTTCCCTCAGCAATGAGTTAATTGGATTCAATGTTGCTTAGAAACTCTAAAGTTTTCAATACTCTTCAACGGGTCACCTGTTGGTTTTTTTGGGAGCAAAAATGGCATCTAACAAGGCGATCCACTCTCTCCATATCTCTTCAAGGGGTGGGATTTGTTATTTTGTGCGTTTTGCAGTTTAGTCCTTATTTTTATTATATTTACGATTAGGTCCTCAGGGTTTACATATAGGTACTCAGATTTTTTTTTTTGACCAAATCTCCCAAATCTTATGAATAAGTTACCTTTGATTCATACTTTAGCTCTTTTGTCAAATTTAAAATAGATACTTACATTACCACTAGAAACTTATACGAAAATTCAGAAATGAGAGATGTTACAATTGTAGCGATGATCAAATCTCCCTAGGGCGACGGTAGTGTAGCGGTGATCTGATTTCCTGTAGAGTTGACTGTTTCTTAAGGGCGATGGTACTGTAGCGGCTATCAGATCTCCCGAGGGCGATTTGACTCCTACAGCGTTGGCTTTCTCCCACGGGCGATGGTATTGTAGCAGCGATCTGATCTCCCTAGGGTGATGCTACTGTAGTGGTGATCGGATCTCCTGCAGCGTCAGCTTCTCCCCAAGGGTGACGATACTGTAGCTACGATCTGAAATACTATAGCGGTGGCTTTTCCCTATGGCGACGTTTCTGTAGTGACGACTAGAAGAGGGATCAAACATGGCAGCGACGGCCCCTAGGGCGGGCGACGGTGGCGGGAGGGTTGATACAATGGCAAGACTCCCTACCGTTACCCCTCAAGTTGCTCCTCCACCATATCCTCTCCAGAGATAAACTCCTTCGATGAAGCGGCATCGAAGCAGGTCGCGCTCTAGATCGCGGCAGCCTGCTCTCAATTCCAGTGACCCGCGGCCTTGGACTAGCCTCTTCAAGGCTCCGGTTGGAAGTCCGGATCTAAGCTTGGAATTCTTTACTACAGAAGTTCAAGATGATAAGAAGATTGCTGTATATGAGACTGCTAATTCAGCAGAGCTTATTGAGACATGGTCTATGAAGATTGTTGGCTATGTGGTAGGTTTCAAAACATCTTATTTCCCACTATCCTCATTTATCAAAACTCGATGGGGAATATCATCATTTGATCTTCATATGCTAGAGAATGGATTCTTTGTTTGCAAGCTATACTCTGAAGAAGATTTGCAACGGGTGCTCGAAGGATTCTGGACTATTCACGGCCATCCAATGATTCTACGACGCTGGTCTCCTGATGTCCCTTTGGAGTTAGATAGCCTACAGTCTATTCTATTATGGGTATCCTTTCAAGGTCTTCCTCTACATCTTTGGAGTCAACGTTTTATTGCAAAGTTATGCAGCACTCTGGGACAGCCGCTCTACTTCGACAAAGCAATAGCAGCTCAGACGAGATTAGCATTTGCACAAGCATGTGTACTGGTTTCTTCCGACAAAGATCTTCCTAATGAGGTTTTCTATCGTGATCTTGACGGGAACACTCGGAAGGTACATGTCTCATATTCCTGGAAGCCACAATGATGTCAGCATTGCTTATCTTTTGGTCATGCAAATGGAGCTTGTTAGTGTTGAATCTCGTATTTTGATGATGAAACTACTTGATATATTTTTATGATTTAATCTGCGTTTTGAGTGATGCAGGATGCTTCGATCAGGATGAGACAATTAAAGCAGAAAAATCATGTTGTGCCGAAGGAACATGTCAGAAGATTGGACGTCGGGCCGGTGGATCGGTCGACGTATCGACAGAAGGCTTCGGACCGTGGACTCGGGCATCGGGCCAAGAAGAGCGGGTATTGTGCCAAGGATATTGGAGTTGCGGAGTCAACTGGCCGATTGGGCAATATGATGCAGGAGAGGACGATGCGCCGAAGAATCGGACGAAGCGTCGAGGGACCAATGACATGCCGGACAACTTGGTTAATTGCTTAGGATTAATTGACTCGATCGAAATTTTGTTTTAATTGTGCAGGATTAACTATGATAACGATGAAGACATAAACGAAACAAAGTGTCGGAGTCAAGCGCGAAGGATTTGTTATGAGTTCGAGAGTTCGACGGAAGTTCGAAGGTTCGTCGGGAATGCTACGAGCTCGCCAAGAAAGATCGGACTTGCGAAGAAGCTCATTGGAACTTCGCTAAGATCAAATCATGAAGTCTAGGAGCTTGCGAGGGAGTCCGCAGAATGGTTTCGAGTTCATCGGAAGACGCGGAGGAAGTTTGCAGCTTCGCATGAGAAGAAGTCTTGACTTGCGGACTTTGTAATAGCTTAGAAAATGTCTTTAAATTCATAGTTAGCACATTAATTAGGGTTAGGATTAGGTGTTAATCCTATAACCCAAGTAAAGACCAATTAGGCTCAAGTTAGGACTAGTTTAGGCCAAGTTTGGAGCCAAACCAAGTGAGCTGAAATAGTAAAAGAGGTGGCACCGCATGGGGTTGGAGGTGGCACCGCCAGGCTATGTCTCCCAGCGAGACTAGGCGGTGCAACCGCCCTGCCAAGAAAGGTGCAACCGCCCAGGGGGCTCGATCTCTGAGCTCTGCCGGCGGTACAACCTCTCCGGTCGGCGGTGCAACCGCTTTGAGCTCGATCTTCGAACTCTGGGCAGAGAGGTGCAACCGCCTCTGACAGAGGTGACACCATCCAGAGGCTCAGTCTTCGAGCTCTGCCAGGCGGTGCAACCTCTCCAGTCAAGAGGTGCAACGGCCTGATCCCGGAATTCCGGGATTTGATCGATTTGATCGTTTTGAGCTCCAAATTTGAACTGGGTTGGGACCTATATATACCCCACCCATTCAGCACTGAAAGAACAGCACATACACTCGAAATCTTACTGTCTTTCTGTGTTTTTTAGAGCTCAAAACTGCTAGTTCTCCTCCTTCTATTCTTCAAGTTTGAATTGTAAAGAGAGGAGAGAAAACTTCTATAAGGGTTGTCTTCTGAGCCCATCAAAAGGAGTGAAACTGTAAAAGGGCAGTTGGCCTTCGCCCATTGAAGGAAGGCAGCTAGTTGACGTCGGTGACCTCGTCGGAGGAGGAAGCCAAAGGTGGAGTAGGTCAAGACTGACCGAACCACTCTAAATCTCTGGTTTGCTTTTACTTTGAGCACTTTATCATTACTGCAAACCTCCTACATTGCTACTGCCCTCTGCGCGTTTACGAACGAGTCTCTAAGTTCTGATCTTTTCGAATCTGCATTCAGACGTAAATCAGTGTTTTCGTACGATCTTTACACTGCAGTTTACGCTTACGTTTTTTATTCCATTTATAACTGCAAATTGCTTTCTGCGTATTCATAAAACGCTTTTCAAAGTTCAAAACTGTGTTTAGACGTAAAACTGCGTTTAGACATAAAATTACGCTTTGACGTAAAAACTGCGTTTAGACATAAACTACGTTTAGACGTAAAACTGCGTTTAGACGCAAAACTGCGTTTAGACGCAAAACTGCGTTTAGATGTAAAACTGCGTTTAGACGTAAAACTGCACTTAGACGTAAAACTGCACTTAGATGTAAAACTGCGTTTAGACGCAAACTGCGCTCAAACGCAAACTGCGCTTAAACGCAAACTGTGTTTAGACGCAAACTGTGTTTAGACGCAAACTGTGCTTAGACGCAAACTGTGCTTAGACGCAATTAGCCATCTCAGCACCCTGGATCCCCCTGGGTGGCATAGGGCTGGATGGTGCATTCGTCAAGCATGGACGGTCCTGCCTCTAGCTTAGCTCGCTGTCCGCCGCTCGCTCGCTCAGCCAAAAATGGCCAGTTTTGGCCCCTTTTTGGGCCGTTTTGGCTAGTTTTGGGGCCGTTCTTGTGTGCCGCGGTGAACGACGTGAGCGGAGCAAAACGTTAGCATCTCAGCACCCGAGACTCCCCCGAGTGGCACAGGGCAGGATGGGGCATTCATATAGCAGGGACAGTGCTGCGTCGCGCTTCGCTCGCTGTCCGCCGCTCGCCGCTCACTCGCTCAGCCAAAAATGTCCAGTTTTTGGGTCGTTTTGGCTAGTTTTTGGGCAGTTCTTGCGTGCCGAGGTGAACGACGTGAACGGAGCAAAACGTCAGCCATCTCAGCACCCTAGAACCCCCCGGGTGGCACAGGGCTGGATGGGGCATTCGAGTAGTAAGGACGGTGCGGCCTCTCACTTCGTTCGCTGTCTGTCGCTCGCCGCTCGCCGCTCGCTCGCTCAGCCAAAAATGGCCAATTTTGGCCGGTTTTTGGGCTGTTTTGGCTAGTTTTTGGGCAGTTCTTGTGTGCAACGGCAAACGACGTGAGCGGAGCAAAACGTTAGCCATCTCAGCACCCTGGACCCCCACAGGTGGCACAGGGCTAGATGGTGCATTCGTATAGCATGGACGGTCCTGCCTCTAGCTTCGCATGCTGTTCGTCGCTCGCCGCTCGCTCGCTCAGCCAAAAATGGCCAGTTTTGGCCCGTTTTTGGGCCGTTTTGGCTAGTTTTGGGGCCGTTCTTGTGTGCCGCGGCAAACGACGTGAGCGGAGCAAAACGTCAGCATCTCAGCACCCGGGACCCCCCCGAGTGGCACAGGGCTGGATGGTGCATTCATATAGCAGGGACGGTTCTGCTCTCGCTTCGCTCGCTGTCCGCCGCTCGTCGCTCGCTCGCTCAGCCAAAAATGGCCAGTTTTGGCTCGTTTTTGGGCTCTTTTGGCCTGTTTTTGGGCCGTTCTTATGTGCCGCGGCGAACGACGTGAGCGGAGCAAAACGTCAGCCATCTCAGCACCCTGGAACCCCTCGGGTGGCACAGAGCTGGATGGGGCACTCGTATAGCAGGGACTGTGCTGCCTCTCGCTTCGCTCACTGTCTGTCGCTCGCCGCTCTCTCGCTCAGCCAAAAATGGCCAGTTTTGGCCCATTTTTGGGCTATTTTGGACAGTTTTTGGGCCGTTCTTGTGTGACTCGACGAACTATTTGAGCGATGCAAAACGTTTGCCATCTCAGCACCCTGGAACCCCACTGGTGGCACAGGGCTGGATGGGGCATTCGTATAGTAAGGACGGTGCGGCCTCTCACTTCGTTCGCTGTCTGTCGCTTGCCGCTCGCCGCTCGCTCGCTCAGCAGGGACGGTGCTGCCTCTCGCTTCGCTCGTTGTCCGCCGCTCGCCGCTCGCTCGCTCAGGAAAAAATGCCCAGTTTTTGCACTTTTTGTTCTGTTTTGGCTAGTTTTTGGGTTGTTCTTGTGTGCCGCGGCGAACGACGTGAGTGGATTAAAACGTCAGCAATCTTAGAACCCTGGAACCCCCCGGGTCGCACAAGGTCGGATGGGGCATTCATATAGCAGGGACAGTGTTGCCTCTCACTTCGCTCGCTGTCCGCCGCTCGCCGCTCGCTCGCTGTCCGCCGCTCGCCGCTCGCTCGCTGTCCGCCGCTCGCCGCTCGCTCGCTGTCCGCCGCTCGCCGCTCGCTCGCTGTCCGCCGCTCGCTGCTCGCTCGCTCAGCCAAAAATGGCATGTTTTGGCCCTTTTTGGGCTGTTTTTGCAAGTTTTTGGGTCGTTCTTGTGTGCCGCGGTAAACGACGTGGGCAGAGCAAAACGTCAGCCATCTCAGCACCCTGGAGCCCTCAGGGTGGCACAGGGCTGGATGGGGCATTCGTATAGTAGGGACGATGCTGCCTCTCGCTTCGCTCGCTGTCCACCGCTCGCCGCTCGCTCGCTTAGCCAAAATTGGCCAGTTTTGGCTCGTTTTTTTGCTGTTTTGGCCAGTTTTTGGGCCGTTCTTGTGTGCCGCGGCGAACGACGTGAGCGGAGCAAAACGTCAGCCATCTCAGCACCCTGGAACCCCCCGGGTGGCATAAGGCCGGATGGTGCATTCGTATAGTAGGGACGGTGCTGCCTCTCGCTTCGCTAGCTGTCCTCCACGCGCCGCTTGCTCGCTTAGCCAAAAATGGCCTATTTTGGCCCCTTTTTAGGTTGTTTTGGTCTGTTTATGGGCCGTTCTTGTGTGCCTTGGCGAACGACGTTAGCGTAGCAAAACGTCAGCCATCTCAGTACCCTGGAACCCCCCGGGTGGCACAGGGCTAGATGGGGCATTCGTATAGCAGGGACGGTGCTGCCTCTCACTTCGCTCGCTGTCCGACACTCGCAGCTCGCTCGCTCATCCAAAAATGGCCATTTTTGGCCCGTTTTTGGGCCGTTTTGGTCAGTTTTTGGGCAGTTCTTACGTGCCGCGGCGAACGACGTGTGCGGAGCAAAACGTCAGCAATCTCAGCGCCATGGAACCCCCCGGGTGGCATAGGGCTGGATGGGGCATTCATATAGTAGGGATGGTGCTACCTCTCGCTACGCTCGCTATCCGTCACTCGCCCAGCCAAAAATAGCCAGTTTTGGCTCGTTTTTGGGCTGTTTTGGCCAGTTCTTGTGAGCCGCGGCGAACGATGTGAGCGGAGCAAAACGTCAGCCATCTCAGCACCCTGGAACCCCCCGGGTGGCACAGGGTCGGATGGGGCATTCGTATAGCCGAGACGGTGCTGCCTCTCGCTTCGCTCGATGTCCTCCGCTCGCCGCTCGCTCGCTCAGCCAAAAATGGCCTGTTTTGGCCCTTTTCGGGTTGTGTTTGCATGTTTTTGGGTCGTTCTTGTGTGCCGCGCTAAACGACATAAGCGGAGCAAAACGTCATCCATCTCAGCACCCTGGAATCCCCCGGGTGGCACAGGGCTGGATGGGGCATTCATATAGTAGGGACGGTGCTGCCTCTCGCTTCGCTAGCTGTCCGCCGCCCGCCGCCCGCCGCTCGCTCGCTCAGCCAAAAATGATAAGTTTTGGCCCGTTTTTGGGTTGTTTTGGCTAATTTTTGGGTCGTTATTGTGTGCCACGGCGAACGACGTGAGCGGAGCAAAACGTCAGCCATCTCAGCACCCTGGACCCCCCCGGGTGGCATAGGGTTGGATGGGGCATTCGTATTGCAGGGACGGTGCTGACTCTCGCTTCGCTCGCTGTCCGCCGCTCGCCGCTCGCTCGTTCAGCCAAAAATGGCCAGTTTTGGCCCTTGTTTGGGCCATTTTGGCCAGTTTTTGGGCAGTTCATGCGTGCCGCGGCGAACGACGTGAGCGGAGCAAAACGTCAGCCATGTCAACATCCTGGAAACCCCCGGGAGGCACAGGGTTGTTTTGGGCGGTTTTGGCCTGTTTTGGCCAGTTCTTGTGTGCCGCGGCGAACGATGTGAGCGGAGCAAAACGTCAGCCATCTCAGCACCCTGGAACCCCCCGGGTGGCACAGGATCGGATGGGGCGTTCGTATAGCAGGGACGGTGCTGCCTCTCGCTTCGCCCGATGTCCTCCGCTCGCCGCTCGCTCGCTATGCCAAAAATGGCCTGTTTTGGCCCTTTTCGGGTTGTTTTTGCATGTTTTTGGGTCGTTCTTGTGTGCCGCGCTAAACAACATAAGCGGAGCAAAACGTCAGCTATCTCAGCACCCTGGAATCCCCCGGATGGCACAGGGCTGGATGGGGCATTCATATAGTAGGGACGGTGCTGCCTCTCGCTTCGCTAGCTGTCCGCCGCCAGCCGCTCGCTCGCTCAGCCAAAAATGATAAGTTTTGGCCCGTTTTTGGGCTGTTTTGGCTAATTTTTGGGTCGTTATTGTGTGCCACGGCGAACGACGTGAGCGGAGCAAAACGTCAGCCATCTCAGCACCCTGGACCCCCCCGGGTGGCATAGGGCTGGATGGTGCATTCGTATAGCAGGGACGGTCCTACCTCTCGCTTCACTCGCTCAGCCAAAAATGGCGAGTTTTGGCCCTTATTGGGCTGTTTTGGCCAGTTTTTGGGCCGTTCTTATGTGCCGCGGCGAACGACGTGAGCGAAGCAAAACGTCAGCCATCTCAGCAAATTGGAACCCCCCGGGTGGCACAGGGTTGGATGGGGCATTCGTATTGCAGGGATGGTGCTGACTCTCGCTTCGCTCGCTGTCCACCGCTCGCCGCTCGCTCGTTCATCCAAAAATGGCCAGTTTTGGCCCTTGTTTGGGCCATTTTGGCCAGTTTTTGGGCAGTTCATGCGTGCCGCGGCGAACGACGTGAGCGGAGCAAAACGTCAGCCATCTCAACATCCTGGAAACCCCCGGGAGGCACAGGGTTGGATGGGGCATTCGTATAGCAGGGACGGTGCTGCCTATCGCTTCGCTCGTTGTCCGCCGCTCGCTTAGCCAAAAAGGCCAGTTTTGGCCCGTTTTTGGGCCGATTTCGCCATATTTTAGGTCGTTCTTGCGTGCCGCGGCGAACGACCTGTGCGGAGCAAAACATCAGCCATCTCAGCATCCTAGAACCCCCCAGGTGGCACAAGGCTAGATGGGGCATTCGTATAGCAGGGACGGTGCAGCCTATCACTTCGCTCGCTGTACACCGCTCGCTCAGCCAAAAATGGCTAGTTTTGGCCCGTTTTTGGGTTGTTTTTGCTAGATTTTGGGTCGTTCTTGCGTGCCACGGTGAACGACCTGTGCGGAGCAAAACATCAGCCATCTCAGCATCCTAGAACCCACCGGGTGGCACAGGGCTGGATGGGGCATTCGTATAGCAGGGACGGTGCTGCCTCTCGCTTCGCTCGCTGTCCGCCGCTCGCCGCTAGCTCGCTTAGCCAAAAATGGCCAATTTTAGCCCATTTTTGGGCTGTTTTCGCCAGTTTTTGGGCAGTTCTTGCCTGCCGTGGCGAACGACGTGAGCAGAGGAAAACGTCAGACATCTCAGCACCCTGGAACCCCCCGGGTGGCACTGGGCTGGATGAGGCATTCATATAGCAGGGATGGTGCGGCCTATTGCTTCTCTCGCTGTTCGCCGCTCGGCGCTCGCTCGCTCAGCCAAAAATGGCCAGTTTTGTCCCGTTTTTGGGTTCTTTTTGGCAGATTTTGGGTCGTTCTTGCGTGCCACGGCGAACGACGTGAGCGGAGCAAAACGTCAGCCATCTCAGCACCCTAGAACCCCCCGGGTGGTATAGGGCTGGATCGGGCATTCGTATTGCAGGTACAGTGCTACCTCTCGCTTCGCTCGCTGTCCACCGCTCGTTCGCTCAGTCAAAATTGGCCAGTTTTGGCCTTTTTTTTTTGCTGTTTTGGCCAGTTTTTTGGCCGTTCTTGTGTGCCACGGCGAACGACATGAGCGGAGCAAAACATCAGCCATCTCAGCACCCTGGAACCCCCTGGGTGGCACGGGGCCGGATGGTGATTTCGTATAGCAGGGATGCTGCTGCCTCTCACTTTGTTAGCTGTCCTCTCCACGCCACTCGCTCGCTCAGCAAAAAATGGCCAGTTTTGGCCCGTTTTTTAGCTGTTTTGGCATGTTTTTGGGCCGTTCTTGTGTGCCGTGGCTAACGACGTTAGCGGTGCAAAACGTCAGCCATCTTAGCACCCTGGAACCCCCTGGGTGGCACAGGGCTGGATGAGGCATTCGTATAGCAGGGACGATGCTGCCTCTCGTTTCGCTCACTGTCCGCCGCTCGCCTATCGCTCGCTCAGCCAAAAATGGCCAGTTTTGGCCTGTTTTTGGGCCGTTTTGGACAGTTTTTGGGCAGTTCTTGCGTGCCGCGGTGAACAACGTGAGCGGAGCAAAACGTCAGCCATCTCAGCACCATGGAACCCCCCGGGTGGCACAGGGGTGGATTGGGCAATCGTATAGCAGGGATGGTACTACCTCTGGCTACGCTCGCTGTCTGCCGCTCGCCGCTCGCTCGCTAAGCCAAAAATGGCCAGTTTTGGCCCATTTTTTAGTTGTTTTGTCTGTATTTGGGCAGTTCTTGTATGCCGGGGCGAATGACGTGAGCGGAACAAAACGTCAGCCATCTCAGCACCTTGGAACCCCCCGGGTGGCGTAGGGTTGGATGGAACATTCGTATAGTAGGGACGGTGCTGCCTCTCGCTTCGCTCGCTACCCGCCGCTTGCTCGCTTAGGAAAAAATGGCCAGTTTTGGCTCGTTTTTGGGCTGTTTTTGCAAGTTTTTGGGTCGTTCTTGTGTGCCATGGCAAACGACGTGAGCAGAGCAAAACGTCAGCCATCTCAACACCCTGGAACCCCTCGAGTGGCACAGGGCTAGATGGGGCATTCGTATAGTAGGGACGGTGCTGCCTCTTGCTTCGCTCGCTGTCCGCCGCCCGTCGCTCGCTCGCTCAGCCAAAAATGGCCAGTTTTGGCCCATTTTTGGGTCGTTTTGGCCAGTTTTTGGGCTGTTCTTGCGTGCCGCGGTGAACGACGTGTGCGGAGCAAAACGTCAGCCATCTCAGCACCCTGGACACCCCCGGGTGGCACAGGGCTGGATGGGGCATTCGTATAGCAGGGACTGTGCTGCCTCTCGCTTTGCTCACTGTCCGTCGCTCGCCGCTCTCTCGCTCAGCCAAAAATGGCCAGTTTTGGCCCATTTTTGGGCTATTTTGGACAGTTTTTGGGCCGTTCTTGTGTGACTCGGCGAACTATTTGAGCGATGCAAAACGTTTGCCATCTCAGCACCCTGGAACCCCATGGGTGGCACAGGGCTGGATGGGGCATTCGTATAGCAGGGACGGTGCTGCCTCTCGCTTCGCTCGCTATCCGTCGCTCGCCGCTCGCTCGCTTAGGAAAAAATGCCCAGTTTTTGCACTTTTTGTTCTGTTTTGGCTAGTTTTTGGGTTGTTCTTGTGTGCCGCGGCGAACGACGTGAGCGGATTAAAACGTCAGCAATCTTAGAACCCTGGAACCCCCCGGGTCGCACAAGGTCGGATGGGGCATTCATATAGCAAGGACAGTGTTGCCTCTCACTTCGCTCGCTGTCCGCCGCTCGCCGCTCGCTCGCTGTCCGCCGCTCGCCGCTCGCTCGCTCAGCCAAAAATGGCATGTTTTGGCCCTTTTTGGGCTCTTTTTGCAAGTTTTTGGGCCGTTCTTGTGTGCCGCGGTAAACGACGTGGGCAGAGCAAAACGTCAGCCATCTCAGCACCCTGGAGCCCTCAGGGTGGCACAGGGCTGGATGGGGCATTCGTATAGTAGGGACGGTGCTGCCTCTCGCTTCGCTCGCTGTCCGCCGCTCGCCGCTCGCTCGCTCAGCCAAAATTGGCCAGTTTTGGCCCGTTTTTTTGCTGTTTTGGCCAATTTTTGGGCCGTTCTTGTGTGCCGTGGTAAACGACGTGAGCGAAGCAAAACGTCAGCCATCTCAGCACCCTGGAACCCCCCGGGTGGCATAAGGCCGGATGGTGCATTCGTATAGCAGGGACAGTGCTGCCTCTCGCTTCGCTAGCTGTCCTCCACGCGCCGCTTGCTCGCTTTGCCAAAAATGGCCTATTTTGGCCCCTTTTTGGGCTATTTTGGTCTGTTTATGGGCCGTTCTTGTGTGCCTTGGCGAACGACGTTAGCGTAGCAAAACGTCAGCCATCTTAGCACCCTGGAACCCCCCGGGTGGCACAGGGCTAGATGGGGCATTCGTATAGCTGGGATGGTGCTGCCTCTCACTTCGCACGTTGTCCGTCACTCGCAGCTCACTCGCTCATCCAAAAATGGCCATTTTTGGCTCGTTTTTGGGCCGTTTTGGTCAGTTTTTGGGCAGTTCTTACGTGCCGCGGCGAACGACGTGTGCGGAGCAAAACGTCAGCAATCTCAGCGCCATGGAACCCCCCGGGTGGCACAGGGCTGGATGGGGCATTCATATAGTAGGGATGGTGCTACCTCTCGCTACGCTCGCTATCCGTCACTCGCCCAGCCAAAAATAGCCAGTTTTGGCTCGTTTTTGGGCTGTTTTAGCCAGTTCTTGAGAGCCGCGGCGAACGATGTGAGCGGAGCAAAACGTCAGCCATCTCAGCACCCTGGAGCCCCCCGGGTGGCACAGGGTCGAATGGGGCATTCGTATAGCAGGGATGGTGCTGCCTCTCGCTTCGCTCGATGTCCTCCGCTCGCCGCTCGCTCGCTCAGCCAAAAATGGCCTGTTTTGGCCCTTTTCGGGTTGTTTTTGCATGTTTTTGGGTCGTTCTTGTGTGTGCCAGCTAAGCGACATAAAAGCGAACAAAGCGTCAGACCATCTCAGCACCCTGGAATCCCCCGGGTGGCACAGGGCTGGATGGGGCATTCATATAGTAGGGACGGTGCTGCCTCTCGCTTCGCTAGCTGTCCGCCGCCCACCTCCCGCCGCTCACTCGCTCAGCCAAAAATGATAAGTTTTGGCCCTTTTTGGGCTGTTTTGGCTAATTTTTGGGTCGTTATTATGTGCCACGGCGAACGACGTGAGCGGAGCAAAACGTCAGCCATCTCAGCACCCTGGAATCCCCCGAGTGGCACAGGGCTGGATGGGGCATTCGTATAGGTGGGACGGTGGTGCCTCTCACTTCGCTCGCTATCCCCCGCTCGCTCACTCAACCAAAAATGGCCAGTTTGGGCCCATTTTTGGGCCGTTTTGGCCAGTTTTTGGGCAGTTCTTGCGTGCTGCGGTGAGCGACATGAGCGGAGCAAAACGTCACCCATCTCAGCACCCTGGAACCCCCCGGGTGGCACAAGGCTTGATGGGGCATTCGTATAGCATGGACGGTGCTGCCTCTCGCTTCGCTCGCTGTCGGACACTCGCCGCTCTGACGCTCAGCCAAAAATGGCCAGTTTTGTCCCTTTTTATGCTGTTTTGGCCAATTTTTGGGCCGTTCTTGTCTGCCGCGGCGAACGACGTGAGCAGAGCAAAACATCAGCTATCTCAGAACCCTAGAACCCCCCGGGTGGCCCAGGGTTGGATGGGGCATTTGTATAGCAGGGACGGTGCTGCCTCTCGCTTCGCTCGCTGTTCGCCGCTCGCTCAGCCAAAACTGGCTAGTTTTGGCCCGTTTTTGGGCTGTTTTGTCCAGATTTTGGGTCGTTCTTGCATGCCGCGACGAACGACGTGAGCGGAGCAAAACGTTAGCCATCTCAGCACCCTGGAACCCCCTAGGTGGCTCAGCGTTGGATGGGGCATTCGTATAGCAGGGATGGTGCTGCTTCTCGCTTCGCTCTCTCAGCCAAAAATGGCCAGTTTTGGCCCTTTTTGGGTTGTTTTTGTATGTTTTTGGGCCATTCTTATTTGCCGCGGTAAACGACGTAAGCAGAGTAAAACGTCAGCCATCTCAGCACCCTGGAACCCCTCGGGTGGCACAGGGCTGGATGGGGCATTCGAATAGTAGGGTCGGTGCTGCCTCTCGCTTTGCTCGCTATCCGCCGCTCACTCAGCCAAAAATAGCCAGTTTTGGCCCGTTTTTGAGTCGTTTTCGCCAGATTTTGCGTCGTTCTTGCGTGCCGCGGTGAACGACCAGTGCGGAGCAAAACGTCAGCCATCTCAGCACCCTGGAACCCCCCGGGTGGCACAGGGCTGGATGGGGCATTCGTATAGTAAGGACGGTGCGGCCTCTTGCTTTGTTCGCTGTCCGCCGCTCGCCGCTCGCTCGCTCAGCCAAAAATGGCCTGTTTTGGCCCATTTTTGGGCAGTTTTTGTCAATTTTTGGGCAGTTCTTGTATTCCGCGGCGAACGACATGAGCGTAGCATAATGTTCGCCATCTTAGCACCCTAGAGCCCCCCGGGTGGCACAGGGCTGGTTGGTGCATTCGCAAAGCATGGACGGTCCTGCCTCTTGCTTCGCTCGTTGTCCGCCGCTGACTCGCTCAACCAAAAATTGCCAGTTTTGGCCCGTTTTGGCTAGTTTTGGGGTCGTTCTTGTGTGCCGCGGCGAACGACGTGAGCGGAGCAAAACGTCAACTTCTCAGCACCCGGGACCCCCCCGAGTGGCACAGGGCAGGATGGGGCATTCGTATAGCAGGGACGGTGCCCCCTCGCGCTTCGCTCGCTCTCCGCCGCTCGCTGCTCGCTCGCTCAGCCAAAAAAGGCCAGTTTTTGCGCTGTTTTGGCCAGTTTTTGGGCAGTTCTTGCGTGCCGAGGTGAACGACGTGAACGGAGCAAAACGTCAGCCATCTTAGCTCCCTGGAACCCCCCGGGTGGCACAGGGCTGGATGGGGCATTCGTATTGTGAGGATGGTGCGGCCTCTCACTTCGTTCGCTGTCCGCTGCTCGCCGCTCGCTCGCTCGGCCAAAAATGGCCAGTTTTGGCCGGTTTTTGGGCTGTTTTGGCCAGTTTTTGGGCAGTTCTTGTGTGCAACGGCGAACGACATGAGCGGAGCAAAACATTAGCCATCTCAGCACCCTGGACCCCCTCGGGTGGCACAGGGCTGGATGGTGCATTCGTATAGCATGGACGGTCCTGCCTCTAGCTTCGCTCGCTGTCCGCCCCTTGCCGCTCACTCGCTCAGCCAAAAATGGCCAGTTTTGGCCCGTTTTTGGGCCATTTTGGCTAGTTTTGGGGTCGTTCTTGTGTGCCACGGCGAACGACGTGAGTGGAGCAAAACGTCAGCATCTCAGCACCCGGGACCCTCCCGAGTGGCACAGGGCTGGATGGTGCATTCGCATAGCAGGGACGATGCTGCTCTCGCTTCGCTCGCTGTCCACTGCTCGTCGCTCGCTCGCTCAGCCAAAAATGGCCAGTTTTTGCTCCTTTTTGTGCTGTTTTGGCCTGTTTTTGGGCTGTTCTTATGTGCCACGGCGAACGACGTGAGCGGAGCAAAACGTCAGCCATCTCAGCACCCTGGAACCCCCCGGGTGGCACAAGGTTGGATGGGGCATTCGTATAGTAGGGACGGTGCTGCCTCTCACTTCGATCGCTGTCCGCCGCTTGCCGCTCTCTCGCTCAGCCAAAAATGGCCAGTTTTGGCCCATTTTTGGGCTATTTTGGCCAGTTTTTGGGCCGATCTTGTGTCACTCGACGAACTATTTGAGCGGTGCAAAACGTCAGCCATCTCAGCACCCTGGAACCCCCTGGGTGGCACAGGGCTGGATGGGGCATTCGTATAGCAGGGACGGTGCTGCCTCTCGATTCGCTCGCAGTCCGCCGCTCGCTTGCTCAGTAAAAAATGGCCAGTTTTTAACCTTTTTGGTCTATTTTGGCCAGTTTTTGGGCCGTTCTTGTGTGCCGCGGCGAACGACGTGAGCGGATTAATACGTCAGCAATCTCAGCACCCTGGAACCCCCCGGGTCGCACTAGGCTGGATGGGGCATTCATATATCAGGGACAGTGTTGCCTCTCACTTCTCTCATTGCCCGCCGCTCGCCGCTCGCCGCTCGCTCGCTCAGCCAAAAATCGCATGTTTTGGCCCTTTTTGGGTTCTTTTTGCAAGTTTTTGGGCCGTTCTTGTGTGCCGCGGTAAACGACATGAGCGGAGCAAATCATCAGTCATCTTAGCACCCTAGAGCCCCTAGGGTGGCACAAGGCTGGATGGGGCATTCGTATAGTAGGGACGGTGCTGCCCCTCGCTTCGCTCGCTGTCCGCCGCTCGCCGCTCGCTCGCTCAGCCAAAATTGGCCAGTTTTGGCCTGTTTTTTGGTTGTTTTGGCCAATTTTTGGGTTGTTCTTGTGTGCCGCGGCGAACGACGTGAGCGGAGCAAAAAGTCAGCCATCTCAGCACCCTAGAACCCCCCGGGTGGCACAGGGTCGGATGGTGCATTCGTATAGCAGGGACGGTGCTGACTCTCACTTCGCTCGCTGTCCTCCGCTCGCCGCTCGCTCGTTCAGCCAAAAATGGCATGTTTTGGCCCCTTTTTGGGCCATTTTGGCCAGTTTTTGGGCAGTTCATGCGTGCCGCGGTGAACGACGTTAGCGGGGCAAAACGTCAGCCATCTCGGCATCCTGGAACCCCCCGGGAGGCACAGGGCTGGATGGGGCATTCGTATAGCAGGGATGGTGTTGCCTCTTGCTTCGCTCACTATTCGACACTCGCCGCTCTCTCGCTCAGCCAAAAATGGCCAGTTTTGTCCCTTTTTGTGCTGTTTTGGCTAGTTTTTGGGCCGTTCTTGAGTGCCACGGCGAACGAGGTGAGCGGAACAAAACGTCAGCCATCTCAGCACCCTGGAACCCTCCGGAGGGCCCAGGGCTGGATGGGGCATTCGTATAGTAGGGACGGTGCTGCCTCTCACTTCGCTCGCTGTCCGCCGCTCGCCGCTCGCTCGTTTAGCCAAAAATGGCCAGTTTTGGCCCGTTTTTGCACCGTTTTGGCTAGTTCTTGCGTGCCACGGCGAACGACGTGAGCGGAGCAAAACGTCAGCCATCTCAGTACCCTGGAACCCCCCGGGAGGCATAGGGCTGGATGGGGCATTCATATAGCAGGGACGGTGCTTCCTATCGCTTCGCTCACTGTTCGCCGCTCGCTCAGCCAAAAATGGCATGTTTTGGCCAGTTTTTGAGCTGTTTTGTTCAGATTTTGGGCCGTTCTTGCGTGTCGCGACGAACGACGTGAGCGGAACAAAACATCAGCCATCTCAGCACCCTGGAAACCCCCGGGTGGCTCAGCGTTGGATGGGGCATTCGTATAGCAGGGATGGTGCTGCCTCTTGCTTCGCTCTCTATCCGCCGCTCGCTCGCTCAGCCAAAAATGGCCAGTTTTGGCCAGTTTTTGGGCTGATTTTAGAAGTTTTTGGGCCGTTCTTGTGTGCCACAGTAAACGACGTGAGCGTAGCAAAACGTCAGCCATCTAAGCACCCTGGAACCCCCCGGGTGGCATAGGGCAGGATGGGGCATTCGTATAGTAGGGTCGGTGCTGCCTCTCGCTTCGCTCGCTGTTTGCCGCACGCCGCTCGCTCGCTCAGCCAAAAATGGCAAGTTTTGGCCCCTTTTTGGGCTGTTTTGGCTAGTTTTTGGGTCGCTCCTGTGTGCCGCGGCAAACGACATGAGCGGAGCAAATTGTTAGCCATCTCAACACCCTAGAACCCCTCGGGTGGCACATGGCTGGATGGGGGATTCGTATAGCAGGGACGGTGCTGCCTCTCGCCTCGCTCGTTGTCCGCCGCTCGGTGCTAACTCGATCAGCCAAAAATGGCCCGTTTTTGGGCTGTTTTGGCCAATTTTTGGGTCGTTCCTATTTGCCGTGGCGAACGACGTGAGCGGAGCAAAATGTCAGCCATCTCAGCACCCTGGAACCCCTCAGGTGGCACAGGGCTGGATGGGCCATTCGTATAGCAGGGACGGTGCTGCCTCTCGCTTCGCTCGCTGTCTGTCGCTCGTCGCTCGCTCGCTCAGCCAAAATTGGCCAGTTTTGGCCTGTTTTTGGGCTGTTTTGGCTAGTTTTTGGGTAGTTCTTGCTTGCCGCGGCGAACGACGTGATCGAGGCAAAACGTTAGCCATCTCAGCACCCTGGAACCCCCCGGATGGCACAGGGCTGGATGGGGCATTCGTATAGCAGTGTTAGGACTCTAGCTAGGAGAGTCCTAATTGAGAGGGACATTCATGTAAAACCTTCCTAAGCCGACCCTTATTAAAGACGGGAAGAAGCCGGCTAGGGTTAGGAGATTGTTTCTTAGAGATAAATTAGGAGTTGTAAAGAAATAGGAGTCTTGATTAGAAGTCTAATAGGAGTTGGTTAGAAGAAGGAGTCTTGAGTAGGAGTCTTATTAGGAGTTAGGGTTTAGAAACCCTATAAATAGCCATGTATTCCTCCTCTTTTCACAAGCAATAGATGAATCTTTTCTGCAGCCTTTGTGTAGCAACTTGGAGGGAGGAACCCCTATAGAGTTCCAAGGAGGCCGATCCCCTAAAGAGATCAACCCAAAGTTTAGAATCTGCAAGGGTTCTAACACCTGGTATCAGAGCAGCGTTCTTGGCGTCTTGCTGTCCTTCCATAGCCATCCATCAACCCTCCACAACTGCCCAAAGCAATTCCCACAATTGCTTAAGAGATCGTTGTCAAATTCCACCGTCATCTCCACCACCACGGATCATCCTTTGATCTCCCCGTGAATTGCAACAGGTTCTGGTTTTCTACCTTACTGCTGCTGCAATTTAGTTATCCTTATTTGAAAATCCCAAAAAAAAATTATTCCTATATTGCTGCATATACTTTTCGTCATAAAGTTTTCATCTCTACGACGAAAGATACATTGCAGAATTCCAACCGTATAGCACCGTCTGTTTGATCTTGCTACTGTGTTTTTTCTATCCAAATCTCTACGAAATTTTTATGACATCTTTGACATTTCCTAATAGCAGATTCCCTTTGGTTTCATAAAAAAAATTCTCAATATAAACCACTGATCTTTTACGTCTAATCTGCTATACTTAAAAATCTGTGCTGCAGAAAATTTCAGCCGCATATTGTTGCCTTAACCCATCTATTTGCAATCTTTTTTGAATGAAATTTCTTATACACTTCATAGATCATCTTGGCTTCCATCTAAGATCGATCTATAAAGAAATTCATCTCTAAATACGATTTTGTGTTGCTGCAAATTTTCGTCGTAACCTGCTGGAATTTCTTGACGAGAATTCTGCAATCGCAACTTGCACCAATTTCCTTGCTGTTATACTACCGTAATTTTCTTGATTAAATTAGATATCCTTGCTATCATATAAATTGTGATTTTGCTATCAATTCCCTCCTCAATTCTCTCACGTTTTTGGTGGGAATTACGTCGAGAAACCGTTGTTTCTTCGACGACAATTCTACTCTTACAAGACAGCACATACTTGCTGCAACTTTCATTGATTTCTATCAAACCTTTGCTACCATCTACGACAGATCCAAAACTTTTATCTACAGCCCTAAAACTCTACTAAACCACACCCTCAACCTGCACCCAAAATAGCCACAAAACAAGCCTAAACCGTAGCCTACATCCACCAATCTACCAACCCTTTCGACCATCACCTCTCTCAACCAATACATGCCTTTAACCCGACAACAAAAGAGAGATCTTGATATCACAGATTAGATGGCATATACTATGACATCTGAGGAGGTATTCAATGCTAAATTCGAAGCCTTCGAGGCGCGAATGGAGGATAAGATTCAGATGCTCTTTACCGAACTCAGATTGGGCCGACCACTAAGCCCGAAGAAATCACATCAAGGAGAGAGCTTTGCCCAATTGCACCAAGCCCAAAGATATGACTTCCAAGAGAGGGGAAGCTCTATGATCAACCTCAACTATCCATGCATGAGAGTGGACTTCCCTAGATGGGAAGAAGGAGACCCGATTGGTTGGATCTCGCGCGCGGAGCGAAATTTTCGGTACCACAAAATCGCAGATGCATCTATGGTGAAAATTGCAGCTATATATCTTGAAGGGGATGCTATAGAGTGGTTTGATTGGTTTGAATATACTTATGGAGTCCTTTCATGGCGGCAATTCAAAGAAGAACTGCTAATCTGCTTCAAACCAACCAATTACGAGAATATTGACGGACAACTAGCAAAGATCCGACAAACCTCCACCATTCAGGAGTACCAAACCAGGTTTGAAAGGTTATCTAATCAAACTCATGATTGGTCTAAAAAACAGCTATTGAGAACCTTCATTGAGGCCTTGAAGCCGGAGATCCAAGGAGAAGTTAAAGCGCGACAACCGTATACGCTTATGACAGCCATCTCTTTCGCACGACATCAAGAGGAGCAATTGAACCATGAAGCTCGGAGGACTAGGGTCGCTCCTCAACCAGTAATATTGAAGCCCTCAGCCCCCCCTACTATTGACCAAGTCCCTACACCAAAGAGGTTAACAGGAGAAGAGCTTCGGGAGCGATATGCGAAGGGGTTATGTTGGCATTGTGACGAGCCGTGGAGCCGTGAGCATCGCTGTAGTAAAGGGAGACTTCTTATGATTGAACCAATAGAAGAAGAAGTCGTTGAACATTCAGAAGAGAGCCTTGAACGTGAAGAAGAAGATGCAGAAGAAGAGCCACAATCGATCGAAGTTACGGTACATGCACTAGCCGACTACTCAAACCCGCAAACGATGAAAGTTGGAGGCCTTCTCAAACAACAACCGATCACTGTTCTCATCGACATGGGCAGTACTATTAACTTTCTCAATAGTAAGGTTGCTGTCCATATGGCTTTACCTATTGAGAATTGCAGCAGGTTTGACGTTAAGGTCACCGACGGACGGATTTTGAAGTATGATCATAGGCGCCCGCAAGAGAAACTATTGCTGCAGAACCAAGAGATAATTGCATATTTCTTCCTTCTCCCGCTTGATGATCATGAGGCCATGCTCATAATTAAATGGTTGACAATATTAGGTGATATTTCTTGGAATTTTATGCAACTAATTATGAAATTTTACAGTAAGGAGAAACAGGTGATACTGAACGAGAAACATGGGGGCGACGTAACGATGATTTGCACACAACAAATGGAGAAGATTTTGAATAAAGCATGCTGCAGATTTTTGGTACAACTTGAGCAGCAAACTAAGGGAGAGCCAATAGAATTTGAAGATCCAAACCTACTTCCTTTGCTTGCTGAATTTTCAGATTTATTTGACGAACCTTACAACCTACCTCTTACTCGTCGGCATGATCATTATATAATGATTCTTTCAGACAAACCTCCAGCAAATACTCGGCCAAATCAATATCTACATCTCCAGAAGGATGAAACAGAAAGGATTGTAAAAGAGATGCTCAAAACAGGAGTTATTCGACCAAGTTGCAACCTCTACTCTTCACCGGTGCTACTTGTACACAAGAAGGATGGAACATGGCGAATATGCATTGATTACCGAGCTTTAAATGGCATCACCGTCAAGGATAAGTACCCAATACCAGTGGTGGATGAACTTCTTGATGAATTAAAAGGAGCTCGAGTCTTCATGAAGTTGGACCTCCGATCCGGTTACCACCAAATTCGGGTATGTGACGATGACATTCCAAAAACTGCATTTCGCACACATAATGGTCATTATGAATTCTTAGTAATGCCTTTTGGACTCACTAATGCTCCTTCAACCTTTCAAAGTCTCACGAACGATATTTTTCGGAGCTATCTTTGCAAATTTGTGCTGGTATTTTTCGATAATATTCTCATTTACAGCCCTTCTCTTGAGACTCACTTTCAGCATTTACGGATTGTTCTGACGATCCTTCGGGAGAATACTCTTTTTGTAAAGCAACCAAAGTGTAGCTTTCTCCAGCAAAAAGTAGAGTACCTTGGGCATATAATATCAGAAAAAGGAGTGGCAGTAGACCCAGCAAAAATTGTGGCAATGCAAGGCTGGCCGAAACCTACAAACGTGAAATTACTACGGGGGTTCCTTTGACTAACGGGCTACTACCAAAAATTTGTTAAGGACTATGGGAAGATCAGTGCACCACTCACTTCTTTACTGAAAAAAGATGCTTTCCAATGGTCGGACAAAGCCTCTGCTGCCTTCGACAAACTTAAGGCAGCCATGACAACGATGCCGGTGCTTGCGCTACCAGAATTCAATAGACCCTTCATCATTGAGGCCGACGCATCTGGAGTTAGAATTGGAGCCGTTCTCATGCAAGATGGTCGACCACTCACATACACTAGCAAGACACTATCTCCCTCCCATCAAAATAAGTCAATATATGATAAGGAGATGCTTGCCATTGTGCGCGCAGTAACGAGGTGGAGACCCTACTTGAATGGTCGACAATTTCAAATTAAAATCGACCATAAAAGCCTCAAGTACTTTTTGGAGCAAAAGATATCATCCCTTGAGCAGCAAAAATGGGTAACAAAACTTCTTGGATTTGATTATGAAATAACTTACAAAAAGGGGAAAGAGAATATTCTTGCAGATTTGCTTTCTACACGAGCAAGCTGAAGTTTCAGCCGTTTCACTTCTGACTAGTGACTTCCTTGAGGATATTAAGATGGAATGGCAGGAAGATTCAGAGACAAGTAAGATTATAAAAAAATTACAGGAAGCACCAAGCTCCGTGGCTTATTACAATTGGGACTCAAAAGAATTACACTATAAGGGACGCATTGTGCTTATGATAAATTCTACTTGCATCTTCACGAGCAGATTTTGGACAAAGTTATTCTATATACAGGGTACTAAATTGAAAAGGAGTACGGCATATCACCCGTAAATCAACGGCAAGACAAAATTTGTAAATAGGTGCTTGGAGAAAGCCCAAAGCCACCCACCAAATATGACTATCCAAGGAGAACTCCAGACCCAGCCAAGTGTCATTATTGATTGAAGGATCGTGACTCGACGATGACGACCCACCACTACAGTGCTAATACGGTGGATGAACCTACCAACGAAGGAGAACTATGACGACTTGAAGATCAAATTCCCAAAATTCATGAATCGTCAGCCTCGAGGACAAGGCTGATTTGAAGAGGGCGGGTTTGTTAGGACTCTAGCTAGGAGAGTCCTAATTGAGAGGGACATTCATGTAAAACCTACCTAAGCCGACCCCTATTAAAGAGGTGAAGAAGCCGGCTAGGGTTAGGAGATTGTTTCTTAGAGATAAATTAGGAGTTGTAAAGAAATAGGAGTCTTGATTAGAAGTCTAATAGGAGTTGGTTAGAAGAAGGAGTCTTGAGTAGGAGTCCTATTAGGAGTTAGGGTTTAGAAACTCTATAAATAGCCATGTATTCCTCCTCTTTTCATAAGCAATAGATGAATCTTTTCTGCAGCCTTTGAGTAGCAACTTAGAGGGAGGAACCCCTATAGAGTTCCAAGGAGGCCGATCCCCTAAAGAGATCAACCCCAAGTTTAGAATCTGCAAGGGTTCTAACAAGCAGGTACGGTGCTGCCTCTCGCTTCGCTCGTTGTCCGCCGCACGTCGCTCGCTCGCTCAGCCAAAAATGGCCGATTTTGGCCTGTTTTTCGTCTCTTTTGGCCAGTTTTTGGGCCGTTCTTGTATGCCGCGGCGAACGATGTGAGTGGAGCAAAACGTCAGCCTTCTCAGCACCGTGGAACCCCCCGGGTGGCACAGGGCAGGATGGGGCATTTGTATAGCAGGGACGGTGCTGCCTCTCGCTACGCTCGCTTTCTGCCGCTCGCCGCTCGCTCGCTCGCTCAGCCAAAAATGGCCAGTTTTGGCTTGTTTTTGGCCCGTTATGGCCAGTTTTTGGACAGTTATAGTGTGTCGTGGCGAACGACGTGAGCGGACCAAAACGTCATCCATCTCAACACCCTGGAACCCCGCGGCTGGCACAGGGCTCGATGGGGCTTTCATATAGCAGGGACGGTGCTGCCTCTCGCTTTGCTCGCTGTCAGCCGCTCGTCGCTCATTGTCAGCCGCTTGCCGCTCGCTAGCTCAGCCAAAAATGACCAGTTTGGGCCCGTTTTTGAGCCGTTTTGGCCAGATTTTGGGCCATTCTTGCGTGCCGCAGCGAACGACATAAGCGGAGCAAAATGTCAGCTATCTCAGCACCCTGGAACCCCCCGGGTGGCACAGGGCTGGATGGGGCATTCGTATCGCAGGGACGGTGCTGCCTTTCGCTTCGCTCGCTGTTCGTCGCTCGCCGCTCGCTAGCTCAGCAAAAAATGGCCAGTTTTGGCCCTTTTTGGGCTGTTTTGGCCAATTTTTGGGCCGTTCTTGTGTGCCGCGGTGAACGACGTAAGCGGAGCAAAACGTCAGCCATCTTAGCACCCTGGACCCCCCCGGGTCGCACAGGGCTGGATGGGGCATTCGTATAGTAGGGTCGGTGCTGCCCGCGGCCATTTCGCTGTCGCTGTCGCCGCCGCCATTTCCTTTTCGACCAAAATGGCTAGTTTTGGCCCGTTTTTGGGCATTTTTGGCCTATTTTCGGTAGTTCTTGCGTGCCGCAGCGAACGACGTGAGCGGAGCAAAACGTCAGCCATCTCAGCACCCTGGACCCCCTCGGGTGGCACAGGCTGGATGGGGCATTTGTATAGTAGGGTTGGTGCTGCCTCTCGCTTCGCTCGCTGTCCGGCGCTCGCTGCTCGCTCGCTCAGCCAAAAATGGCCTGTTTTGGCTCGTTTTTGGGCTATTTTGGCCTGTTTTTGGGCCGTTCTTGTTTGCCGTGGCGGACGACATGAGCGGAGCAAAACGTCAGCCATCTCAGCACCCTGGACACCCCCGGGTGGCACAGGGCTGGATGGGGCATTCGTATAGTAGGGTCGGTGCTGCCTCTCGCTTTGCTCGCTGTCCGCCGCTCGTCGCTCGCTTGCTTAGCCAAAAATGGCCAGTTTTGGCCAGTTTTTGGGTCGTTTTGGCCTGTTTTTGGGCAGTTCTTGCGTGCCGTGGCGAACGACGTGTGCGGAGCAAAACGTCAGCCATCTTAGCCCCCTGGACCCCCCCGGGTGGCACAGGGCTACATGGGGCATTCGTATAGTAGGGTTGGTGCTGCCTCTCGCTTTGCTCGCTGTCTAGCGCTCGCCGCTCGCTCGCTCAACCAAAAATGGCCAGTTTTGGCCCTTTTTGGGCGGTTTTGGCCAGTTTTTGGGCAGTTCTTGTGTGCCACGGCGAACGACGTAAGCGGAGCAAAACGTCAGCCATCTAAGCACCCTGGACCCCCCCGGGTGGCACAGGGCTGGATGGTGCATTCGTATAGCAGGGACGGTCCCGCCTCTCGCTTCGCTCGTTGTCCGCCACTCGTCGCTCGCTCGCTCAGCCAAAAATGGCCAGTTTTGTCCCTTTTTGTGCTGTTTTGGCCAGTTTTTGTACTGTTCTTGTGTTCCACGACAAACGACATGAGCGGAGCAAAACGTCAGCCATCTCAGCACCCTGGAACCCCCCGGGTGGCCCAGGGCTGGATTAGGCATTTGTGTAGCAGGGACGGTGCTGCCTCTCCCTTCGCTTGCTGTCCACCGCTCACCGCTCGCTCGTTCAGCCAAAAATGGCCAGTTTTGGCATGTTTTTGCACTGTTTTGGCCAATTTTTGGGCAGTTCTTGCGTGCCACGGCGAACGACGTGAGCGGAGCAAAACGTCAGCCATCTAAGCACCCTGGAACCCCTCGGGTGGCACAGGGCTGGATGGGGCATTCGTATAGAAGGGACGGTGCTGCCTCTCGCTTCGCTCGCTGTTCGCCGCTCGTCGATCGCTCGCTCAGCCAAAAATGGCAAGTTTTGGCCCGTTTTTGGGCTCTTTCGGCCAGTTTTTGGGCCGTTCCTGTGTGTCGCGGCGAACGACATGAGCGGAGCAAAATGTCAGCCATCTCAGCACCCTGGAACCCCCCGGGTGGCACAGGGCTGGATGGGGCATTCGTATAGCAGGGACGTTGCTGCCTATCGCTTCTCTCGCTGTCCGCCGCTCGCCGCTCGCTCGCTCAGCCAAAAATGGCCAGTTTTGGCCCCTTTTTGGGTTGTTTTGGCCAGATTTTGGGCAGTTCTTGCGTGCCGCGGCGAACGACGTTAGCGAAACAAAATGTCAGCCATCTCAGCACCCTGGAACCCCCCGGGTGGTATAGGGCTGGATGGGTCATTCGTATAGCAAGTACGGTGCTACCTCTCGCTTCACTTGCTGTCCGCCGCTCGCCGCTCGTTCACGCAACCAAAATTTGCCAGTTTTGGCCCATTTTTTGGCTGTTTTGGCCAGTTTTTGGGCCGTTCTTGTATGCCGCGGCGAACGACGTGAGCGAAGCAAAACGTCAGCCATCTCAGCACCCTGGAACCCCCCGGGTGGCATAGGGCTGGATGGTGCATTCGTATAGCAGGGACGATGCTGCTTCTCGCTTCGCTAGCTGTCCTCCGCTCGCCGCTCGCTTGCTCAGCCAAAAATGGCTAGTTTTGGCCCGTTTTTGGGCTGTTTTGGCCTGTTTTTTGGTCGTTCTTGTGTGCCGCGGCGAACGACGTGAGCGAAGCAAAACGTCAGCCATCTCAGCACCTTGGAACCTCCCGGGTGGCACAGGGCTCGATGGTGCATTCGTATAGCAGGGACGATGCTGCTTCTCGCTCCGCAAGCTGTCCTCCGCTCGTCGCTCGCTCGCTCAGCAAAAAATGGCCTGTTTTGGCCCATTTTTGGGCTGTTTTGGCCTGTTTTTGGGCCGTTCTTGTTGCCGTGGCGAACGACGTTAGCGGAGCAAAACGTCAAGTATCTCAGCACCCTGGAAACCCCCGAGTGGCACAGGGCTGGATGGGGCATTCGTATAGCAGGGACGGTGCTGCCTCTCGCTTTGCTCGCTCGCTCAGCCAAAAATGGCCAGTTTTGGTCAGTTTTTGGGCCGTTCTTGTTTGTCACGGCGAACGACGTGAGTGGAGCAAAACGTCAACCATCTCAGCACCTTGGAACTGTAACACCCCTCATTTCCGAATTTTCGTATAAGTTTCTAGTTGTAATGTATGTATCTATTTTAAATTTGATAAAAAGTCAAAGTATGAATCTGAGAACTTATTCATAAGAGTTGGAGGATTTGTTAAAACAAAAATCTGAGGACCTATATATAAACCCTAAGGACCTAATCATAAATATGATAAATCCAAGGACTAAACTGTAAAATGTACAAAAATACAAACTCCACCGCTTAAGCCTCTCTGCCTTCGTTCTTAAGGAAGCAGAGAAGGCAGCTGTGTGGATGATCTGGGAAAGAAAGAAAGAAAGAAGAAGAAGAAGAAGAAGAAGAAGAAGAAGAGGAAGAAGAAATTGGGGCTTTAAGTTTCCTTGCTCAATCTTCTCAATTGGGGGTCAAAAATTCTCAAAGGCAAGTGTTCTAACCCCATCCTACAGAATTTTTAGTCTCTGTTTTTATGTTGAATCAAAATAAATTGAAGGATTTCTATTTAGAAACTGATATGTCTCTCTTTGGACATAGAACCATGGATTCTGAAGTTTTTTTTTCGGTAAACTGACCCCTATACACTGTTCCAGCTATAATTTTTAGTACAAAATGTGAATTCGGGCAGGAACTATTTTGTTTGAAATTAGACTCTTATATCTTCCTTTTGACACTGATTTTGTAGATTTTGGACACCGAATACTTACCCAAACATCTGTTTCAATTGAGCCTATAGACATTGTAAAACAGGGTTCAAGATTTCTGACCTGTCGATACTAAAATGCCTATAACTCCCTGTTGAATATTTTGAATTTTACCAAACTGATTTTATTTGAAACTAGACTTGAAAATCTTTCTTTTGACATATAGTTTGAAAATTTTGGATTTCAATTGCATACCCTATTATCTGTTGAATCCGACCCTATAAATTCTGCAAAACAGTGATTGTGTTTTTGGCCTTGTGTTACCAAATCAAAGGTAACTCCGCGTTGGGAACCCTGTTTCATATGAAATTTATTCCATCAGAATATAGATTGATATATGGTTCGACCATAGTTTTCTTATGGGTATTGGAGCATAATTGATATTCTGAAGTATTTGTTTGATGTGCCACTGGAATTCTGTCCGAAATTGAGCTTTGGTCGATTTCGCGTATTCTGCTCCGTTCCTTTGGATATTTGAATTCGTCTAACCTTCTTATTGGATTTGAGCTAAATATGATTGCTTGAAATCCCTGTACACTCTTGTTTTTATTTCATTCCAAATCTGAATACATTTGTGAGAGATTTGTTCTTTGTTTCGTATTGTCTCGAAAAGGCACATGCACGTTTGTTGTTCCACGTGTGCTTCCGATATATGCTACTTATTGTTAAAACTGCCCTCTTGTACTCTGGTGTGTGGGATTGTGCGGACCTTTGCCAGAAATGGTAAAAGGGTATGCGCTTTATTACCCGCTCTGTGGGGTCCCGCTTCGATGGGATATTCTCGGACCTTTGCGGAAATGGTAAAGGGTATGTGCTTAGAACTCGCGATGCTCACGCCCCCCTCGACTTCACCTAGGCGTGGGTGGATGGATCTCCCGGACGTGGGGAGACTTTTTGTCGGTGGTCATTCAGAAATGGATGAATCACATTCTGATTGAGATCCTACCACACCTTCTATATGTTTGATATGACATCCGAGTTTTGGTGAGTTGTTTCGTTCATGCTTTGGATAAGAATGATATGATTGCAAGCGTCAAGGACGACGTTTGAGCTTCATACGATATTTGTTTTTTGATATGCTCTGAAATGCTTCATTTCGATGATTTTGCTTGAAATGTTCCATATGCCGTTGATATGCTTTGAACATTTTATATGCCGTTGATAAACTCCGATATGTTACCTTTGTTCTTGATATGCTCCAATTACTCTATGCCCCAATCATGTGAGAACCAAATATGTAAGATTGAAAGGACAATTGTGTTTCTGCTCTTAATGATATTATGTCTTCGAAATCGTATATTCTGCCTTGTATTTTGGAACTGTATCTCTTTGGAAGTTGTACTATTTTGATATGGATATGTTAGTCACTTGCTGAGCTCTTTATGCTCACCCCGTTTGTTGATAAATTTTTTAGGATAGCATATTGCTTGCTTAAATGTTAAGATTGGGCTGAGGCGGTAGAAAGTTTAGAAGATTTTGGGCAGATCTTTGTTAGCATATGTGTATTTGTTGTATAAGATACTCTGCATCTTATGAAATGTGACGATGAATCTAAACCTATGGATTTTGTGTAAGATAAAGGATCCCTCATGTATAGGATATTGGTATGTTAAGTTAAATTCGTGTAATGATATGATCTTATGGTAATCGTTGGTTTGGTGACTGCATAGACTTCCCCATTTGTGAATTTATATTGTGGTTATTATTTTGATGAGTTGAGTTCTGATTGTATGAATTATCGAGTGATGTGTGGTATGTTTATGAATTGCACAGGGCTATGAATTTGTAGACTATAGAGGTGAAATTTTGATCTGAATGTTTTCTTAGTGACCTCAAATGTGTGCTTGGATCCTGGGTTAGTTATGAAGAAAATTTTAAATATTGTCGATATTTTGAGGGGCGTGACAGGAACCCCCCGGGTGGCACAGGTTCGGATGGGGCATTTGTATAGTAGGGACGGTACTGCCTCTCGCTTCGCTCTCTCGCTCAGCCAAAAATGGCCAGTTTTGGCCCGTTTATGGGCCGTTTTGGTCAGTTTTTGGGCAATTCTTGTGTGCCGTGGCGAATGACATAAGCGGAGCAAAACGTTAGCTATCTCAGCACCCTGGACCCCCCCGGCTGGCACAAGGCTGGATGGTGCATTTGTATAGCATGGACGGTCCTGCCTCTAGCTTCACTCGTTGTCCGCCGCTCGCTCGCTCAGCCAAAAATGGCGAGTTTTGGCTCGTTTTTGGGCTGTTTTGGACAGTTTTTGGGCAGTTCTTGTGTGTCGCAGTGAACGACGTGAGCGGAGCAAAACATTAGACATCTCAGCACCCTGGACCCCCCCGGGTGGCACAGGGCTGGATGGTGCATTTGTATAGCATGGACGATCCTGCCTCTAGCTTCGCTCGCTGTCCGCCGCTCGCCGCTCGCTCGCTCAGCCAAAAATGGCCAGTTTTGGCCTGTTTTTGGGTCGTTTTGGCTAGTTTTGGGGCCATTCTTGTGTGCCGTGGAGAACGACGTGAGCGGAGCAAAACGTCAGCATCACAGCACCCGGGACCCCCCCGAGTGGCACAGGCTGGATGGTGCATTCGTATAGCAGGGACGGTGCAGCTCTCGCTTTGCTCGCTTTCCGCCGCTCGTCGCACGCTCGCTCAGCCAAAAATGGCCTGTTTTGGGCCGTTTTTTGGCTGCTTTGGCCTATTTTTGGGCCGTTCTTATGTGCCGCGGGCGAACGAGATGAGCGGAGCAAAACGTCAGCCATCTCAGCACCCTGGAACCCCCCGGGTGGCACAGGACTGGATGGGGCATTCGTATAGTAAGGACAGTGTTGCCTTTCGCTTCGCTCATTGTCCGCCGCTCGCCGCTCGCTCGCTCAGCCAAAAATGGCCAGTTTTGGCCTGTTTTTGGACCGTTTTGTCCAGTTTTTGGGCAGTTCTTGCGTGTCGCGGCGAACGACGTGAGCGGAGCAAAACGTCAGCCATCTCAGCACCCTGGAAACCCCTAGGTGGCACAGGGCTGGATGGGGCATTCGTATATCGGGGACGGTGCTACCTATCGCTCGCTGTCCGCCGCTCGCTCAGCCAAAAATGGCCAGTTTTGGCACATTTATGGGCTGTTTTGGCCACACTTTGGGTCGTTCTTGCGTGCCGCGGCGAACGACGTTTGCAAAGCAAAACATCAGCAATCTCAGCATCCTGGAACCCCCCGGGTGGCACAGGGCGGGATGGGGCATTCGTATAGCAGGGACGGTGCTGCCTCTCGCTTCGCTTGCTGTCCGCCGCCCGCCGGTCACTCGCTCAGCCAAAAATGGCCGGTTTTGGCCCGTTTTGGGCCGTTTTGGCCAGTTTTTAGGCAATTCTTGCGTGCCGCAGCGAACGACGTGAGCGAAGAAAAATGTCAGCCATCTCAGCAACCTGGACCCCCCGGGAGGCACAGGACAGGATGGGGCATTCGTATAGTACGGACGGTGCTGACTCTCGCTTCGCTCGCTGTCCACCGCCTGCCGCTCGCTCGCTCAACCAAAAATGGCCAGTTTTGGCCCATTTTTGGGCCGTTTTGGCCAGTTTTTGGGTAGTTCTTGCGTGCCGCGGCGAACGACGTGTGCGGAGCAAAACGTCAGCCATCTCAGCACCCTGGAACCCCCTGGGTGGCACAGGGCTGGATGGGGCATTCGTATAGCAGGGACGGTGCTGCCTCACGCTTCGCTCGCTGTCCGCCGCTCGTCGCTCGCTCGCTCATAAAAAAATGGCCAGTTTTTGGGCAGTTCTTGCCTGCCTCAGCGAACGACGTGTGCAGAGCAAAACGTCAGCCATCTCAGCACCTTGGAACCCCCCGGGTGGCACAGGGCTGGATGGGGCATTCATATAGTAGGGTCGGTGCTGCCTCTCACTTCGCTCACTGTCCCCTGCTCGCCGCTAGCTCGCTCAGCCAAAAATGGCCTGTCTTGGCCCATTTTTCGGTTGTTTTGGCCAGTTTTTGGGCCGTTCTTGCGTCTGTGCCCGAACGCGGCGTGGCGGAGCAAAACGCGTCGACCATCTCAGCACCCTGGAACCCCTTGGTGGCATAGGGCAGGATTGGGCATTCATTATAGTAGGGATGGTGCTGCCTCTCGCCCTTCGCTATCGGTTGCTCGCCGGCTCGCTTGCTTTCGACCAAAAATGGCCATTTTGGCCCGTTTTGGGCCCTTTTGGATTATTTTCCGGGCAGTTCTTGCGTGCGCGGCGAACGGCGTGAGCCGAAGCAAAACGTTAGCCATCTCAGCACCCTGGAACCCCCGGGTGTACAGGGCTAGATGGGGCATTCAGATACCAGGGGGGCGGTCTTTGCCCTCGCCTTCCTTTCGTTGTCCGCCGCTCGTAGCTCGCTCGCTCAGCCAAAAATGGCCAGTTTTGGCCCTTTTTGGGCCGTTTTGGCCTGTTTTTAGGCAGTTCTTGCGTGCCGCAGCGAACGACATGAGCGGAGCAAAACGTTAGCCATCTCAGCACCCTAGAAGCCCTCGGGTGGCACAGGGCTGGATGGGGCATTCGTATAGTAGGGACGGTGCCGCCTCTCGCTTCGCTTGCTCGCTCAGCCAAAAATGGCCAGTTTTGGCCTGTTTTTGGGCTGTTTTGGCTAGTTTTTGGACAGTTCTTGTGTGCCGCGGCAAACGACGTGAGCGGAGCAAAACGTTAGCCATCTCAGCACCCTGGAACCCCACGGGTGGCACAGGGCTGGATGGGGCATTCGTATAGCAGGGACGGTGCTGAACGCCGGTCGTCGCTCGCTCGCCCATCAAAAAATGGCTAGTTTTGGCCCCTTTTGGGCTGTTTTGGCCTGTTTTTGGGTCGTTCTTGTGTGCCGCAGCGAACGACCTGAGCGGAGCAAAACATCAGCCATCTTAGCACCCTGGTGTTTGTTGAATCTCGGATTTTGATGATGCAATCAATTGATGAGTTAATTGATCTAATCCATATTATTGAGTTAAGTGTGCAGGATTAACTACAATAACCAGAAAACAGAAAGCAAGGATATCATAGTCAAGTTCGATGGACGTTTAAGAGTTCGAAGAATTGTCGGAGATGCTGCCGGAACCAACCGAGAAAAAAATCGGGAACCTGTCCGAATTTTCGGAAGTTCACCGAAGAGATCGTTGGAGGTTCACGGAGATCACCGAGAAGGCTCGGCTACTCATTAAAGTCATCACAAGTTCGGACTTCTTTGGGAGCCGGCCGGAAGAAGTTCGTTGGAAAGCTTCATGGAACAAGACTTCGGCGTTAGCGGTTGTAAATTTGCTTAGGATGTGTTTTTGTTAAGTAGTTAACGTGTAATTAGGATTAGGATTAAGAAATAATCCTATGTCCTAGTTAGGGGCCAACTAGGCCCAAAATTAGACTTGGTTTGGGCTAAGTTTGAAGCCCAACCAATCGAACGAAGAGTCTGGCGGTGGCACTGCCAGACTGGGCGGTTGCACCACCCAGCACTCGAGAGCTGGGCGGTGGCACCACCCAGTGCCCGAGAGCTAGGCGGTGGCACCGCTTGAGCTGGGCGGTGCCACCGCCTAGCACTGTCAGCGCCCGACACTGACAGGCGGTGGCACCGCCACTGACAGGTGGTGACACCGCCAGCATTGGGAACTCCACGAGAATTCAAATTTGGAGCCCAAATTTGAATCCTCTTGAGGCCTATAAATACCCCTCAAATCTCAGCTGAGATTACAACTTTTTGAGCAGCAATTGATTGAGAGAAAAGTCTTAAAAAGTCTTAGCAAGTCCAGTTTTCAATTTGCTAGAAAAGTTCTCCTCCTTTCTTGCTGAAAATTTGTAAGAGGTTGAACTGTTTGTAAAAGGTTGTAAGAGGGGTATTTGCCCTTCCATTTCAAGAGATTTGCTAGTGGAAGGTGGGAGCCTCATCCAAGAGGGGCCTCGCAAGTGGATGTAGGTCATTTGACCGAACCACTCTAAAATCGGCGTAATCTCTGGTTTGCGTTTATGTTTATGCATTTATCTTTCTGCAAACCTTTACTTTGCTAAGTTCATTGCCCTTATCTTATTACGTACGTTCTCAACGCAATTGAAATGGTTTCAAACGAAATAATATTCTTATCGTACAAAAGATTTATTAAAACCAAAGTTTTAATCTGCTGCACTAATTCACCCCCCCCCTCTTAGTGCCACTCCTATCCTAACAATTGGTATCAGAGCAGGTTCACTCTCATATTTGGTTTAATACCCACGAGAGATGGGTTACTCCGGCATGCATGAGGGACACTCTATTACACGTCCACCCATGTTTAATGGGTCGGATTACACGTATTGGAAGACTCGGATGAGGATCTTCCTCATTTCTATGGATTTCGAGCTTTGGACTATTGTGGAAAATGGATTTCAAAAATCTTCTCTTCCGATGAGCGAATGGAATGAATCGGAGAAGAAGGTTTTTGCTTTAAATGCAAAGGCTATGAATGCCTTGTTTTGTGCACTAGACAAAAATGAATTTAATCGTGTTTCAATTTGTGATTCGACTTTTGATATTTGGAGAACTCTTGAGGTCACTCATGAAGGCACTAGCCGAGTGAAAGAGTCCAAAATCAACATTCTTGTGCACTCTTACGAACTTTTCCAAATGAAACCAAGTGAGTCCATCGGAGACATGTACACCCATTTTACGGATGTCATCAATGGACTAAAAGCTCTTAGTAAAGATTTTACTAACTTTGAACTAGTAACTAAAATCTTAAGATCCCTCCCTAAAAGTTAGGATCCAAAAGTTACGGCCATTCAAGAGCCCAAAGACCTTAAAACATTCCCTCTTGAAGAACTCATTGGGTCTCTATTGACCTACGAAATGACATGTCAAGCTCATGACGAGCTCGAGAACCCCCTTCCAAAGAACAGGAAGGATATGACACTCAAATCACAAGAAGACCACTTGAAAGGAACATCAAGTGATGAGGACAGTGACAATGACATTGCACTTTTGACTCAAAAATTTAAAAAATATTGAAGTAAGAACAAATTTAAAAATAATACAAAAAATAAATTTGAATAAAAGAAGGACCAAGTGATTTGCTATGAATGTAAAAAACCGGGACACTACAAGAACGATTGCCCTCAAGCCAAAAAGAGAACACCAAAGAAGAAGGCGCTCAAGGCAACATGGGATGATTCAAGCACGTCCGAAGAAGAGGAGTCCAACACCGAGCAAGTTGCTCACTACGCCCTAATGGCCTTCGAAGAAGTGGTAACGAATTTAATTAATGCAGATTTACCATATCATGAATTATTAAATGCCTTCCATGAGTTATTTGATGAATGTAAGACAATTAGTAGAAAATATAAATTGCTAAAAAAGAAGCATGAAAGTCTTACTTGTGCTTTTGATAAATTAAAAACTGAATATCATGATAGTCTAGCTCAATGTGCTAAATGCCATGATTTAAATACTCTCCAAAATGAGAACTTGGTACTTAAGGACACCTTGAAGAAATTCGAGGTCGGTAGTAAGTCCTTAAACATGATCCTTACAAATAAGGGTCATGTCCCTAAAAGGAGTGGAATCGGATTTGTGAGAAGTACTCACCAAAATCCAACCACCTTCATTAAAGGTCCTATCTTACAAGTTCAACACCAAAGTGATTGCAACTTTTGTTGCAAATATGGACATATGACTTACCAATGTCCATTCAAGAAAATTAGTCCAAACAAATTGATTGGGGTTCCAAAAGGAACCATGATCAAGTCTATACAACATGATAAACAAGCTAGATTAGTTTTTTAGGTATCCAAAAGTAAATGGGTACCTAAAAATAATTCCTTCTTGTAGAAACATACACCATCACATGCTAGGAGCAAGAGATGGTATCTTGATAGTGGATGCTCAAGGCATATGACCGGAGATCCATCCAAATTCACCAAGCTCACTAGCATGGACGAAGGCTATGTCACCTTCGGAGACAACAACAAAGGCAAAATCATTGGCGAGGGAACCATAGGTACAAATCAAGTTTTTCCATTGATGATGTGTTACTAGTTGATGGATTAAAACATAATCTATTGAGCATTAGTCAATTATGCGATAAAAGTTATATCGTTAGATTTGAATCAAATATGTGCATCATTGAAAAACCAAATCATAACATGACTATGATTGCTTTAAAACAAAATAATGTCTATACCATCAATCTTGATTAACTAAGTAATGAAGTGTGTTTCTCCATCATAAATGATGATGCTTGGCTTTGGCATAAGAGATTAGGCCATACAAGCATGAAAACAATATCTAAAATCTCATCTCAAGAGTTAGTACGAGGGATTCCGAATATTAAGTTTATTAAGGATAAGGTATGCTATGCATGTCAACTAGGGAAGCAAATAAAAACAAGCTTCAAATCAAAAAATCAAATTAGCACCACTAGACCGTTACAATTTATCCATTTGGACTTATTTGGACCAATTGATTCAACTAGTCTAGGTGGAAGCAAATATGCTTTTGTGATTGTGGATGACTACTCTAGATACACTTGGACCTATTTCTTAGCTCACAAAAGTGATTGTTTCAAGTATTTCTCTAAATTTTGTAAACTCGCTCAAAACGAAAAAGGGTTCATGATTTCATCATTTCGGAGTGATCATGGTGGCGAATTTCAAAACCGTGACTTTCAAAATTTTTGTGAAGTTAATGGATACAATCACAACTTCTCCACTCCAAGAAATCCCCAACAAAATGGAGTAGTTGAAAGGAAAAATAGAAACATACAAGAAATGGCAAGAACTATGTTAAATGAACATAGTTTACCTAAGTATTTTTGGGCCGAAGCCGTAAATACGGCTTGTTACATCATAAATAGAGTTCTAATAAGACCATCCTTATCAAAAACTCCCTATGAGTTATGGAATAATAAAAAACCAAATATTTCCTATTTTAAAGTTTTCGGTTGTAAATGCTTTATTTTAAATGAAAGGGATGCCTTAGGAAAATTTGATGCTAAATCCGATGAAGGCATCTTTCTTGGTTACTCTTCCGTTTCTAAAGCCTTTCGGGTTTTTAATAAAAGAACCTTAGTAATTGAAGAGTCTATTCATGTAGTTTTTAGTGAAGTTTCAAATTTAAAGAAAAATGATTTTGATGATGATCTTGGTTTTGATAATTTGAATTTAAATGAAATCCCTCCTCAAAATAGCAACTTGGATGCACCTTCTTCCGAAATTTCCTTACCTAAGGAATGGAAGTATATAGATGCTCATCCAAAGGAGCTAATTATAGGGGATACATCTAAAGGGGTTCAAACTCGTTCCTCTTTCAAGAATTTTTGTGCTAATGCCGCCTTCCTCTCTCAAATCGAACCTAAGTGCATTGACGAGGCCATAAAAGATGATTTTTGGGTTATTGCAATGCAAGAGGAATTGAATCAATTTGAGAGAAACAAAGTGTGGGAGCTTGTTCCTAGACCTAGTGACCATTTAGTAATTGGTACTAAGTGGGTCTTTAGAAACAAGCAAGACGAAATTGGTATCGTGGTTAGAAACAAGGCTAGATTAGTGGCCAAAGGTTTCAACCAAGAAGAAGGTATCGATTACGAAGAAACCTTCGCTCCCGTGGCTCGATTAGAAGCCATAAGGATGCTCCTTGCCTATGCTAGTTGTTATAATCTTAAACTATTTCAAATGGATGTCATAAGTGCCTTCTTGAATGGTTTTATTTCTGAAGAAGTATATGTCGAACAACCTCCCGGATTTGAAAATTCTCTTCTTCCTAATCATGTATTCAAATTGACTAAGGCTCTCTATGGCTTGAAACAAGCTCCTAGAGCTTGGTATGAAAGGCTTAGTTCCTTTCTTATTTTAAATAATTTTACCAAAGGCAAGATTGATACTACATTGTTTATTAAATATTTTAAAAATAATTTTCTTATTGTGCAAATTTATGTTGACGATATTATTTTTGGCTCTACAGATGAATCACTATGTGAATCATTTGCCAAATCTATGAGTCATGAATTTGAAATGAGTTTAATGGGAGAATTAACTTTCTTTTTAGGATTACAAATCAAACAACTTAAGGATGGTATATTTCTTAACCAATCTAAATATACGTTAGAATTGTTAAAACGATTTAACATGGATAATTCAAAAGCAATAAACACCCCTATGAGTACTGCGACTAAGTTAGATATGGATGAAAATAGTGAAAATTTCGATCAAAAAACATATAGGGGTATGATAGGTAGTCTACTCTACCTTACCACGACTAGACCAGATATCATGTTTAGTGTAGGACTTTGTACTAGGTTTCAATCAAATCCTAAATTATCTCATCTTAAAAGTGTTAAAAGAATATTTAGATATCTTAAAGGAACTCCAAATTTAGGTTTATGGTATCCAAAATCCGAAAAATTTGATTTAATGGCTTATGCGGATGCCGATTTTGGGGTATGTAGGATTGATAGAAAAAGTACATCCGGAACATGCCAATTTTTAGGACATGCACTTGTTTCTTGGACTTCCAAGAAACAAAATTCAGTTGCACTATCTACGGCGGAAGCCGAATACAATGCTGCGAGTGCATGCTGTGCACAAGTTGTATGGATGAAAAATACATTAGAAGACTATGGAATTCATTTTAAAAATATTCCCATAAAATGTGATAATACTAGTGTCATATGTCTTACTAAAAATCCAATTCAGCACTCTTGAACTAAGCACATCAACGTTAGGCACCATTTCATACGCGATCATGTCCTTAACAATGATGTTGTTCTAGAATTCATTGACACGAAGCATCAATTAGCAGATATATTTACAAAAGCCCTAAATGAAGACAAATTTGAATTTATTAGAAGGGAACCGGGCATGTTAAATTGTCCCTTAGAGTAAGACGTTTGAATGTAGTTTACGAAGATTGGCTCATCCTTGTCCCGCTCGTTTATGGATTTGATTTCATCCTCTTCTTTCGATTCCAAATAATATATTACAATACAACTCAACATCTCAACCTTTGCTTGCGTCAAAGACCTCTGGAAATCAAGAAGGAGGAAGAAAAATTTTTTTTCCTTCTTCCGCGGCAAGCCAGCGGTGGCACCGCCAGAATCGGCGGTAGCACCGCTTGTTCTGGCGGTGGAACCACCCGAGAACTCTTTTAAACCCGAGAGGGTTAGGGCCGGCGGTGACACCGCCCCCAACCCGTGGAACTCTTGCTCCAACTCTCCCAAACTCTCTCAATCCCTCATTCTAACTTATACAGACCTTGGAGAAGGAATATTGTTGGTCCAAACTCTCCATCATCTCCGAAACACTCTATAAGGTAAAATCTTCCCTTCACTCTCTTCTTGTGTCACCTATTCATTACAATTCATATTTCTCTTATCATTTTGTCTAGAAAATGACTCCTAAGAGATCAAAAGGGAAAAGGATTGAAGGAGATTCATATGACCATAATCTTTTTAGATCAAAAGAAGATGCCCTTAGATTTCCAAACTTTGAAACAAGATATGTCCATAAGGGAAAATACGTTGATCTTGATGAACTAGGAGATTTAGAACCCATTAGGTGGTTTGCTCATCTAGAGGCCCTATCTCTCTTACAAATAGATGAACCAATTTATCCTAGATTAGTTAAGCTCTTTTATGCAAACCTATGGGTAGATAACGATAGCCTAAGTTCTTACATGTTAGGAACACAAATCAGGATTTCTGATAATTCTATTTGTGAACTAATCGGCATCACTGAAAAAGATAGGAGTTGCTATTTTAGAGCAAAATGGGATGTGAATATAATAGGAGCAACCTACGCCGAAGCTGTCAAAACCATTTTTGCAAACTCAAACTTTGGAATAATACCCAAGAGTTGCGAACACTTACTACCTTTTAACTCTAAGGTTCTTCATCATATCATGACAAGCATACTTTTCCCTAAGCAATATCATCTTGATGAAATGAGTACAGTAGAGATAAGCACCATGTATTGGATCATGACTGGTCAACAAAACTGTTTTGGATACTCAATAGGAAAACACATGCAGGAAATTACAACTAAAGATATTATGTTGCCATATGGGGGGTTAATCACTAGATTTCTTCGTGCCTATAACATTTGCATCCCACCCAATGAAGAAACAATTCAGAGTAATAGATATAACATCATCAATATAAATCTGCTAAAGAGACTTAGGTGCATATTTAACAATGGAATATGGGTAAGACAACCTAGAAGGATAGATCCTATTCCTCCACCAGTAGAACAACCAGAAACACCAATTCTTATGGGAAATGAATCTCCTCCTCCTAGTCCCTTTGATGCAGCACCTTCCGCTCCTGTTGCATCCTCTGAAGGAATCATTATGGCAGAACTATCTCAGATCAAATTCCAACAAGACCAACTCAAATCGCAGTAGGAACAAATTTAGCTCCAGCAAATGGAAATTTTAAAGGAACTACGACAGCTAAACAAAAAAATAAATGTTATATATCAGCACTATGGATTACCTCCTACGGATTGATGTATCTTTATATTATGTTTTGTTTTACTCTTGAACTCATGTTCCAAGCTGGTCGTCTTTTGAACAAAAACTGAACTTTTGTTGTTTAAATTCTGGATATATGCTTCTGGATGAATGCCGATCTTTCTCTTTGAACATGAATTTTTGATAGAATGAATGCTAAATTTTTCTGCAAAATAGTTTTTTCCTTTTTGTTGATGACAAAGGGGGAGAAAAATGATGACGTGCCTTGCATAATCTTTGAGTATATCGAACAATCGATTGATCATATTGAATGCACATCTAAAATGTATGATCATGTTGAAAATCTTTATCTCTTATCTTTCAACTTGAAAAAGATTTTCATCGAAGTTTCGCATTTACATTATACTTAATAAGAACAACGATAAGTTCTACAGTTAGAACTTATCGGTTTATGCTTGAATTCAATGGGATGAAATTCAAGTATTTTATCTTCTCATAATATGGCATATAGATAGGAGGAGTTATGTTTAACTCCGTCATCAATTGATTGTCATCGTCAAAAAGGGGGAGATTGTTGAATCTCGGATTTTGATGATGCAATCAATTGATGAGTTAATTGATCTAATCCATATTATTGAGTTAAGTGTGCAGGATTAACTACGATAACCAGAAAACAGAAAGCAAGGATATCAGAGTCAAGTTCGATGGACGTTTAAGAGTTCGAAGAATCGTCGGAGATGCTGCCGGAACCAACCGAGAAAAAAATCGGGAACCTGTCGGAATTTTCGGAAGTTCACCGAAAAGATCGTCGGAGGTTCACGGAGATCACCGAGAAGGCTCGGCTACTCATTAAAGTCATCACAAGTTCGGGAGCTTGCTGGGAGCCCGTCGGAAGAAGTTCGTCGGAAAGCTCGCCGGAACAAGACTCGACGTTCGCGGTTGAAAATTTGCTTAGGATGTGTTTTTGTTAAGTAGTTAACATGTAATTAGGATTAGGATTAAGAAATAATCCTATGTCCTGGTTAGGTGCCAACTAGGCCCAAAATTAGACTTGGTTTGGGCTAAGTTTGAAGCCCAACCAGTCAAACGAAGAGTCTGGCGGTGGCACTACCAGACTGGGTGGTTGCACCGCCGAGCACCCGAGAGCTGGGCGGTGGCACCGCCCAGTGCCCGAGAGCCAAGCGGTGGCACCGCCTAGCACTGTCAGCGCCTGACACTGACAGGCGGTGACACCGCCAGCATCGGGAACTCCACGAGAGTTCAAATTTGGAGCCCAAATTTGAATCCGCTTGAGGCCTATAAATACCCCTTAAATCTCAGCTGAGATTACAACTTTTTGAGCAGCAACTGATTGAGAGAAAAGTCTTAGAAAGTCTTAGCAAGTCCATTTTTCAATTTGCTAGAAAAGTTCTCCTCCTTTCTTGCTGAAAATTTGTAAGAGGTTGAACTGTTTGTAAAAGGTTGTAAGAGAGGTATTTGCCCTTCCATTTCAAGAGATTTGCTAGTGGAAGTTGGGAGCCTCATCCAAGAGGGGCCTCGCAAGTGGATGTAGGTCATTTGACCGAACCACTCTAAAATCGGCGTAATCTCTAGTTTGCATTTATGTTTATGCATTTATCTTTTTGCAAACCTTTACTTTGCTAAGTTCATTGCCCTTATCTTATTACATATGCTCTCAACGCAATTGAAACGGTTTCAAACGAAATATTATTCTTATCGTACAAAAGATTTATTAAAACCGAAATTTTAATCCGCTGCACTAATTCCCCCCCTCTTAGTGCCGCTCCGATCCTAACAATTGGTATCAGAGCAGGTTCACTCTCATATTTGGTTTAATACCCACGAGAGATGGCTTACTCCGGCATGCATGAGGGACACTCTATCCCACGTCCACCCATGTTTAATGGGTCGGATTACACGTATTGGAAGACTCGGATGAGGATCTTCCTCATTTCTATATATTTCGAGCTTTGGACTATTGTAGAAAACGGATTTCAAAAATCTTCTCTTCCGATGAGCGAATGGAATGAATCGGAGAAGAAGGTTTTTGCTTTAAATGCAAAGGCTATGAATGCCGTGTTTTGTGCACTAGACAAAAATGAATTTAATCGTGTTTCAATTTGTGATTCGGCTTTTGATATTTGGAGAACTCTTGAGGTCACTCATGAAGGCACTAGCCGAGTGAAAGAGTCCAAAATCAACATTCTTGTGCACTCTTACGAACTTTTCCGAATGAAACCAAGTGAGTCCCAGGAGACATGTACACCGTTTTCGGATGTCATCAATGGACTCAAAGCTCTTGGTAAAAGATTTTACTAACTTTGAACTAGTAACTAAAATCTTAAGATCCCTCCCTAAAAGTTGGGATCCAAAAGTCTGACCATTCAAGAGGCCAAAGACCTTAAAACATTCCCTCTTGAAGAACTCATTGGGTCTCTAATGATCTACGAAATGACATGTCAAGCTCATGACGAGCTCGAGAACCCCCTTCCAAAGAACAGGAAGGATATGACACTCAAATCACAAGAAGACCACTTGAAAGGAACATCAAGTGATGAGGACAGTGACAATGACATTGTACTTTTGACTCAAAAATTCAAAAAATATTTAAGTAAGAACAAATTTAAAAATAATATAATAAATAAATTTGAATAAAAGAAGGACCAAGTGATTTGCTATGAATGTAAAAAACCGGGACACTACAAGAATGATTGCCATCAAGCCAAAAAGGGAACACCAAAGAAGAAGGCGCTAAAGGCAATATGGGATGATTCAAGCACGTCCGAAGAAGAGGAGTCCAACACCGAGCAAGTTGCTCACTACGCCCTAATGGCCTTCGAAGAAGAGGTAACGGATTTAATTAATGCAGATTTACCTTATCATGAATTACTAAATGCCTTCCATGAGTTATTTGATGAATGTAAGACAATTAGTAGAAAATATAAATTGCTAAAAAAGGAGCATGATAGTCTTACTTGTGCTTTTGATAAATTAAAAACTGAATATCATGATACTCTAGCTCCATGTGCTAAATGCCATGATTTAAATACTCTCCAAAATGAGAACTTGGTACTTAAGGACACATTGACGAAATTCGAGGTCGGTAGCAAGTCCTTAAACATGATCCTTACAAATAATGGTCATGTCCCTAAAAGGAGTGGAATCGGATTTGTGAGAAGTACTCACCAAAATCCAACCACCTTCATTAAAGGTCCTATCTTACATGTTCAACACCAAAGCGATTGCAACTTTTGTTGCAAATATGGACATATGACTTACCAATGTCCATTCAAGAAAATTAGTCCAAACAAATTGATTTGGGTTCCTAAAGGAACCATGATCAAGTCTATACAACATGATAAACAAGCTAGATTAGTTTTTGAGGCACCCAAAAGTAAATGGGTACCTAAAAATAATTCCTTCTTGTAGAACCATACACCATCACATGCTAGGAGCAAGAGATGGTATCTTGATAGTGGATGCTCAAGGCATATGACCGGAGATCCATCCAAATTCACCAAGCTCACAATCATGGACGAAGGCTATGTCACCTTCGGAGACAACAACAAAGGCAAAATCATTGGCAAGGGAACCATAGGTAACAAATCAAGTTTTTCCATTGATGATGTGTTACTAGTTGATGGATTAAAACATAATCTATTATGCATTAGTCAATTATGCGATAAAGGTTATATCGTTAGATTTGAATCAAATATGTACATCATTGAAAAACCAAATCATAACATGACTATGATTGCTTTAAAACAAAATAATGTCTATACCATCAATCTTGATGAACTAAGTAATGAAGTGTGTTTCTCCGCCATAAATGATGATGCTTGGCTTTGGCATAAGAGATTAGGCCATACAAGCATGAAAAAATATCTAAAATCTCATCTCAAGAATTAGTACGAGGGATTCCGAATATGAAGTTTATTAAGGATAAGGTATGCGATGCATGTCAACTAGGGAAGCAAATAAAAACAAGCTTCAAATCAAAAAATCAAATTAGCACCACTAGACCGTTACAATTGATCCATTTGGACTTATTTGGACTAATTGATACAACTAGTCTAGGTGGAAGCAAATATGCTTTTGTGATTGTGGATGACTACTCTAGATACACTTGGACCTATTTCTTAGCTCACAAAACTGATTGTTTCAAGTATTTCTCTAAATTTTGTAAACTCGCTCAAAACGAAAAAGGGTTCATGATTTCATCATTTCGGAGTGATCATGGTGGTGAATTTCAAAACCGTGACTTTCAAAATTTTTGTGAAGTTAATGGATACAATCACAACTTCTCCACTCCAAGAAATCCCCAACAAAATGGAGTAGTTGAAAGGAAAAATAGAAACATACATGAAATGGCAAGAACTATGTTAAATGAACATAGTTTACCTAAGTATTTTTGGGCCGAAGCCGTAAATACGGCTTGTTACATCATAAATAGAGTTCTAATAAGACCATCCTTATCAAAAACTCCCTATGAGTTATGGAATAACAAAAAACGAAATATTTCATATTTTAAAGTTTTCGGTTGTAAATGCTTTATTTTAAATGAAAGGGATGCCTTAGGAAAATTTGATGCTAAATTCGATGAAGGCATCTTTCTTGGTTACTCTTCCGTTTCTAAAGCCTTTCGGGTTTTTAATAAAAGAACCTTAGTAATTGAAGAGTCTATTCATGTAGTTTTTAGTGAAGTTTCAAATTTAAAGAAAAATGATTTTGATGATGATCTTGGTTTTGAAAATTTGAATTTAAATGAACTCCCTCCTCAAAATAGCAACTTGGATGCACCTTCTTCCGAAATTTCCTTACCTAAGGAATGGAAGTATATAGATGCTCATCCAAAGGAGCTAATTATAGGGGATACATCTAAAGGGGTTCAAACTCGTTCCACTTTCAAGAATTTTTGTGCTAATGCCGCCTTCCTCTCTCAAATCGAACCTAAGTGCATTGACGAGGCCATAAAAGATGATTTTTGGGTTATTGCAATGCAAGAGGAATTGAATCAATTTGAGAGAAACAAGGTGTGGGAGCTGTTGAATCTCGTATTTTGATGATGAAACTACTTGATATATGTTTATGATTTAATCTGCATTTTGAGTGACGCAGGGTTCTTCGATCAGGATGAGACAATTAAAGCAGGAACATCATGTTGTGCCGGAGGAACATGTCAGAAGATTGGACGTCGGGCCGGTGGATCGGTCGACGTATCGACAGAAGGCTTGGGGCCGTGGACTCGGGCATCGGGCCAAGAAGAGCGGGTATTGTGCCAAGGATATCGGAGTTATGGAGTCAACTGGCCGATTGGGCAATAGGCTGCAGGGAAAGGACGATCTGTAAAAAAATGGGACGGCGCCGAGGGACCAATGACATCTTAGGACAACTTGGTTAATTGCTTTGGATTAATTATCTCGATCGAAGTTTTTGTTTTGAGTATGCAGGATTAACTACGATGAAAGTAAGACATGCAGCAGGAGCTGCCGAGTCATGACAATGATCACGTTGGGAGTTCGAGAGCTCTTCGGCGGAAGTTCGGACGATCGTTCGGAGGTTCTTGCGGGAACAAACCGAGAAGTCCAGAAGCTTGCCAAAGGAGCTCGTCGGAACTTGCCAAGTGGATCGTCGCAGTCCAGGAGTTTGCCGGAAGTCCGCAGGAGCATCACCGAGGGTTCATCAGATTATCGACGGAAGTTCACCGGAAACTCGCCGGAAGAAGCGAGTGATGCACCGAAGCAAGCTGCAGAATATGTCTTAGGAAATAATCGTAGTTAGCACTTTGATTAAGTTAGAAATGGGAGGTGATCCCATTAGCATAATCCTGGGGCAATTGGGCCCCTGAAGAACTCAAATTGGGTCGAATGGTTCAACCCATTGGACCCGTGTTGTTGTGGGAGGTGCAACCGCCCAGGCAGGGAGGTAGCACCGGGGCTATGTCTCCCAGCGAGACTGGGCGGTGCAAACCGCCCCAGCCAAGAGGTGCAACCGCCCGGGGCTCGATCTCCGGCGAGGGCGGTGCAACCTCTCTGTCGAGGAGGTAGCACCGCCGAGCTCAATTTTCGAGCTCGCCCGGCGGTGCAACCTCTCCGATCAAAGCGGTGTCGCCTGAGCTCGGTCTTCGAGCTTTTGAGAGAGGTGCAACCGCCCCGACAGAGGTGGTGGCACCGGAGGCTCAATCTTCGAGCTCTGCGGGCGGTGCAACCTCTCCGATCGAGAGGTGCAACCGCCTGATCCCGAATTCGGGATTTGATCGATTTTGAGCTCAAATTTGAACTGGGTTGGGGCCTATAAATACCCCACCCATTCAGCACTGAAAGCAACAGCATATACACTCGAAATCTTTTTGTCTTTCTGTGTTTCTTAGAGCTCAAAACTGCTAGTTCTCCTCCTTCTATTCTTCAAGTTTGAATTGTAAAGAGAGGAGAGAAAACTTCTGTAAGGGTTGTCTCCTAAGCCCGTAAAAAGGAGTGAATCTGTAAGAGGGTGGTTGGCCTTGGCCTATTGAAGGAAGGCTTCTAGTTGACATTGGTGACCTTGTCGGTGGAGGAAGCCAAAAGTGGAGTAGGTCAAGATTGACCGAACCACCCTAAATCTTGGTTTGCATTTCCTTTGAGTATTTTACCTTCACTGCAAACTTCTCAATAGCTTGCTGCCCTTTGCAATTTTATGAACGAGTTTCAAGTTTTAGACGAAAATCTGCATTTAGACGTAAAATTGCATTTAGACGTAAATCGGCTTTCCTCGTACAATCATCAGATTTCAGTTTACATTTACGTCTTGATTTCAACTGCATACTACCTTCTGCGATTTTACAAACGAGTTTCAAAGTTTAGACGTAAATCTGTGTTTAGACGTAAATCTGCGTTTAGACGTAAATCTGCGTTTAGACGTAAATCTGCTTTTTGCAGATTACTTTTTTGAGCTATACAATAGTAGCACACTGTCTTTATACTTCTGCTTAAACTGCGTTTTATCTAAACAAGTGATTCTGAATCGACACTTAGACGTAAATTTGTTTCTTCGTCTTAACGTCGGATTTCAGTTTCTTGCCGATATTCTAGTTTTCATCATTGCTGCAAACTGCCTGCATAGATTGACTGTAACCTTGCTTAGTATCAACTCTCACACAGAGTTGTCCTTATCGTTCAAACGCAGCTTTCGGTTTTAATCGTAGAAAGTTTTCCGCTGCACTAATTCACCCCCCCCCCTCTTAGTGCTCTCGATCATAACAATTGGTATCGAGCGGGGTATTTCTCACTTTGGATTTACACCGAGAAAAATGGCTCTTCAAGAGGGCTTTTGGTCTTTTAGTCCACCGTTCTTTAACGGATTGGACTACACTTATTGGAAAACTCGAATGAGAGTTTTCTTGATTTCTCTAAATCTGGATTTATGGAATATCATTGAAAACGGTTTTCAACTTCCCTCTAAACCGATGAATGAATGGTCGGATTTAGAGAAGAAGTATTTTTCTTTAAACGTAAAGGCTATGAATGTCTTATTTTGCACTTTGGACAAAAATGAGTTCAATCGGGTTTCTTTGTGCGAAACGGCTTTCGATATCTAGCGCACTCTTGAAATCACGCACGAGGGAACTAGTAGAGTCAAAAGACTCGAAAGTTAATATTTTACTGCATGATTTCGAGTTTTTTCATATGAAACCAAGCGAAACCGTTGTTGACATGTACACCCGTTTTACGGATGTCGTCAATGGTTTAAAATCACTTGGTAAAAGCTTTTCGGATTTTGAACTCGTTAACAAAGTTTTGCGCTCACTTTCTAAAACTTGGGATTCAAAAGTAACTGCTATTCAAGAATCGAAAAACTTGAACCAATTTCCACTTGAAGAACTAATTGGTTCATTGATGACATATGAAATGGTGCACAATGAACATGTTGAACACAATCACCTTCCAAAGAACAGGAAGGATTTGGAACTCTAGACAAATGAATGCCACTTGAGCGATGACTCAAGTGATGAGGACAATGATGAACAAAACAACCTTCCAAAGAGCAGGAAGGATTTGGGACATAGAACATTTGAAGACCACTCGAGCATAAGCTCAAGTGATGGTGAACTTAAACTACAAATAAAATGAAAATTAAAAAACAAAAAGAATGGAACTACTTGCTTTGAACGCAAGAAGAAGAACAAAAATTGGGATGAATCGAGCTCCTCCGAAGACGAGGAGAAAATCAACAAAGGCGAGGTGGCAAACTACGCCTTTACGCCTTTCGACGCTGAGGTAATCAAAATGCCTTTAATTTACTTTGAAATTACATGATGCTTTTCATAAAGAATTTTTTTTTAATTTTCTTGAAAATTACATGTTTAATAATCTTATAATGAAAATACAAACAATTAGGAATCATGCTTATCATTCTAGTAATTTTGAAAATAATCATGAAAATTGCATGTTTATGATAAACAAAATGATTTTGATTAAAAATACCTTATGAAATCATGCTATATGTGGTTGAGAAGTAATAATGTGTATCGTGTTAATTTCCATTGTTATTTCTCGATGAAATCATGAATCTATTTATAAATTTTGTGAGCCATAAAAATGATTTTGATAATTTAAAATTGAAATAAGTTTTATCAAAATCATGATCTTGATTTATTAAATTGAATGAATTGAAAATGAATAATGAATTTTCTCTTGAATGATTGTGACTTGTATTCCTTGTATTCATGATATGATTTTTATGCAATTCTTTGTACTCATGAAATATTTATCTCATCACCCAATTATTCCTTTTCAATACTTCTCAAGTGATGATATGAATGCATGAGATATTCATGAATTTATTTTTTCGATCATGCATGGTAGGATGCAACGTGACAAATTAATACCATGATTATTTGAAATAATATGAATGATGATTTGGAATCATGCATATAATAATGAGTTTATATGTTTTAAAAAATGTGCATGTTTTAATTTGAAAATATAATGATGCACAAATGAGATTGATACTAACCTTTGTCATGATTTAAAAATTGATGTAAAGGGTTTTTCCCTTCTTTTTGACAATGACAAAAGGGGAGATAGCTAGCTTGCACAATTCAAGAAGAAAGAAAAAAAATTGCACTTCTCAAAAGAGAAGAAATTGCTATCTTGAACATCACCAAGAAGTGCTATCTTGCAAATCTCAAGACACACAAATGCAATCATGCAAAATTTGTAATTTTGCACATCATTAAAATTTATGATGCTTTGTTGATTATGCATGTTCTAAAATGTTATAAAATTCACTAGCTTCCATAATGTAGAACTTAGCTATATTGAACATCACCAAGGAATGCTATCTTGACTATCTCAAGAAGCAAAAAGTTAACTTGCACATCTAGCAAAACTTATATTTCAAGAAGCAAGAGTTGCTTTCTTGAACATCTCAAAATTGCTAGCTTGCGGGCCTTAAAATGTAGAAATTTTTTGTTAGCCTGTATATGGTAAACTTGCTATCATACCACCATGATGATGAGCATGCCTTATCTTCATGATTATATTTGAAAAACTATGGCAAAAATATGTCCGAATGATTAAACGTGTTAAAATTATTTTTAGGACTTTTTTGATTAAATGATCAAATCACTTGATTGCCATAATGACTTTACACAATTACTTGCCATGTTGGAAATTATGTGCTTGAATACAAAAATTTCCATGATAATAAGCATGTTTTACCTTCATGATTGTAATTGAATATCTCTAGTAAAACCCTGTCCGAATGTATGAAAGTGTCAAATTTCATTTCTGGATTTTCTGGATCCTAACAATTGGATTTTCTTGATACATTATCCTCTTCTGAATTTAACAAGCATATGTCATATAAGTTTAATTCACATCATTGATTTTTGACATATGGAATCATCTAGCAAATGCACTTATCATGTGAAAAATATTTTTCGAAAAACATATTTGATGATTCCCTCTTATAAAAGGAAGATATTTTTACATACAAAGATTTGACTCACTTACATATCTTAATCCTTGCAAATATGAAGTGTGCTTTAATATATTATCGATTTGAACTTCACATATGGCTTTCCTCCTTCATGTAAAAAGATAACAAATAAAAAGGAAGAAGCAATAAAAGCTATCTCCATGTCATGTTTTCCTCGAGATGTTTGCATTACCGGTATCCTATCACTCACTATTGGAAAATGACATGAACCAACTTATGGCATCGCACTTATATTTAAAATTTGCTTATATCGTTCTCCTTGTTGTTGATGACACAGGGGGAGAAATATATGAATTGATATGTTTGCTATCACTAATGGTTGCTATGGTTGCTATCACTGATGCTATGATTAGGCCATACTTGCATCACCAAGAAATATATGATTGCTATCATTGCTATATGCCCTGTATCAAGATATCAAACAAAAATTTGCATCATACGAGCTGATATCTTACCATGTGATGCAATGCTACACTTGCTAAAATATTCGAAATGTGTACATCATGAAATGATATCAAAATCTTGCTTCACAGCTTTACATGTCGATATCATGTCATATGATGAAATGCTACAATTGATAAACACTTGAAATAGTTGCGTTACGATATCAAAAGCTAACACTGCAAAGGAAGCAAAAATTTGCTAGCTTGCAACTTGCATATTTCAAGAAGCAAGAGTTGCCTTCTTAAATATCTCTAAACTGCTAGCTTGCAAGCTCTAAAATATTGTAACATTGCTAGCTTGCATGTGCTATCTTGTATGCCGTAAAACTTGCATATCTAAAACTTGATAGCTTGAATGTTCTAAGCATGATGTAACATTTGCTAAATTTTCTGGCTTCAAAACTGCATGATGATAAAACTTGATATTATGTTTTTCATGCAATAAGTTAAACTTACATCACAAACACTTGATTGTGGTACTTCTCCTTTTTGTTGATGACAAAGGGGGAGAAGTATGTTGATGACATGACATGTTATGCAAAAGTTTATGCATAAGTTCATGATGACGAGTTGCAAGTATTCATGATGAATATTGCAATGACTTGAATTCAGTTTGAATTCAAGGTCCCATCAATATGGCATATTGATAGGGGGAGTCTATTTAAACTCCGGGAGTTAAGTTTAACTCCGTCATCAAGTAGTTGTCATCATCAAAAAGGGGGAGATTGTTGAATCTTGTATTTTGATGATTAAACTACTTGATATATGTTTATGATTTAATCTGCGTTTTAAGTGACGCAGGGTTCTTCGATCAAGATGAGACAATTAAAGCAGGAACATCATGTTGTGCCGGAGGAAAATGTCAGAAGATTGGACGTCGGGCCGGTGGATCGGTCGATGTATCGACAGAAGGCTTCGGGCCGTGGACTCGGGCATCGGGCCAAGAAGAGCGGGTATTGTGCCAAGGATATCGAAGTTGCGGAGTCAATTGGCCGATTGGGCAATAGGCTGCAGGAAAGGACGATGCGCCGAAGAATCGGACGAAGCGTCGAGGGACCAATGACATGCCAGACAACTTGGTTAATTGCTTTGGATTAATTATCTCGATCGAAGTTTTTGTTTTGAGTGTACAGGATTAACTACGATGAAAGTAAGACATGTAGCAGGAGTTGCGCCGGAGTCATGACAATGATCACGTTGGGAGTTCGAGAGCTCGACGGAAGTTCGGACAGTCGTCGGAGGTTCTGCGGGAACAAATCCGAGAAGTCCAGAAGCTTGCCAAAGGAGCTCGTCGGAACTTGCCAAGTGGATCGTCGCAGTCCAGGAGTTTGCCGGAAGTCCGCAGGAGCATCACCGAGGGTTCATCGGATGATCGACGGAAGTTCGCCGGAAACTCGCCGGAAGAAGCGAGTGATGCACCGAAGCAAGCTGCAGAATATGTCTTAGGAAATAATCATAGTTAGCACTTTGATTAAGTTGGAAATGGGAGCTGATCCCATTAGCTTAATCCTGGGGCAATTGGGCCCCTGAAGAACTCAAATTGGGTCGAATGGTTCAACCCATTCGGACCCAGGTTGCTGTGGGAGGTGCAACCGCCCAGGCAGGGAGGTAGCACCGCCCAGGCTATGTCTCCCAGCGAGACTGGGCGGTGCAACCGCCCCAGCTAAGAGGTGCAACCGCCCAGGGCTCAGTCTCCGAGCGAGACTGGGCAGTGCAACCTCCTCTGTCAGGAGGTAGCACCGCCAGAGCTCAAGTTTCGAGCTCTGCCAGGCGGTGCAACCTCTCTAGTCAGGCGGTGCAACCGCCTGAGCTCGGTCTTCGAGCTTTGGCAGAGAGGTGCAACCGCCCCTGACAGAGGTGGCACAGCCCAGAGGCTCAGTCTTCGAGCTCTGCCTGGCGGTGCAACCTCTCCAGTCAGGAGGTGCAACCGCCTGATCCCGGAATTCCGGGATTTGATCGTTTTGAGCTCCAAATTTGAACTAGGTTGGGGCCTATAAATACCCCACCCATTCAGCACTGAAAGCAACAGCATATACACTCGAAATCTTGCTGTCTTTCTGCGTTTCTTAGAGCTCAAAACTGCTAGTTCTCCTCCTTCTATTCTTCAAGCTTGAATTGTAAAGAGAGGAGAGAAAACTTCTGTAAGGGTTATGTAACATCCCTCATTTCTGAATTTTCGTATAAGTTTCTAGTTGTAATGTATGTATCTATTTTAAATTTGATAAAAAGTCAAAGTATGAATCTGAGAACTTATTCATAAGAGTTGAAGGATTTGTTAAAAGAAAGAATCTGAGGACCTATATGTAAACCCTAAGGACTTAATCGTGAATATGATAAATCCAAGGACTAAACTGTAAAATGTACAAAAATACAAACTTCACCGTTTAAGCCTCTCTGCCTTCGTTCTTAAGGAAGCAGAGAAGGCAGCTCGTGGGTGATCAAAGAAAGAAAGAAAGAAAGAAGAAGAAGAAGAAGAAGAAGAAGAAGAAGAAGAAGAAGAAAAAATTGGGGTTTTTAGGGTTCTTGCTTTAATCTTTTCACTTCGGGTCAAAATTCTCAAAGGCAAGTGTTCTAACCCCATCCTACATAATTTTTAGTCTCTGTTTTTATGTTGAATCAAAATAAATTGAAGGATTTCTATTTAGAAACTGATATGTCTCTCTTTGGACATAGAACCATGGATTTTGAAGTCTTTTTTCGGTAAACTGACCCCTATACACTCTTTCAGCTATAAGTTTTAGTACAAAATGTGAATTCGGGCAGGAACTATTTTGTTTGAAAATTAGACTCTTATATCTTCCTGTTGACACTGATTTTGTAGATTTTGGACATCGAATACTTACCCAAACATCTGATTCAATTGAGCCTATAGACGCTGTAAAACAGGGTTCAAGATTTCTGACCTGTCGATACTAAAATGCCTATAACTCCCTGTTGAAAATTCTGAATTGTACCAAACTGATTTTATTTGAAACTAGGCTTGAAAATATTTCTTTTGACTTATAGTTTGAAAATTTTGGATTTCAATTGCCTACTCTATTGTCTGTTGAATCCGACCCTATAAATTCTGCAAACCAGTGATTGTGTTTTTGACCTTGTGTTACCAAATCAAAGGTAACTCCGCGTTGGGAACCCTGATTCGTATGAAATTTGTTCCATCAGAATATAGATTGATATATAGTTCGACCATAGTTTTCTTATGGGTATTGGAGCATAATTGATATTCTGAAGTATTTGTTTGATGTGCCACTGGAATTCTGTCCGAAATCGAGCTTTGGTCGATTTCGCGTATTCTGCTCCGTTCCTTTGGATATTTGAATTTGTCTAACCTTCTTATTGGATTTGAGCTAAATATGATTGCTTGGAATCCCTGTACACTCTTGTTTTTATTTCATTCCAAATCTGAATTCATTTGTGAGAGATTTGTTCTTTATTTCGTATTGTCTCGAAAAGGCACATGCACGTTTGTAGTTCCGCGTGTGCTTCCGATATATGCTACTTATTGTTAAAACTGCCCTCTTATACTCTGGTGTGTGGGATTGTCTGGACCATTGCCAGAAATGGTAAAGGGTATGCGCTTAATACCCGCTCTGTGGGGTCCCGCTCCGTGGGATGCGCTTTTTATTACCCGCTCTGTGGGGTCCCGCCCGTGGGATATTCTAGACCTTTGCCGAAATGGTAAAGGGTATGTGCTTAGAGCCTCGCGATGCTCTGCCGCCCCCTCGACTTCACCTAGGCGTGGGTGGAGGGATCTCCCAGGGCGTGGGACTTTTTTTGTCGGTGGTCATTCGAAATGGATGAATCACATTCGATTGAGATCCCACCACACCTTCTATATGTTTGATATGACATCCCGAGTTTTGGTGAGTTGTTTTGTTCATGCTCTGGATAAGAATGATATGATTGCAACGTCAAGGACGACGCCCCGAGCTTCAGACGATATTTTTTTTGATATGCTCGATATGCTTCATTCATCGATGATTTTGCTTGAAATGTTCCATATGCCGTTGATATGCTTGGAACATTTTATATGCCATTGATAAAGCTCGATATGTTTCCTTTGTTCTTGATATGCTCCAATTACTCTATGCCCCAATCATCAAGAACCAAATATGTAAGATTGAAATGACAATTGTGTTCTCGCTCTTAATGATACTATGTCTTTAAATCGTATATTCTGCCTTGTATTTTGGAACTGTATCTCTTTGGAAGTTATACTATTTTGATATGGATATGTTAGTCACTTATTTGAGCTCTTTATGCTCACCCCGTTTGTTGATAAATTTTTTCAGGATAGCATATTGTTTGCTTAAATGATAAGATTGAAATTTGAGGCGGTGGAAAGTTTAGAAGATTTTGGGCAGATCTTTGTTAGCATATGTGTATTTGTTGTAAAAGATACTCTGCATCTTATGAAATGTGACGATGAATATAAACCTGTGGATTTTGTGTAAGATAAAGGATCCCTCATGTATAGGATTTTGGTATGTTAAGTTATATTCGTGTAATGATATGATCTTATGATAATCGTTGGTTTGGTGATTGCATAGACTTCCCCATTTGTGAATTTATGTTGTGGATATTATTTTGATGAGTTGAGTTCTGATTGTGTGAATTATCGAGTGATGTGTGGTATGTTTATGAAATGCACAGGGTTATGAATTTGTAGACTATAGAGGTGAAATTTTGATCTGAATGTTTTCTTAGTGACCTCAAATGTGTGCTTGGATCCTGGGTTAGTTATGATGAAAATTTTAAATATTGTCGATATATTTTTGAGGGGCGTGACAGGTTGTCACCTAAGCCCGTAAAAAGGAGTGAATCTGTAAGTGGGTGGTTGGCCTTCGCCTATTGAAGGAAGGCTTCTAGTTGACGTCGGTGACCTCGTCGGTGGAGGAAGCCAAAAGTGGAGTAGGTCAAGATTGACCGAACCACCCTAAATCTTGGTTTGCATTTCCTTTGAGTATTTTACCTTCACTGCAAACTTCTCAATAGCTTGCTGCCCTTTGCAATTTTATGAACGAGTTTCAAGTTTTAGACGAAAATCTGCATTTAGACGTAAAATTGCATTTAGACGTAAATCGGCTTTCCTCGTACAATCATCAGATTTCAGTTTACATTTACGTCTTGATTTCAACTGCATACTACCTTCTGCAATTTTACAAACGAGTTTCAAAGTTTAGACGTAAATCTGTGTTTAGACGTAAATCTGCGTTTAGACGTAAATCTGCGTTTAGACGTAAATCTGCTTTTTGCAGATTACTTTTTGAGCTATACAATAGTAGCACACTGTCTTTATACTTCTGCTTAAACTGCGTTTTATCTAAACAAGTGATTTACGAATCGACACTTAGACGTAAATTTGTTTCTTCGTACGAACGTCGGATTTCAGTTTGCGCCGATATTCTAGTTTTCATCATTGCTGCAAACTGCCTGCATAGATTGACTGTAACCTTGCTTAGTATCAACTCTCACACAGAGTTGTCCTTATCGTTCAAACGCAGCTTTCGGTTTTAATCGTAGAAAGTTTTCCGCTGCACTAATTCACCCCCCCCCCCTCTTAGTGCTCTCGATCCTAACAATTGGTATCAGAGCGGGGTATTTCTCATTTTGGATTTACACCCGAGAAAAATGGCTCTTCAAGAGGGCTTTTCGGTATTTCGTCCACCGTTCTTTAACGGATTGGACTACACTTATTGGAAAACTCGAATGAGAGTTCTCTTGATTTCTCTAAATCTGGATTTATGGAATATCGTTGAAAACGGTTTTCAATTTCCCTCTAAACCGATGAACGAATGGTCGGATTTAGAGAAGAAGTATTTTTCTTTAAACGCAAAGGCTATGAATGTCTTATTTTGCGCTTTGGACAAAAATGAGTTCAATCGGGTTTCTTTGTGCGAAACGGCTTTCGATATCTAGCGCACTCTTGAAATCACGCACGAGGGAACTAGTAGAGTCAAAAGACTCGAAAGTTAATATTTTACTGTATGATTTTGAGCTTTTTCATATGAAACCAAGCGAAACCGTTGTTGACATGTACACCCGTTTTACGAACGTCGTCAATGGTTTAAAATCACTTGGTAAAAGTTTTTCAGATTTTGAACTCGTTAACAAAGTTTTGTGCTCACTTTCTAAAACTTGGGATTCAAAAGTAACTGCTATTTAAGAATTGAAAAACTTGAACCAATTTCCACTTGAAGAACTAATTGGTTCATTGATGACATATGAAATGGTGCACAATGAACATGTTGAACACAATCACCTTCCAAAGAACAGGAAGGATTTGGAACTCTGGACAAATGAATGCCACTTGAGCGATGACTCAAGTGATGAGGACAATGATGAACAAAACAACCTTCCAAAGAACATGAAGGATTTGGGACATAGAACATTTGAAGACCACTCGAGCATAAGCTCAAGTGATGGTGAACTTAAACTACAAATGAAACGAAAATTAAAAAGCAAAAAGAATGGAACTACTTGCTTTGAACGCAAGAAGAAGAACAAAAATTGGGATGAATCGAGCTCCTCCGAAGACGAAGAGAAAATCAACAAAGGCGAGGTGGCAAACTACGCCTTTACGCCTTTCGATGATAAGGTAATCAAAATGCCTTTAATTTACTTTGAAATTACATGATGCTTTTCATAAAGCTTTTTTTTTTAATTTTCTTGAAAATTGCATGTTTAATAATCTTATAATGAAAATACAAACAATTAGGATTCATGCTTATCATTCTAGTAATTTTGAAAATAATCATGAAAATTGCATGTTTATGATAAACAAAATGATTTTGATTAAAAATACCTTATGAAATCATGCTATATGTGGTTGAGAAGTAATAATGTGTATCATGTTAATTTCCATTGTTATTTCTCGATGAAATCATGAATCTATTTATAAATTTTGTGAGCCATAAAAATGATTTTGATAATTTAAAATTGAAATAAGTTTTATCAAAATCATGATCTTGATTTATCAAATTGAATGAATTGAAAATGAATAATGAATTTTCTCTTGAATGATTGTGACTTGTATTCCTTGTATTCATGATATGATTTTTATGCAATTCTTTGTACTCATGAAATATTTATCTCATCACCCAATTATTCCTTTTTAATACTCCTCAAGTTATGATATGAATGCATGAGATATTCATGAATTTATTTTTTCGATCATGCATGGTAGGATGCAACGTGACAAATTAATACCATGATCATTTGAAATAATATGAATGATGATTTGGAATCATGCATATAATAATGAGTTTATATGTTTTAAAAAATGTGTATGTTTTAATTTGAAAATATAATGATGCACAAATGAGATTAATACTAACCTTTATCATGATTTAAAAATTGATGTAAAGGGTTTTTCCCTTCTTTTTGACAATGACAAAAGGGGAGATAGCTAGCTTGCACAATTCAAGAAGAAAGAAAAAAAATTACACTTCTCAAAAGAGAAGAAATTGCTATCTTGAACATCACCAAGAAGTGCTATCTTGCAAATCTCAAGACACACAAATGCAATCATGCAAAATTTGTAATTTTGCACATCATTAAAATTTATGATGCTTTGGTGATTATGCATGTTCTAAAATGTTATAAAATTCACTAGCTTCCATAATGTCGAACTTAGCTATATTGAACATCACCAAGGAATGCTATCTTGACTATCTCAAGAAGCAAAAAGTTAACTTGCACATCTAGCAAAACTTATATTTCAAGAAGCAAGAGTTGCTTTCTTGAACATCTCAAAATTGCTAGCTTGCGGGCCTTAAAATGTAGAAATTTTTTGCTAGCCTGTATATGGTAAACTTGCTATCATACCACCATGATGATGAGCATGCCTTGTCTTCATGATTATATTTGAAAAACTATGGCAAAAATATGTCTGAATGATTAAACGTGTTAAAATTATTTTTAGGACTTTTTTGATTAAATGATCAATCACTTGATTGCCATAATGACTTTACACAATTACTTGCCATGTTGGAAATTATGTGCTTGAATACAAAAATTTCCATGATAATAAGCATGTTTTACCTTCATGATTGTAATTGAATATCTCTAGTAAAACCCTGTCCGAATGTATGAAAGTGTCAAATTTCATTTCTGGATTTTCTGGATCCTAACAATTGGATTTTCTTGATACATTATCCTCTTCTGAATTTAACAAGCATATGTCATATCAAGTTTAATTCACATCATTGATTTTTGACATATGGAATCATCTAGCAAATGCACTTATCATGTGAAAAATATTTTTCGAAAAACATATTTGATGATTCCCTCTTATAAAAGGAAGATATTTTTACATACAAAGATTTGACTCACTTACATATCTTAATCCTTGCAAATATGAAGTGTGCTTTAATATCTTATCGATTTGAACTTCACATATGGCTTTCCTCCTTCATGTAAAAAGATAACAAATAAAAAGGAAGAAGCAATAAAAGCTATCTCCATGTCATGTTTTCCTCGAGATGTTTGCATTACCGGTATCCTATCACTCACTGTTGGAAAATGACATGAACCAACTTATGGCATCGCACTTATATTTAAAATTTGCTTATATCGTTTTCCTTGTTGTTGATGACACAGGGGGAGAAATATATGAATTGATATGTTTGCTATCACTAATGGTTGCTATGGTTGCTATCACTGATGCTATGATTAGGCCATACTTGCATCACCAAGAAATATATGATTGCTATCATTGCTATATGCCCTGTATCAAGATATCAAACAAAAATTTGCATCGTACGAGCTGATATCTTACCATGTGATGCAATGCTACACTTGCTAAAATATTCGAAATGTGTACATCATGAAATGATATCAAAATCTTGCTTCACAGCTTTACATGTCGATATCATGTCATATGATGAAATGCTACAATTGATAAACACTTGAAATAGTTGCGTTACGATATCAAAAGCTAACACTGCAAAGGAAGCAAAAATTTGCTAGCTTGCAACTTGCATATTTCAAGAAGCAAGAGTTGCCTTCTTAAATATCTCTAAACTGCTAGCTTGCAAGCTCTAAAATATTGTAACATTGCTAGCTTGCATATGCTATCTTGTATGCCGTAAAACTTGCATATCTAAAACTTGATAGCTTGAATGTTCTAAGCATGATGTAACATTTGCTAAATTTTCTGGCTTCAAAACTGCATGATGATAAAACTTGATATTATGTTTTTCATGCAATAAGTTAAACTTACATCACAAACACTTGATTGTGGTACTTCTCCTTTTTGTTGATGACAAAGGGGGAGAAGTATGTTGATGACATGACATGTTATGCAAAAGTTTATGCATAAGTTCATGATAACGAGTTGCAAGTATTCATGATGAATATTGCAATGACTTGAATTCAGTTTGAATTCAAGGTTCTATCAATATGGCATATTGATAGGGGGAGTCTATTTAAACTCCGGGAGTTAAGTTTAACTCCGTCATCAAGTAGTTGTCATCATCAAAAAGGGGGAGATTGTTGAATCTCGTATTTTGATGATGAAACTACTTGATATATGTTTATGATTTAATCTGCGTTTTGAGTGACGCAGGGTTCTTCGATCAGGATGAGACAATTAAAGCAGGAACATCATGTTGTGCCGGAGGAACATATCAGAAGATTGGACATCGGGCCGGTGGATCGGTCGATGTATCGACAGAAGGCTTCGGGCCGTGGACTCGGGCATCGGGCCAAGAAGAGCGGGTATTGTGCCAAGGATATCGGAGTTGCGGAGTCAATTGGCCGATTGGGCAATAGGCTGCAGGAAAGGACGATGCGCCGAAGAATCGGACGAAGCATCGAGTGACCAATGACATGCCAGACAACTTGGTTAATTGCTTTGGATTAATTTTCTCGATCGAAGTTTTTGTTTTGAGTGTGCAGGATTAACTACGATGAAAGTAAGACATGCAGCAGGAGTTGCGCCGGAGTCATGACAATGATCACGTTGGGAGTTTGAGAGCTCGACGGAAGTTCGGCGACAGTCGTCGGAGGTTCTCATGGGGAACAAACCGAGAAGTCCGAAGCTTGCCAAAGGAGCTCGTCGGAACTTGCCAAGTGGATCGTCGCAGTCCAGGAGTTTGCGGAAGTCCAGCGGGGAGCATCACCGAGGGTTCATCGGATGATCGACGGAAGTTCGCCGGAAACTCGCCGGAAGAAGCGAGTGATGCACCGAAGCAAGCTGCAGAATATGTCTTAGGAAATAATCGTAGTTAGCACTTTGATTAAGTTAGAAATGGGAGGTGATCCCATTAGCTTAATCCTGGGGCAATTGGGCCCCTGAAGAACTCAAATTGGGTCGAATGGTTCAACCCATTCGGACCCAGGTTGCTGTGGGAGGTCCAACCGCCCAGGCAGGGAGGTAGCACCACCCAGGCTATGTCTCCCAGCGAGACTGGGCGGTGCAACCGCCCCAGCCAAGAGGTGCAACCGCCCAGGGCTCAGTCTCCGAGCGAGACTGGGCGGTGCAACCTCCTTTGTCAGGAGGTAGCACCGCCAGAGCTCAAGTTTCGAGCTCTGCCAAGCGGTGCAACCTCTCCAGTCAGGCGGTGCAACCGCCTGAGCTCGGTCTTCGAGCTTTGGCAGAGAGGTGCAACCGCCCCTGACAGAGGTGGCACCGCCCAGAGGCTCAGTCTTCGAGCTCTGCCAGGCGGTGCAACCTCTCCAGTCAAGAGGTGCAACTGCCTGATCCCGGAATTCCGGGATTTGATCGTTTTGAACTCCAAATTTGAACTGGGTTGGGGCCTATAAATACCCCACCCATTCAGCACTGAAAGCAACAGCATATACACTCGAAAACTTGCTGTCTTTCTGTGTTTCTGAGAGCTCAAAACTGCTAGTTCTCCTCCTTCTATTCTTCAAGTTTGAATTGTAAAGAGAGGAGAGAAAACTTCTGTAAGGGTTGTCTCCTAAGCCCGTAAAAAGGAGTGAATCTGTAAGAGGGTGGTTGGCCTTCGCCTATTGAAGGAAGGCTTCTAGTTGACGTCGGTGACGTCGTCGGTGGAGGAAGCCAAAAGTGGAGTAGGTCAAGATTGACCGAACCACTCTAAATCTCGGTTTGCATTTCCTTTGAGTATTTTACCTTCACTGCAAACTTCTCAATAGCTTACTGCCCTTTGCAATTTTACGAACGAGTTTCAAGTTTTAGACGAAAATCTGCATTTAGACGTAAAATTGCATTTAGACGTAAATCGGCTTTCCTCGTACAATCATCAGATTTCAGTTTACGTTTATGTCTTGATTTCAACTGCATACTGCCTTCTGCGATTTTACAAACGAGTTTCAAAGTTTAGACGTAAATCTGTGTTTAGACGTAAATCTGCGTTTAGACGTAAATCTACGTTTAGACGTAAATCTGCTTTTTGCAGATTACTTTTTGAGCTGTACAATAGCAGCACACTGTCTTTATACTTCTGCTTAAACTGCGTTTTATCTAAACAAGTGATTTACGAATCGACACTTAGACGTAAATCTGTTTCTTCGTACGAACGTCGGATTTCAGTTTGCGCTGATATTCTGGTTTTCATCATTGCTGCAAACTGCCTGCATAGATTGACTGTAACCTTGCTTAGTATCAACTCTCATACAGAGTTGTCCTTATCGTTCAAACACAGCTTTCGGTTTTAATCGCAGAAAGTTTTCCGCTGCACTAATTCACCCCCCCCCCTCTTAGTGCTCTCGATCCTAACAGGAGCTTGTTCCTAGATCTAGTGACCATTTAGTAATTGGTACTAAGTGGGTCTTTAGAAACAAGCAAGACGAAAATGGTATCATGGTTAGAAACAAGGCTAGATTAGTGGCCAAAGGTTTCAACCAAGAAGAAGGTATCGATTACGAAGAAACCTTCGCTCCCGTGGCTCGATTAGAAGCCATAAGGATGCTCCTTGCCTATGCTAGTTGTTATAATCTTAAACTATTTCAAATGGATGTCAAATGTGCCTTCTTGAATGATTTTATTTCTGAAGGAGTATATGTCGAACAACCTCCCGGATTTGTAAATTCTCTTCTTCCTAATCATGTATTCAAATTGACTAAGCCTCTCTATGGCTTGAAACAAGCTCCTAGAGCTTGGTATGAAAGGCTTAGTTCCTTTCTTATTTTAAATAATTTTACCAAAGGCAAGGTTGATACTACATTGTTTATTAAACATTTTGAAAATAATTTTCTTATTGTGCAAATTTATGTTGACGATATTATTTTTGGCTCTACAGATGAATCACTATGTGAATCATTTGCCAAATCTATGAGTCATGAATTTGAAATGAGTTTAATGGGAGAATTAACTTTCTTTTTAGGATTACAAATCAAACAATTTAAGGATGGTATATTTCTTAACCAATCTAAATATACGTTAGAATTGTTAAAACGATTTAACATGGATAATTCAAAAGCAATAAACACCCCTATGAGTACTGCGACTAAGTTAGATATGGATGAAAATAGTGAAAATTTCGATCAAAAAACATATAGGGGTATGATAGGTAGTCTACTCTACCTTACCGCGACTAGACCAGATATCATGTTTAGTGTAGGACTTTGTGCTATTTTCAATCAAATCCTAAATTATCTCATCTTAAAAGTGTTAAAAGAATATTTAGATATCTTAAAGGAACTCCAAATTTAGGTTTATGGTATCGAAAATCCGAAAAATTTGATTTAATGGCTTATGCGGATGCCGATTTTGGGGGATGTAGGATTGATAGAAAAAGTACATCCGGAACATGCCAATTTTTAGGACATGCACTTGTTTCTTGGACTTCCAAGAAACAAAATTCCGTTGCACTATCTACGGCGGAAGCCGAATACATTGCTGCTAGTGCATGCTGTGCACAAGTTGTATGGATGAAAAATACATTAGAAGACTATGGAATTCATTTTAAAAATATTCCCATAAAATGTGATAATACTAGTGCCATATGTCTTACTAAAAATCCAATTCAGCACTCTAGAACTAAGCACATCAACGTTAGGCACCATTTCATACGCGATAATGTCCTTAACAATGATGTTGTTCTAGAATTCATTGACACGAAGCATCAATTAGCAGATATATTTACAAAAGCCCTAAATGAAGACAAATTTGAATTTATTAGAAGGGAACTGGGCATGTTAAATTGTCCCTTAGAGTAAGACGTTTGAATGTAGTTTACGAAGATTGGCTCATCCTTGTCCCGCTCGTTTATGGATTTGATTTCATCCTCTTCTTTCGATTCCAAATGATATATTATAATACAACTCAACATCTCAACCTTTGCTTGCGTCAAAGACCTCTGGAAATCAAGGAGGAAGAAAATTTCTTTTTCCTTCTTCCGCGGCAAGCCAGCGGTGGCACCGCCAGAATTGGCGGTAGCACCGCCTGAGCGCTCGGGCGCCAGGCGGTGGCACCGCTTGTTCAGGCGGTGGCATCACCCGAGAACTCTTTTAAACCCGAGAGGGTTAGGGCCGGCGGTGACACCGCCCCCAACCCGTGGAACTCTTGCTCCAACTCTCCCAAACTCTCTCAATCCCTCATTCTAACTTATACAGACCTTGGAGAAGGAATATTGTTGGTCCAAACTCTCCATCATCTCCGAAACACTCTATAAGGTAAAATCTTCCCTTCACTCTCTTCTTGTGTCACCTATTCATTACAATTCATATTTCTCTTATCATTTTGTCTAGAAAATGGCTCCTAAGAGATCAAAAGGGAAAATGATTGAAGGAGATTCATATGACCATAATCTTTTTAGATCCAAAGAAGATGCCCTTAGATTTCCAAACTTTGGAACAAGATATGTCCATAAGGGAAAATACATTGATCTTGATGAACTAGGAGATTTAGAACCCATTAGGTGGTTTGCTCATCTAGAGGCCCTACCTCTCTTACAAATAGATGAACCAATTTATCCTAGATTAGTTAAGCTCTTTTATGCAAACCTATGGGTAGATAACGATAGCCTAAGTTCTTACATGTTAGGAACACAAATCAGGATTTCTGATAATTCTATTTGTTAACTAATCGGCATCACTGAAAAAGATAGGGGTTGCTATTTTAGAGCAAAATGAGATGTGAATATAATAGGAGCAACCTACGCCGAAGCTGTCGAAACCATTTTTGCAAACTCAAACTTTGGAATAATACCCAAGAGTTGCGAACACTTAATACCTTTTAACTCTAAGGTTCTTCATCATATCATTACAAGCATACTTTTCCCTAAGCAATATCATCTTGATGAAATGAGTACAGTAGAGATAAGCACCATGTATTGGATCATGACTGGTCTACAAAACTGTTTTGGATACTCAATACAAAAACACATGCAGGAAATTACAGCTAAAGATATTATGTTGCCATATGGGGGGTTAATCACTAGATTTCTTCATGCCTATAACATTTGCATCCCACCCGATGAAGAAACAATTCAGAGTAATAGATATAACGTCATTAATAAAAATCTGCTAAAGAGACTTAGGTGCATATTAAACAATGGAATATGGGTAAGACAACCTAGAAGGACAGATCCTATTCCTCCACCAGTAGAACAACCAGAAACACCAATTCTTATGGGAAATGAATCTCCTCCTCCTAGTCCCTTTGATGCAGCACCTTCCGCTCCTATTTCATCCTCTGAAGGAATCATTATGGCAGAACTATCTTAGATCAAATTCCAACAAGACCAACTCAAATCGCAGCAGGAACAAATTCAGCTCCAGCAAATGGAAATTTTAAAGGAACTATGACAGCTAAACCAAAAAATAAATGTTATATATCAGCACTATGCATTACCTCCTACGGATTGATGTATCTTTATATTATGTTTTGTTTTACTCTTGAACTCATGTTCCAAGCTGGTCGTCTTTTGAACAAAAACTGAACTTTTGTTGTTTAAATTCTTAATATATGCTTCTGGATGAATGCTGATCTTTCTCTTTGAACATGAATTTTTGATAGAATGAATGCTAAATTTTTTTGCAAAATAGTTTTTTCCTTTTTGTTAATGACAAAGGGGGAGAAAAATGATGACGTGCCTTGCATAATCTTTGAGTATATCGCACAATCGATTGATCATATTGAATGCACATCTAAAATGTATGATCATGTTGAAAATCTTTATCTCTTATCTTTCAACTTGAAAAAGATTTTCATCAAAGTTTCGCATTTACATTATACTTAATAAGAACAACGATAAGTTCTACGGTTAGAACTTATCGGTTTATGCTTGAATTAAATGGGATGAAATTCAAGTGTTTTATCTTCTCATAATATGGCATATAGATAGGGGGAGTTATGTTTAACTCCGTCATCAATTAATTGTCATCATAAAAAAGGGGGAGATTATTGAATCTCGGATTTTGATGATGCAATCAATTGATGAGTTAATTGATCTAATCCATATTATTGAGTTAAGTGTGCAGGATTAACTACGATAACCAGAAAACATAAAGCAAGGATACCGGAGTCAAGTTCGATGGACGTTTAAGAGTTAGAAGAATCATCGGAGATGCTGCCGGAACCAACCGAGAAAAATATCGGGAACCTGTCGGAATTTTTGGAAGTTCACCAAAGAGATCGTCGGAGGTTCACGGAGATCACCGAGAAGGCTCGGCTACTCATTAAAGTCATCACAAGTTCGGGAGCTTGCTGGGAGCCCATCGGAAGAAGTTCGTCGGAAAGCTCACCGGAACAAGACTCGACGTTCACGGTTCAAAAATTGCTTAGGATGTGTTTTGTTATGTAGTTAACTTGTAATTAGGATTAGGATTAAGAGATAATCCCATATCCTGGTTAGGGGCCAACTGGGCCCAAAATTAGACTTGGTTTGGGCTAAGTTTGAAGCCCAACCAGTCAACCGAAGAGTCTAACGGTGGCACCGCCCAGCACTATCAGCGCCTGACAATGACAGGCGGTGGCACCTCCACTGATAGGCGGTGGCACCGCCAGCATCGGGAACTCCACGAGAATTCAAATTTGGAGCCCAAATTTGAATTCTCTTGAGGCCTATAAATACCCCTCAAATCTCAGCTGAGCATTAGTCAATTATGCGATAAAGGTTATATCGTTAGATTTGAATCAAATATGTGCATTATTGAAAAACCAAATCATAACATGACTATGATTGCTTTAAAACAAAATAATGTCTATACCATCAATCTTGATGAACTAAGTAATGAAATGTGTTTCTCTGCCATAAATGATGATACTTGGCTTTGGCATAGGAGACTAGGCCATGCAAGCATTAAAAAAATATCTAAAATCTCATCTGAAGAATTAATACGAAGGATTCCGAATATGAAGTTTATTAAGGATAAGGTATGCGATGCATGTCAACTAGGCAAACAAATAAAAACAAGCTTCAAACCAAAAAATCAAATTAGCACCACTAGACCGTTACAATTGATCCATTTGGACTTATTTGGACCAATTGATACAACTAGTCTAGGTGGAAGCAAATATGCTTTTATGATTGTGGATGACTACTCTAGATACACTTGGACCTATTTCTTAGCTCACAAAAGTGATTGCTTCAAGTGTTTCTCTAAATTTTGTAAACTCACTCAAAACGAAAAAGGCTTCATGATTTCATCAATTCGGAGTGATCACGGTGGTGAATTTCAAAACCGTGACTTTCAAAATTTTTGCAAAGTTAATGGGTACAATCACAACTTCTCAACTCCAAGAAATCCCCAACAAAATGGAGTAGTTGAAAGAAAAAATAGAAACCTATTAGAAATGGCAAGAACTATGTTAAATGAACATAGTTTACCTAAGTATTTTTGGGCCGAAGCCGTAAATACGGCTTGCTACATCATGAATAGAGTCCTAATAAGACCATCCTTATCAAAAACTCCCTATGAATTATGGAATAACAACAAACCAAATATTTCATATTTTAAAGTTTTCGGTTGTAAATGCTTTATTTTAAATGAAAGGGATGCCTTAGGAAAATTTGATGCTAAATCCGATGAAGGCTTCTTTCTTGGTTACTCTTCCATTTCTAAAGCTTTTCGGGTTTTTAATAAAAGAACCTTAGTAATCGAAGAGTCTATTCATGTAGTTTTTAATGAAGTTTCAAATTTAAAGAAAAATGATTTTGATGATGATCTTGGTTTTGATAATTTGAATTTAAATGAACCCCCTCCTCAAAATAGCAACTTGGATGCATCTTCTTCCGAAAATTCCTTACCTAAGGAATGGAAGTATATAGATGTTCATCCAAAGGAGCTAATTATAGGGGATACATCTAAAGGGGTTCAAACTCGTTCCTGTTTCAAGAATTTTTATGCTAATGCCGCCTTCCTTTCTCAAATCGAACCTAAGTGCATTGACGAGTCCATAAAAGATAATTTTTGGGTTATTGCAATGCAAGAGGAATTTAATCAATTTGAGAGGAATAAGGTGTGGGAGCTTGTTCCTTGACCTAGTGACCATTTAGTCATTGGTACTAAGTGGGTCTTTAGAAACAAGCAAGACGAAAATGGTATCGTGGTTAGAAACAAAGCTAGATTAGTGGCCAAAGGTTTCAACCAAGAAGAAGGTATCGATTACGAAGAAACCTTCATTCTCGTGGCTCGATTAGAAGCCATAAGGATGCTCCTTGCCTATGCTAGTAGTTATAATTTTAAACTATTTCAAATGGATGTCAAAAGTGCCTTCTTGAATGGCTTTATTTCCAAAGAAGTATATGTCGAACAACCTACCGGATTTGAAAATTCTCTTCTTCCTAATCATGTATTCAAATTGACTAAGGCTCTCTATGGCTTGAAACAAGCTCCTAGAGCTTGGTATGAAAGGCTTAGTACATTTCTTATTTTAAATAATTTTACCAAAGGCAAGGTTGATACTACATTGTTTATTAAATATTTTGAAAATAATTTTCTTATTGTGCAAATTTATGTTGATGATATTATTTTTGGCTCTTCGGATGAATCACTATGTGAATCATTTGCCAAATCTATGAGTCATGAATTTGAAATGAGTTTAATGGGTGAATTAATTTCTTTTTAGGATTACAAATCAAACAACTTAAGGATGGTATATTTCTTAACCAATCTAAATATACATTAGAATTGTTAAAACGATTTAACATGGATAATTCAAAAGCAATAAACACCCCTATGAGTACTGCGACTAAGTTAGATATGGATGAAAATAGTGAAAATTTCGATCAAAAAACATATAGGGGACTGATAGGTAGTCTACTCTACCTTACAGCGACTAGATCGGATATTATGTTTAGTGTAGGACTTTGCGCTAGGTTTCAATCAAATCCTAAATTATCTCATCTTAAAAGTGTTAAAAGAATATTTAGGTATCTTAAAGGAACTCCAAATTTAGGATTGTGGTATCCAAAATCTAAAAATTTTGATTTAATAGCTTATAAGGATGCTGATTTTGGCGGATGCAGGATAGATAGAAAAAGTACATCCGGAACATGCCAATTTTTAGGACATGCACTTGTTTCTTGGACTTCCAAGAAACCAAATTCAGTTGCACTATCTACGACGGAAGTCGAATATATTTCTGCAAGTGCATGCTGTGCACAAGTTGTTTGGATGAAAAATACAATAGAAGACTATGGAATTCACTTTAAAAATATTCCCATAAAATGTGATAATACTAGTGCCATATGTCTTACTAAAAATCCAATTTAGCACTCTAGAACTAAGCACATCGACGTTAGGCATCATTTCATACGCGATCATGTCCTTAACAATGATGTTGTTTTAGAATTTATTGACACAAAGCATCAATTAGCAGATATATTTACAAAAGCCCTAAATGAAGACCAATTTGAATTTATTAGAAAGGAACTAGGCATGTTAAATTGTCCCTTAGAGTAAGACGTTTAAATGTATTTTATGAAGAATGTCTCATCCTTGTTCCGTTCGTTTGTGGATTTGATTTCATCTTCTTCTTTCGATTCCAAATGATATATTAAAGTACAACTCAATATCTCAACCTTTCCTTGCCTCAAAAACCTCTGGAAATCAAGAAGGGGGAAGAAAAGTTTTCCTTCCTTCTTCCGCGGCAAGCCAGCGGTGGCCTGAGCGCTCGGGCGCCAGGCGGTGGCACCGCCCGAGAGCCCTTTATAACCCGAAATGGTTAGGGCTGACGGTGACACCGCCCCCAACCCGTGGAACTCTTGCTCCAACTCTCCCAAAATCTCTCAATCCCTCATTCTAACTTCTACAAACCTTGGAGAAGGATTCTTGTTGGTCCAAACTCTCCATCATCCCAGAAACACTCCATAAGGTAAAATCTTCTCTTCACTTTCTTCTTGTTTCACCTATTCATTACAATTCATATTTCTCTTATCATCTTGTCTAGAAAATGGCTCCTAAGAGATCAAAAGGGAAAAGGATTGAAGGAGATTCATATGACCACAATCTTTTTAGATCCAAAGAAGATGCCCTTAGGTTTCCAAATTTTGAAACAAGATATATCCATAAGGAAAAACACGTTGATCTTGATGAACTAGGAGACTTAGAACCCATTAGGTGGTTTACTCATCTAGAGGCCCTACCTCTCTTACAAATAGATGAACCAATTTATCCTAGATTAGTTTGGCTCTTTTATGCAAACCTATGGGTAGATAACGATAGCCTAAGTACTTACATGTTGGGAACACAAATTAAGATTTCTGATAATTCCATTTGTGAACTAATTGGAATCACTGAAAAAGATAGGGGCTGCTATTTTAGAGGAAAATGGGATGTTAATATAATAGGAGCAACTTACACCGAAGTTGTCGAAACCATTTTTGCAAACTCGAACTTTGGAATAATATCCAAGAGTTGCGAATACTTACTACCTTTTAACTCTAAGATTCTTCATCATATCATGACAAGCATACTATTCCCTAAGCAATATCATCTTGATGAAATGAGTACAATAGAGATAAGCACTATGTATTGGATTATGACCGGTCAACATAACTGTTTTAGATACTCAATACGGCAACACATGCAGGACATTACAGTTAAAGATATTATGTTGCCATATGGGGGGTTAATCACTAGATTTCTTCGTGCCTATAACATTTGCATCCCACCCGATGAAGAAACAATTCAGAGTGATAGATATAACGTAATCAATAAAAATCTACTAAAGAGACTTAGGTGCATATTTAACAATGGAATATGGGTAAGGCAACCTAGAAGGACTGATCCTATTCCTCCACTAGTAGAACAACCAGAAACACCAATTTTTATGGGAAATGAATCTCCTCCTCCTAGTCCCTTTGGTGCAGCGCCTTCAGCTCCTGTTTCATCCTCTGAAGGACTCATTATGGCAGAACTATCTCAAATCAAATTCCAACAAGACCAACTCAAATCGCAGCAAGAACAAATTCAACTCCAGCAAATTGAAATTTTAAAGGAACTACGACAGCTAAATCAAAAAATAGATGTTATGTATCAGCACTATAAATTTCCTCCTACGGATTGATGTATCTTTTTATTCTGTTCTGTTTACTCTTAATCTCAAGTTCCAAGCTGGTCATCTTTTGAACAAAAACTGAACCTTCTTTTTAAATGTATTTTTAAATTCTGGATGAATGCTGATTTTTCCTTTTAAGCTGAATTCTGGATAAGTATTTTTGGTAAATTTGAATGAATGAATGCTGAGTTTCGAATTGACGAATTGAATTTGAATGGGCTTGTATAGAAAGAAGAGATTTGATAAAATTAATGAATGCTGAATTTTTCTTTCCTTTTTTGTTGATGTCAAAGGGGGAGAAAAGTGATGACTTGTATCATTTTAATAGCATGACTTATATAAGCTAGTGTGATATGAATGTCTTATATGCCCTGCAAAATCATTGAGAAATTCGCAAGATCGAATGATCATGTCAAACATGTATATCATGAAATTCATGTTGAAAATCTTTATCTTCCGTCGCAGTAAAAATTGTCTCTTATCTTTCGACTTGAAAAGGATTTTCATTGAAGTTTAGCATTGACATTATGCTGAATGAGAATAACGATAAGTTCTGCGGTTAGAACTTATCGGCTCATGCTTGAATTCATGGGATGGAATTCAAGAATTTTTATCTTCTCATAATATGGCATATAGATAGGGGGAGTTATGTTTAACTCCGTCATCAATTGATTGTCATCATCAAAAAGGGGAGATTGTTGAATCTCGGATTTTGATGATAAAATCAATTGATAGGTTATTTGATCTAATCCATATTATTGAGTTAAGTGTGCAGGATTAACTACGATAACCAGAAAACACAAAGCAAGGATATCGGAGTTAAGTTCGATGGACGTTTAAGAGTCCGAAGAATCGTCGGAGATGCTGCCGGAACCAACCGAGAAGAAATCGGGAACCTGTCGGAATTTTCGGAAGTTCACCGAAGAGATCGTCGGAGGTTCACGGAGATCACCGAGAAGGCTCGGCTACTCATTAAAGTCATCACAAGTTCGGGAGCTTGCTGGGAGTCCGTCGGGAGAAGTTCATCGGAAAGCTCGCCGGAACAAGACTCGACGTTCACGGTTGAAAAATTACTTAGGATGTGTTTTGTTATGTAGTTAACTTGTAATTAGGATTAGGATTAAGAGATAATCGTATATACTGGTTAGGGGCCAACTGGGCCCAAAATTAGACTTGGTTTGGGCTAAGTTTGAAGCCCAACCAGTCAACCGAAGAGTCTGGCGGTGGCGGTGGTGATTGGGCGATTCAAAGCCCGACCAAAGATTTGTGGTTCGACACCGACAAAGCGGTGGTGCTTTCCGACAAAGACAGGTGGCACTGCCCAAGATCGGGGAACTCCACGAGAATTCAAATTTGGAGCCCAAATTTGAATCCTCTTGAGGCCTATTAATACCCCTCAAATCTCAACTGAGATAACAACTTTTTGAGCAGCAATTGATTGAGAGAAAGGTCTTAGAGAAGTCTTAGAAAGTCTTGTTTTCAATTTGCTAGTGTTCACCTCATTCCTTCTCAAAAATCTGTAAGAGAGTGAATCTCTTGTAAAGACTTGTAAGAGGGGTATTTACCCTTCCCTTTCAAGAGATTTGCTAGTGGAAGGTGGGAGCCTCATCGAAGAGGGGCCTCGCAAGTGGATGTTGGTCATTTGACCGAATCACTCTAAAATTGAAGTAATCTCTGGTTTGCGTTTACTTATCACAATTTATCTTACTGCAAATTTTATTACGTACTTTATAATCTTGCTGCACTTCTCTACGAACACGCGTCTAAGTCAAACTTTTCAAGTTCAGTTTTTTTATCGTGCCAACGATTTAATCCACTGCACTAATTCACCCCCCCCCTCTTAGTGCTCTTGATCCTAACACTTGGAACTCCCTGGGTAGCACAGGGCTGGATGGGGCATTCGTATAGCAGGAACGGTGCTGCCTCTCGCTTCGCTCACTGTTCGTCGCTCACCGCTCGCTCGCTCAGCCAAAAATGGCCAGTTTTGGCTCGTTTTTGGGCTGTTTTGGCCTGTTTTTGGGCCGTTCTTGTGTTTCACGGCGAACGACGTTAGCAGAACAAAACATCACAATCTAAGCACCCTGGAACCCCCCGGGTGGCACAAGGCTGGATGGGCATTGGTATAGCAGGGACGGTGCTGCCTCTCACTTCGCTCGCTGTCCGCCACTCGCCGCTCGCTCGCTCAACCAAAAATGGCCAGCTTTGGCCATTTTTTAGGCCGTTTTGGCCAGTTTTGGGGCAATTCTTGCGTGCCGCGGTGAATGACGTGAGCGGAGCAAAACGTCAGCCATCTTGGCACCCTGGAAACCCCCGGGTGGCACAGGGCTGGATGGGGCATTCGTATAGCAGGGACAGTGCTGCCTCTCGCTTCGCTCGCTGTCAGCCGCTCGCCGCTCGCTCTCTCAGCCAAAAAAGACTAGTTTTGGCCCTTTTTTGGGGTGTTTTGGTAAGTTTTTGAGCCGTTCTTGTGTGCCGCGGCGAACGACGTGACGGAGCAAAACGTTAGCCATCTCAGCACCCTAGAACCCCCCAGGTGGCACAAGGCTAGATGGGGCATTTGTATAGCAGGGACGCTACTGCCTCTCGCTTCGCTCGCTCGCTCTGCCAAAAATGGCTAGTTTTTGGGTCGTTTTGCCTAGTTTTTGGGCAGTTCTTGTGTGCCGCGGCGAACGACTTGAGCAGAGCAAAACTTCAGCCATCTCAGCACCCTGGAACCCCCCGGGTGGCACAGGGCTGGATGGGGCATTCGTATAGCAGGGACGGTGCTGCCTCTCGCTACACTCGCTGTCCGCCGCTCGCCGCTCGCTCGCTCAGCCAAAAATGACCAGTTTTTGCCCTTTTTTGGGGTGTTTTGGTTAGTTTTTGAGCCGTTCTTGTGTGCCGCGGCGAACGACGTGAGCGGAACAAAACGTCAGCCATCTCAGCACCCTGGAAGCCCCCGGGTGGCACAAGGCTGGATGGGCATTGGTATAGCAGGGACGGTGCTGCCTCTCACTTCGCTCGCTGTCCGCCACTCGCCGCTCGCTCGCTCAGCCAAAAATGGCCAGTTTTGGCCATTTTTTAGGCGGTTTGGCCAGTTTTGGGGCAATTCTTGCGTGCCGCGGCGAATGACGTGAGCAGAGCAAAACGTTAGCCATCTTGGCACCCTGGAAACCCCCGGGTGGCAAAGGGTTGGATGGGGCATTCGTATAGCAGGGACAGTGCTGCCTCTCGCTTCGCTTGCTGTCAGCCGCTCGCCGCTCGCTCGCTCAGCCAAAAATGACCAGTTTTGGCCCTTTTTTGGGGTGTTTTGGTAAGTTTTTGAGTCGTTCTTGTGTCCCACGGCGAACGACGTGACGGAGCAAAACGTCAGCCATCTTAGCACACTAGAACCCCACGGGTGGCACAGGGCTGGATGGGGCAATCGTATAGCAGGGACTGTTAGGATCGGAGCGGCACTAAGAGGGGGGGGGGGTGAATTTGTGCAGCGGATTAAAACTTAAATTTTAATCAATCTTTCATTCGATAAGAGCGGAACTTGAAAAGCTTAACTTGAAAGCGTATTCTTAAATATGCGCAGCAAAGGTAATAAGGAACTAAAACATGTAAGAAGGTTTGCAGTAATGTAAATAGCAATAATGAAATGCAAACCAAGGATCACGCCGATTTTAGAGTGGTTCGGTCAAATGACCTACATCCACTTGCGAGGCCCCTCTTCGATGAGGCTCCCACCTTCCACTAGCAAATCTCTTGAAATGGAAGGGCAAATACCCCTCTTACAACCTTTTGCAAACAGTTCAACCTCTTACAAATTTTCAGCAAGAAAGGAGGAGAACTTTCTAGCAAATTGAAATCTAGACTTGCTAACACTTTCTAAGATTTCTCTCAATCAATTGCTGCTCAAAAAGTTGTAATCTCAACTGAGATTTGAGGGGTATTTATAGGCCTCAAGAGGATTCAAATTTGGGCTCCAAATTTGAATTCTCGTGGAGTTCGATCTTTGGCGGTGCCACCTTTGTCGATGTCGAAAGTCGACAAGGTGCTGGCGGTGCCACCCCGCTGGCTCTCGGCTCGGACTGGGTGCCACCGCCCAGCTCTCGGGTGCTGGGCGGTGCAACCGCCCAGTCTGGTAGTGCCACCGCCAGACTCTTCGGTTGACTGGTTGGGCTTCAAACTTAGCCCAAACCAAGTCTAATTTTGGGCCCAGTTGGCCCCTAACCAGGATATAGGATTATTTCTTAATCCTAATCCTAATTACATGTTAACTACTTAACAAAAACACATCCTAAGCAAATTTTCAACCGCGAACGTCAAGTCTTGTTCCGGCGAGCTTTCCGACGAATTTCTTCCGACGGGCTCCCAACAAGCTCCCGAACTTGTGATGACTTTAATGAGTAGCCGAGCCTTCTCGGTGATCTCCGTGAACCTCCGACGATCTCTTCGGCGAACTTCCAAAAATTTCGACAGGTTCCCGATTTCTTCTCGGTTGGTTCCGGCAGCATCTCTGACGATTCTTTGAACTCTTAAACGTCCATCGAACTTGACTCTGGTATCCTTGCTTTGTGTTTTCTGGTTATCATAGTTAATCCTGCACACTTAACTCAATAATATGGATTAAATCAAATAACCCATCAATTGATTTTATCATCAAAATTCGAGATTCAACAGGGACGGTGCTGCCTCTCGCTTTGCTCGCTGTCCGCCGCTCGCCACTCGCTCACTCTGCCAAAAATGGCCCGTTTTTGGGTCGTTTTGGCCAGTTTCTGGGCAGTTCTAGCGTGCCGCGGTGAACGACGTGAGCGGAGCAAAACGTCAGCTATCTCGGCACCCTGGAACCCCGCGGGTGGCACAGGGCTGGATGGGGCATTCGTATAGCAAGGATGGAGCTGCCTATCGCTTTGCTCGCTGTCCGCCGTTCGCCACTCGATCGCTCTGCCAAAAATGGCCAGTTTTTTGGCCATTTTGGCAAGTTTTTGTGCAATTCATGTATGCCGCAACGAACATCGTGAGCGAAGCAAAACATCAGCTATCTCAGCACCCTGGAACCCCCCGGGTTGTACAGGGCTGGATGGGGCATTCGTATAGTAGGGACAGTGCTGCCTCTCGCTTCGCTCGCTGTTCGCCGCTCGCTGCTTGCTCGCTCAGCCAAAAATGGCAAGTTTTGGCCCATTTTTGGGCTCTTTTGGCCAGTTTTTCGGACGTTCCTATGTGCCGCGGCGAACGACATGAGCGGTGCAAAATATCAACCATCTCAGCACCCTGGAACCCGTCGGTTGGCACAGGGCTAGATGGGGCATTCGTATAGCAGGGATAGTGCTGCCTCTTGCTTCGCTCACTGTCCGCCGCTCACCGCTCTCTCGCTCAGCCAAAAATGGCCAGTTTTGGCATGTTTTTGGGCTATTTTGGATAGTTTTTGGGCAGTTCTTGCGTGCCACGACAAACGACGTGGGCGAAGCAAAACGTCAGCCATCTCAGCACCATGGAACCGCCCGGAAGGCACAGGGCTGGATGGGGCCTTCGTATAGCAGGGACGGTGCTGCCTCTCGCTTCGCTCGCTTTCCGCCGCTCGTCGCTCGCTCGCTCGTTCAAAAATGGCTAGTTTTGGCCCGTTTTTGGGCTGTTTTGGCCAGGTTTTGGGCAGTTCTTGCATTCCGCGGCGAACGACGTGAGCGGAGCAAAACGTCAGCCATCTTAGTACCCTGGAACCCCCCCGGTGGCACAAGACTGGATGGGGCATTCGTATAGTAGGGACGGTGCTGACTCTCACTTCGCTCGCTCTCCGCCGCTCACCGCTCGCTCGCTCGGCCAAAAATAGCTAGTTTTTGGGCAGTTCTTGTGTGCCGCGGCGAACGACGTGAGCGGAGCAAAACGTCAGCCATCTCAACTGCCTGGACCCCTCGGGTGGCACAGGGCAGGATGGGGCACTCGTATAGCAGGGACGGTATAGCCTCTCTCTTCGCTCATTGTCCGTTGCTTGCCTCTAGCTCGCTCAGCCAAAAATGGCAAGTTTTGGCCAGTTTTTGGGCTGTTCTTGCATGTCGCGGCGAACAATGTGAGCGGAGCAAAACGTCCACCATCTCAGTACCCTGGAACCCCGCGGGTGGCACAGGGCTGGATGGGGCATTCGTATAGTAGGGACGGTGCTGCCTCTCGCTTCGCTCGCTGTCCGCCGCTCGATCGCTCTGCCAAAAATGGCCAGTTTTTTGGCCGTTTTGGCAAGTTTTTGTGCAGTTCTTGTATGCCGCAACGAACGTCGTGAGCGGAGCAAAAGATCAGCCATCGCAGCACCCTGGAACCCCCCGGGTTGCACAGGGCTGGATGGGGCATTCGTATTGTAGGGACGGTGCTGCCTCTCGCTTCGCTCGCTGTTCGCCGCTCGCCGCTTGCTCGCTCAGCCAAAAATGGCAAGTTTTGGCCCCTTTTTTGGCTCTTTTGGCCAGTTTTTGGCCGTTCCTATGTGCCGCGGCGAACGACATGAGCGGTGCAAAATGTCAGCAATCTCAGCACCCAGGAACCCCCCGGTTGGCATAGGGCTGGATGGGGCATTCGTATAGCAGGGATAGTGCTGCCTCTTGCTTCGCTCACTGTCCGCCGCTCACCGCTCTCTCGCTCAGCCAAAAATGGCTAGTTTTGGCCTGTTTTTGGGCTGTTTTGGATAGTTTTTGGGCAGTTCTTGCGTGCCATGGCAAACGACGTGGGCGGAGCAAAACATCAGCCATCTCAGCACCATGGAACCCCCCGGATGGCACAGGGCTAGATGGGGCATTCGTATAGCAGGGACGGTGCTGCCTCTCGCTTCGCTCGCTCAATCAAAAATGGCTAGTTTTGGCCCCTTTTTGGGGTGTTTTGGCCAGTTTTTGGGCAGTTCTTGCATGCCGCGGCGAACGACGTGAGCGGAGCAAAACGTCAGCCATCTTAGTACCCTGGAACCCCCCCGGCAGCACAGGACTGGATGGGGCATTCGTATAGTAGGGACGGTGCTGCCTCTCACTTCGCTCGCTGTCCGCCGCTCGCCGCTCGCTCCCTCGGCCAAAAATAGCTAGTTTTTGGGCAGTTCTTGTGTGCCGCAGCGAACAACGTGAGCGGAGCAAAACTTCAGCCATCTCAACTGCCTGGACCCCCCGGGTGGCACAGGGCTGGATGGGGCAATCGTATAGCAGGGACGGTACTGCTCTCTCTTCGCTCGCTGTCCGCCGCTCGCCTCTCGCTCGCTCAGCCAAAAATGGCTAATTTTGGCCGTTTTTGGGCAGTTCGTGCATGCCGCGGCGAACGACGTGAGCGGAGCAAAATATCAGCCATCTCAGTACCCTAGAACCCCCCGGGTGGCACAGGGCTGGATGGGGCATTCGTATAGTAGGGACGGTGCTGCCTCTCGCTTCGCTCGCTGTCCGCCATTCGCCGCTCGCTCACTCTGCCAAAAATGGCCAGTTTTTGGGCCGTTTTGGCCAGTTTTTGTGCAGTTCTTGTGTGCCATGACGAACGTCGTGAGCGGAGCAAAACTTCAGCCATCTCAGCACCCTGGAACCCCCCGGGTTGCACAGGGCTTGATGGGGCATTCGTATAGCAGGGAGGGTGCTGCCTCTCGCTTCGCTCGTTGTTAGCCCCTCGCCGCTCGCTTGCTCAGCCAAAAATGGCTAGTTTTGGCCCGTTTTTGGGCTGTTTTGGCCAGTTTTTCGGGCGTTCCTGTGTGCCACCACGAACGACGTGAGCGGAGCAAAATGTCAGCCATCTCAGCACCCTAGAACCCCCCGGTTGGCACAGGGCTGGATGGGGCATTCGTATAGCAGGGACGGTGCTGCCTCTCGCTTCGCTCGCTGTCCGCCGCTCGCCGCTCTCTCGCTCAGCCAAAAATGGCCCGTTTTTGGGCTTTTTTGCAATTTTTGGGCAGTTATTGTGTGTCGTGTTAAATGACGTGAGCGGAGCAAAATGTCAGCCATCTCAGCACCCTGGAAACCCCCGGTTGGCACAGGGCTGGATGGGGCATTCGTATAGTAGGGACGGTGCTGCCTCTCGCTTCGCTCGCTGTCCGCCGCTCGCTCGCTTTGCCAAAAATGGCAAGTTTTTGCCCGTTTTTTGGGCTGTTTTGGCTAGTTTTTGTACCGTTCTTGTGTTCCACGGCGAACGACGTGAGCGGAGAAAAACGACCGCCATCTCAGCACCCTGGAACTCCCCGGGTGGCACAGGGCTGGATGGGGCATTCGTAGAGTAGGGACGGTGCTGCCACTTGCTTCACTCGTTGTCCATCGCTAGCCGCTCGCTCGCTCAGCCAAAAATGGCCAGTTTTGGCCTGTTTTTGGGCAGTTTTGGCTAGTTTTTGGGCAGTTTTTGCGTGCCGCGACGAGCGACGTGAGCGGACCAAACGTCACCCATCTCAGCACCCTGGAACCCCTCGGGTGGCACAAGGCTGGATAGGGCATTCGTATAGCAAGGACGGTGCTGCCTCTTGCTTCGCTAGCTGTCCGCCGCTCGCTGCTCTCCCGCTCAGCCAAAAATGGCCAGTTTTGGCCCATTTTGGCAAGTTTTTAGGCAGTTCTTGCGTGTCGCGGTGAACGACGTGAGCGGAGCAAAACGTCAGCCATCTCAGCACCCTGGAATCCCCCGGGTGGTACAGGGATGGATGGGGCATTCGTATAGCTGGGACGGTGCTGCCTCTCGCTTCACTTGCTGTCCGCCTCTCTCCGCTCGCTCGCTCAACCAAAAATGGCTAGTTTTGACCCATTTTTGGGCTGTTTTGGCCAGTTTTTGGGCCATTCTTGTGTGCCGCGGTGAACGACGTGAGCGGAGCAAAACGTCAGCCATCTCAGCACCTTCAAACCCCCTGGGTGGCACAGGGCAGGATGGGGCATTCGTATAGCAGGGACGGTGCTGCCTCTCGCTTCGCTCGCTGTCCGCCGCTCGCCGCTCGCTCGCTCAGCCAAAAATGGCTAGTTTTGGCCCGTTTTTGAGGCGTTTTGGCCTTTTTTTGGCAGTTTTTGCGTACCACGGTGAACGACTTGATCAAAGCAAAACATCAGCCATCTCAGCACCCTGAAACCCCCCGGGTGGCACAGGGCTGGATGTGGCTTTCGTATAGCAGGGACGGTGCTGCCTCTCGCTTCGCTCGTTGTCCGCCGACCGCCACTTGCTCGCTCAGCCAAAAATGGCCAGTTTTGGCCCCTTTTTGGGCTCTTTTGGCCAGTTCTAGTGTGCCGCGGTGGATGACGTGAGCGGAGCAAAACGTCAGCCATCTCATCACCCTGGAACCCCCCGGGTGGCTCCGCATTGGATGGGGCATTCGTATAGCAGGGACGGTGCTACCTCTCGCTTCGCTCGCTGTCCGCCGCTCGCTCGCTCAGCCAAAAATGGGAAGTTTTTGCCCGTTTTTTGGGCTATTTTGGCCATTTTTGTACTGTTCTTGTGTTCCACGGCAAACGACGTGAGCGGAGCAAAATGTCCGCCATCTCAGCACCCTGGAACTCCCCGGGTGGCACAGGGCTGGATGGGGCATTCGTATAGTAGGGACGGTGCTGCCTCTCGCTACGCTTGTTGTGCGCCTCTCGCCGCTCGCTCGCTCAGCCAAAAATGGCTAGTTTTGGCCGTTTTTGGGCTGTTTTTGCAAGTTTTTGGGCCTTCCTTGTGTGTCGCGGTAAACGACGTGAGCGGAGCAAAACGTTAGCCATCTCAGCACCCTGGAACCCCCCGGGTGGTACAAGGCTAGATGGGGCATTTGTATAGCAGGGACAGTACTGCCTCTCGCTACGCTTGCTGTGCGCCTCTCGCCGCTCGCTCGCTCAGCCAAAAATGGCCAGTTTTGGCCCGTTTTTGGGCTGTTTTTGCAAGTTTTTTGACCTTCCTTGTGTGTCGCGGTAAACGACGTGAGCGGAGCAAAACGTTAGCCATCTCAGCACACTGGAACCCCCCGGGTGGTACAAGGCTAGATGGGGCATTCGTATAGAAGGGACGGTGTTGCCTCTCGCTACGCTCGCTGTGCGCCTCTCACCGCTCGCTCGCTCAGCCAAAAAGGGCCAGTTTTGGCCCGTTTTTGGGCTGTTTTTGCAAGTTTTTGGGCCTTCCTTGTGTGTCGCGGTAAACGACGTGAGCGGAGCAAAACGTCAGCCATCTCAGCACCCTGGAACCCACCGGGCGGCACATGGCTGGATGGGGGATTCGTATTGTAGGGTCGGTGCTGCCTCTCACTTCGCTCGCTGTCCGCCGCTCGCCGCTCGCTCGCTCAGCAAAAAATGGCATGTTTTGGCCCGTTTTTGAGCTGTTTTGGCCAGTTTTTGGGCCGTTCCTGTGTGTTGTGGCGAACGATGTGAGCGGAGCAAAATGTCAGCCATCTCAACACCCTGGAACCCCCTGGGTGGCACAGGGCTGAATGGGGCATTCGTATAGTAGGGACAGTGCTGCCTCTCGCTTCGCTCGCTGTCCGCTGATCGCCACTCCCTCGCTCAGCCAAAAATGGCCAGTTTTGGCCCGTTTTTGGGCTGTTTTGGCTAGTTTTTGGGCAGTTCTTGCGTGCCACGGTGAACGACGTGAGCGGAGCAAAACGTTAGCCATCTCAACACCCTGGAACCCCCTAGATGGCACAGGGCTGGATGGGGCATTCGTATAGCAGGGACGGTGCTGCCTCTCGCTTCGCTCGTTGTCCGTCGCTCGCCGCTCAACCAAAAATGGCCAGTTTTGGCTCGTTTTTGGGCTCTTTTGGCCAGTTTTTGGGTTGTTCTTGTGTGCCACGGCGAACAACGTGAGCGGAGCAAAACGTCAGCCTTCTCAGCACCCTGGAACCCCCCAGGTGGCACAGGGCAGGATGGGCCATTCGTATAGCAAGGACGGTGCTGCTCCTTTGGCCAGTTTTTGGTCTGTTTTGGCCAGTTTTTGGGCAGTTTTTGCTTATCGTGGCGAACGATGTGAGCGGAGCAAAACGTCATTCATCTCAGCACCTTGGAACCCCCCGGGTGTCACAGGGCTAGATGGGGCATTCATATAGCAGGGACGGTGCTGCCTCTCGCTTCGCTCGCTGTTTGCCGCTTGCCGCTCGCTCGCTCAGCCAAAAATGGCCAGTTTTGGCCTATTTTTGAACCGTTTGGGACTGTTTTTGGGTAGTTCTTGCGTGCCGCGGCGAACGACGTGAGCGGAGCAAAACATCAGCCATCTCAGCGCCCTGGAACCGCCCGGGTGGCATAGGGCTGGATGGGGCATTACTATAGCAGGGACGGTGCTGCCTCTCGCTTCGCTCACTGTCCGCCGCTCGTCGCTCGCTCGCTCAGCCAAAAATAGCCAGTTTTGGCCCTTTTTGGACCGGTTTGCCCTGTTTTTGGGCCGTTCTTGTGTGCCGCGGCAAACGACGTGATCAGAGCAAAACGTCAGCCATCTTAGTACCCTGGAACCCCCCAGGTGGCACAAGGCTGGATGGGGCATTCGTATAGCAGGGACAGTGCTGCCTCTCGCTTCGCTCGCAGTCCGCCGCTCGCCAATCGCTCGCTCAGCCAAAAATGGCCAGTTTTGCCCAGTTTTTAGGCCGTTTTGGCCAGTTTTTGGGTAGTTCTGTGTGCCGCGGCAAACAAAGTGAGCGGAGCAAAACGTCAGCCATCTCAGCTCCCTAGAACCCCCCGGGTGGCACAAGGCTGGATGGGACATTCATATAGCAGGGAAAGTGCTGCCTCTCACTTCGCTCGTTGTCCGCAGCTCGCCAATCGCTCGCTTAGCCAAAAATGGCCAGTTTTGCCCTGTTTTTAGGTTGTTTTGGTCGGTTTTTCGGCTGTTCTTGCGTGCCACGGCGAACGAAGAGAGCGGAGGAAAACGTCAGCCATCTCAGCACCCTGGAACCCGACCGGTGGCACAGGACTAGGTGGGCATTCGTATAGTAGGGACGTTGCTGCCTCTCGCTTTGCTCGCTGTCTGCCACTCGCCGCTCGCTCAACCAAAAATGGCCAGTTTTTGCCCGTTTTGGCTAGTTTTTGGGTAGTTCTTGCGTGTCGCGGCGAACGACGTGAGCGGAGCAAAACGTCAGCCATCTCAGCACCCTGGAACCCCCCGGGTGGCATAAGGCTGGATGGTGCATTCGTATAGCAGGGACGGTGCTGCTTATCGCTTCGCTCGTTGTCCGCCGCTCGCCGCTCGCTCGCTCAGCCAAAAATGGCCAATTTTGGCCCGTTATTGGGTTGTTTTGGCCAGATTTTGGGCCATTCTTGTGTGCTGCGGTGAACGACGTGAGCGGAGCAAAACGTCAGCCATCTCAGCACCCTGGAACCCCCCGGGTGGTACAAGGCTGGATGGGGCATTCGTATAGCAGGGATGGTGCTGCCTCTCGCTTCGCTCACTGTCCGCCGCTCGCCGCTCGCTCGTTCAGCCAAAAATGGCCAGTTTTGCCCTGTTTTTGGGCCGTTTTGGCCATTTTTTGGGCAGTTCTTGCGTGTCGCGACGAACGACGTGAGAAGAGCAAAACGTCAGCCATCTCAGCACCCTGTAACCCCCCGGGTGGCACAGGGCTAGATTGGGCATTCGTATTGCAGGGACGGTGCTACCGCTCGCTTCGCTCTCTGTCCGCCGCTCGCCGCTCGCTCGCTCAGCCAAAAATGGCCAGTTTTGGCCTATTTTTGGGCTGTTTTGGCAAGTTTTTGGGTCGTTCTTGTGTGCCGCGGCGAACGACGTGATGGAGCAAAACGTCAGCCATCCCAGCACCCTGGAACCCCCCGGGTGTCACAGGGCTAGATGGGGCATTCGTATAGTAGGGACGGTGCTGCCTCTCGCTTCGCTCGCTGTCCGTCGCCCGCCGCTCGCTCGCTCAGCCAAAAATGGCAAGTTTTGGCCCTTTTTGGGACGTTTTGGCCAGTTTTTGGGCAGTTCATGCATGTCGCGGCGAACGACATGTGCGGAGCAAAACGTCAGCCATCTAAGCACCCTGGAATCCCCCGGGTGGCACAGGGCTGGATGGGGCATTTGTATAGCAGGGACGGTGCTACCTCGCGTTTCCCTCGCTGTCCGCCGCTCGCTCGCTCGGCCAAAAATGGCCAGTTTTTGGGCCTTTTAGCCAGTTTATGGGCAGTTCTTGCGTGCTGCGGCGAATGACGTGAACGTACCAAAATGTCACCTATCTCCGCACCCTGGAACACCCCATGTGGCACAGGGCTGGATGGGGCATTCGTATAGTAAGGATGGTGCTGCCTCTCACTTCGCTCGCTGTCCGCCGCTCGCCGCTCGCTCGCCCAGCCAAAAATGGCCAATTTTGGCCCGATTTTGGGCTGTTTTGGCAAGTTTTTGGGCCGTTCTTGTGTGCCACGTCGAACGACGTGAGCGGGCCAAAACATCAGTCATCTCAGCACCCTGGACCCCCCCAGGTGGCACAGGGCTGGATGGTGCATTCGTATAGCAGGGACGGTGCTGCCTCTCGCTTCGCTCGCTATTCGCCACTCGCCGCTCGCTTGCTCAGCCAAAAATAGCCAGTTTTGGCCTATTTTTGGGTCGTCCTTGTGTGCCGCGGCGAACGACGTGAGTGGAGCAAAACGTCAACCATCTCAGCACCCTGGAACCCCCCGGGTGGCACAGGGCTGGATGGGGCATTCGTATAGCAGGGACGGTGCTGCCTCTCGCTTCACTCGCTGTCTGCCGCTCGCTCGTTCAGCGAAAAATGGCCAGTTTTGGCCCTTTTTGGGCCGTTTGGGCCAGTTTTGGGGCAGTTCTTGTGTGCCGCGACGAACTACGTGAGCGGAGCAAAACGTTAGCCATCTCATCACCCTAAAACCCCCCGGGTGGCACAGGGCTAGATGGTGCATTCGTATAGCAGGGACGGTTCTGCCTATCGCTTCGCCCGCTGTCCGCCGCACACTCATGAAAAAATGGATAGTTTTGGCCTGTTTTTGGGCTGTTTTGGCCAGATTTTGGGCCGTTCTTGCGTGCCGTGGCGAACGACATGTGCGGAGAAAAACATCAGCCATCTCAGCATCCTAGAACCCCCGGCTGGATGGGGCATTCGTATAGCTGGGACGGTGCTGCCTCTCGCTTCACTCGCTGTCCGCCAACCGCCGCTCGCTCGCTCAACAAAAAATGGCTAGTTTTGGCCCCTTTTTGGGTCGTTTTGGCCAGTTTTTGGGCAATTCTTGCGTGCTGCGGCAAACGACATGGGAGGAGCAAAACGTCAGCCATCACAGCAACCGGGAACCCCCCGGGAGGCACAGGGCTGGATGGGGTATTCGTATAGTAGGGACAGTGCTGCCTCTCGCTTCGCTCGCTGTTCGTGCCCGCCGCTCGCTCTCTCAGCAGAAAATGGCCAGTTTTGGCCAGTTTTTGGGCTGTTTTGGCCTGTTTTTGGGCAGTTCTTGCGTGCCGCGGCGAACGACATGAGCGGAGCAAAACATCAGCCATCTCAGCACCCTAGAACCCCTCGGGTGGCACAGGGCTGGATGGGGCATTCGTATAGCAGGGACGGTGCTGCCTCTTGCTTCGCTCGCTGTCCGCCGCTCGCTGCTCGCTCGCTCAGCCAAAAATGGCCAGTTTTGGCCCATTTTTTGACTGTTTTGGCCAGTTTTTGGGCAGTTCTTGCGTGCCGCAGCGAATGACGTGAGCAGAGCAAAACGACAGCCATCTCAGCACCCTGGAACCCCCCGGGTGGCACAGGGCTGGATGGGGCATTCGTAGAGCAGGGACGGTGCTGCCTCTCGCTTCGCTCGCTGTCCGCCGCTCGCTCGCTCAACCAAAAATGGCATGTTTTGGCCCGTTTTGGCCTGTTTTTGAATAGTTCTTGCGTGCCGCGACGAACGACGTGAGCGGAGCAAAACGTCAGCCATCTCAGCACCCAGGAACCCCCCGAGTGTGCACAGGGCTGGATAGGGCATTCGTATAGTAGGGACAATGCTGCCTCTCGCTTCGCTTGCTGTTCGCCGCTCGTCGCTCGCTCACTCAGCCAAAAATAGACTGTTTTGGCCCGTTTTTGGGCCGGTTTGGCCAGATTTTGGGCCATTCTTGTGTGCCACGGCGAACGACGTGAGTGGAGCAAAACGTCAGCCATCTCAGTACCCTGGAACCCCCCGGGTGGCACATGGCTGGATGGGGCATTCGTATAGAAGGGACGGTGCTGCCTCTCGCTTCGCTCGCTGTCCGCCACTCGCCACTCGCTCGCTCAGCCAAAAATGGCCAGTTTTGGCCCATTTTTGGGCAATTCTTGCGTGCCGCGGCGAACGAAGTAAGCAGAGCAAAACGTCAGCCATCTCAGCACCCTGGAACCCCCCGGGTGGCACAGGGCTGGATGGGGCATTCGTATAGTAGGGACGGTGCTGCCTCTCGCTTCGCTTGCTGTCCGTCGCTCGCTGCTCTCTCGCTCAGCAAAAAATGGCCAGTTTTCATCCATTTTTGGGCCATTTTGGCAAGTTTTTGGGCACTTCTTGTGTGTCGCGGCGAACGACGTGAGCGGAGCAAAACGTCAGCCATCTCAGCAACCTGGAACCCCCCGGGTGGCATAGGGCTGGATGGGGCATTCGTATAGCAGGGACGGTAATGCCTCTCGCTTCGCTCGCTGTCTGCCGCTCGCCGCTCGCTCGCTCTGCCAAAAATGGCCAGTTTTGGCCCGTTTTTGGGCTGTTTTGTCCTGTTTTTGGGCCGTTCTTGTGTGCCACGGCGAATGACGTGAGCGGAGCAAAACGTCAGCCATCTCAGCACCCTTGAACCCCCCGGGTGGCATAGTGCTGGATGGGGTATTCGTATAGCAGGGATGGTGCTGCCTCTCGCTTCGCTCGTTGTCCGCCGCTTGTCGCTCGCTCGCTCAGCCAAAAATGATCATTTTTGGCCCGTTTTTTTGCCGTTTTGGCCAATTTTTGGGCAGTTCTTTTTTTTCGCAGCGAATGACGTGAGCGGAGCAAAGCGTCAGCCATCTCAGTACCTTGGAACCCCCTGGGTGTCACAGGGATGGATGGGGCATTCGTATAGCAGGGACGGTGCTGCCTATCGCTTCGCTCGCTGTCCGCCGCTCACGACGCTTGGAACATATCAATATCGAATGAAACATTTCAGAGCTTATCATTGGCGTATGGAATGTTTCGGAGCATATCAATGACAAATGGGATATTTCGAAACATATTAATGGCATATGGACCATTTCGAAGCATATCAAAGAACGAATACGAAATAGAAGCTCAGACGTCGTACCCTAGCATAGTGCATGTGAGGTTTAACTCAGTGGTGGCTCCACGCCGTGATGAGTTCTCGACTCCAATCACAGGTAGCCCTTTCCTACTCGAGCCCTCTCTCCCTGCCCAGTGCTAGGTTGGCTCTGAATTTCATATCAAACAGATAGATGGTGAAGTGGGATTCCAAATATAATATGGTCCATCCATTTCTGAATGACCACCAAACATAATCTAGAGCATCGCGGGCTCTAAGCACATACCCTTTACCATTTCTGGCAAAGGTCCAAATAATTCCACAAACACCAGAGTACAAAAAGGTATTGTGAACAATAAATTGGGACATATCGGAAGCACATGCGGAACAACGAAATGTACATGAGCCTTTATGAGTCAATACGATGCAAACATGAAGTTTAATATAACAGATTTAGATATCCAAATACATGTAGGACAAGAGCATACAAGAATTCAAAGCAGTAATATAAAGCTCAAATGAATAAGAAAGCTAAAGAATATCAATTTCCAAAGGAATGAAACCATAATATGCAAAATCGACCAAAGCTCGATTTCTGACATAATTCAAGAGGCACATTGAACAAATGATTCAAACTATCAATCGTAATCGTGCTCCAATTTTACTCAGAAAATATATCATTAGAAAGATATTTCAATCTAGTATCTGATGAAACAAGTTTCGTACGAATCAAGGTTTCCAATAAGGAGTTACCATTGATTTAGTAACCAAAGGTCAAAAGCAAAATTAATGTTTTGCAGAATCTGTAGGCTCATTTGAAACAAAAGTTTGGGCAGGAAAACTTACTCCGAATTCTTAAAATAAGCTATCAAAAGAAAGGCTTATGAGTCTATATTCTGATCAAATATTTTGTCTAAATCAGAGGTCAATACATGAAGTTATAACCATAACAATGTAGAAAGGTCAGAATCTTAGAAGTTGCACAGATTCAAATCGTTACGTCTAAACAGAAGATATATCAAATGCAAGGCTTGAACAATTCAAAGTTCCTCATATTCAAAGCAAATGTAGAGATAAAATTTCAGTAAGGAAAGATCAGGACACTTGCAATAGGAAAGATTAGAACAATAACAGGAGAAACGATCGGGAAACATGCCTTTTGAAGGTTTTGTTCCAAAGATTCGAAGAAGGTGTACGCTCGAATCCTTTTTCTACTTTTCCTCCACAACTACAGCTCATGCAGAATATAGAGGTATAGTCACCTGCTCTCTCTTACTCTCATTCCTTCGTTTTCTTTTTCAAACACAGCTGTCATAGCCATTGCCGTTGTCACTACCACAGTCGTAGCCATGACCGCAGCTGCTGTCACAACCGCAGCCCTTCCACTGTACTACTTCCTTCCTCCCTTCTCTCATTCCTATTTTTTTCTTTCCCAAACACTGCTGCCGCACCGCAGCTGCAACCTCTTCTTCTTTCACTACTCTGTTTCCTCTCCTTCTCTTCCAGCTGCAGCTGCCACTGCCGCAGCAGCTGCCTCCCCTTATCCTCTTCCTCTCTTCTTCCCTTTTCCTTTCTCTTCTTCTTCCTTTCCTTCTCTTCTTTCCCAGCTGCACTGCTGCAGTCGCAGCCTCAGCCACGGCCGCAGCCCCTTCTTCCTCCCCTGCTCATCTGCCTCTCCTTCTTCTCTTCCAACTGCAGCTGCCATCGTCGCAGCCGCAGCCCCTTCTTCCCCTTCTCTTCTTCCTCTCCTTCCCTTCTTCCTTCCTCTTCCTCCTTCCCTGCCACAGCTGCAGCTGCCACAGCCGCAACCGCAGCTACTTCTTTCCCTTCTCCTCTTCCTTCTCCTTCCTTTCTTCTTCTTCTCTTCTTCTCCTTCCTCCCCTTCTTCTCACCGACGAACAGCACCTCCTCTCCACTGTTTCCTCCTGCAGGAAACAGAGGTGCCGCCTCTTTACCCACTTCTACTTCTTCTCTTCCTCTTCTTCTTCTTCTCCTTCTTCTCCTTCTTCTTCTCCTCTTCTTCCCTTCTCCTGCCCGACGCCCCACACCTTCTCACTGCAGCCCATGCCGCAGCCATCCTTCTTTTTTTTTTCTTTTTCTCCTCTTCTTTTTCCTCTTCTTCTTCTTCTCCTCCCCAACGCCCCACACCTCGTCTCCTCTGTTTCCGCCTGCAGGAAACAGAGGTGCTGCAGCCCTAGCTGCTGACACCTCTCGCTCCTCTCCCACTTCCCTCTCTTTTTCTTCTTCTTCTATTATTTTTTTTGGTAAGTAAAAGTAAATTGATTATGTGAAAAGTTTCTACAAATAGTTTTATCTATACAAGTCATAGACAAAGCCATGTAACTCATAGAGTGCGAATGTGATAGTTATGACTACACATGCTGTAGACTATAACTCCTAATTATAATCAACATAGAAAATGTTTATCCAGATATATCAAAATTTGGCATCATTCCCAAGATCCTTAGCTAAATGCAAAATTAAAATTGATAAAAATATCTTTTTCTCTTTGGGTAAAGTGCTCCGTTTTGAGATCTTGCTCCATACAGGATCTTGAGTCTCTAATAATCTCTTTCAATAGCTGAGCATTGTTTGTGTGTTGACATTCAAAGATTCTGTTACATCTCTCCTTCCACATCCACCAAATAGCGCATCTAAAAGTAACCTTTGCCAATTGTGTGAGAGGCCCTTTTCTTGAGAAACATTGCATGAGGTCGTCTAGTTCTTGGTGCAAGTTTGGTTGCGGCAGTCTATTGAGTTCAAATCGCTGGAGAATCTCCTTCCATATCCATTTTGTATAATCACAAGCAAAATAGAGGTGGTCAACAGTTTCTTCTTGTTGCATACAAAGGGAGCATCGGTTAACATGATAGATACCTCTTCTTTTCATATTGTCTATTGTAGGTAGTTTATTGAGAAGAGCCTGCCATGTACATAAGGAATGTCTTTGTGATCCCGGTCGATCCCATGTCCAACTGCTTGGGACCCACTTGTTATTTCTTTGCCTAATTTGATTCCATGCGGATGTGGTACTAAATTTGCCATTGTCATGAGGCCAAATAAGTATATCTGAAGAGTTGTTTGTGATTGGAATAGCTATAATAATAGTCGGCCAAAGTGATAACATTTGGAGAAATAGGATTAGGGGAGACACAGTGCAGATTAGCAATGAACTTCGAAACCTTCCAATCTTTGGAAGCCCCAAGATCTTTTCGTATTCTGTCACCATATAATTGAAATATACTCTTCCCATTCACCCAAGGATCATACCACATATTAGTACTAGTTCAAGAAGAGATTGCATAGGAAATATGTTTGATTAGCCAATTCCTTGCCTTTAAAATTCCTTTCCAAGCTGCAGAGTGGTATGTTCTTGTTGAAATTTCCCATATTGATTCTTTTGAAAGATACGTAGCAGAAACCCAATGTGACCATAAGGAACATTTGTTTTGCAAAAGATCCCACAATTGCTGCACCAGACATGCTTGATTCCAATCTCTAGTATTTCTCAAGTTTAGCTCCCCTTCATCTTTCGGTTTGCAAATGCTATCCCAATTTACCATATGCATTGCCTTATCATTTGTGCCATTCAGGAAGAAGTTCATTAATAACCGTTCAATATCTTGGAGAAGTCCAAGCAAAAAAAGAAATGCATTACACCAATATATAGAGTAGGAGTGCAATACTAGAACGGATGAGTTCGAAGTCGTCCCCGCTTTTGATAGAAACCTATTTTTCCAAGAAGAAATTCTATTCTTTATTTTTTGCAAGATAGGTGTGATTGGGTTTTGTGAATGCCTTTGTGGATATGAGCTGGAGACCCAAATAAGGAACGGCAAGCTTCCCTCACTAACCCCCAAAGTTTGTGCAATAAAGACATTATCCTCAACGTAAGGGCTCATATATACTTTACTTTTCGCATGATTTAATTGAAGTCCAGAAATCATACCAAAGTCATTCATAATAGTAGCCAGGTTCTTTACTAAAGTTGGTTCATTTTGGAGAAAGATAAGTAAGTCATCTGCAAATGTTATATGTGATATATGAACAGAACCAAAGAATGGGTACCTTAATCTTTGTCATTTAAGACTGCGTGTTCCAACATACAACTAAGTCCTTCCATCGCAAATAGTAAAAAAGATATGGAGAAAGTGGATCACCTTGTCGGATGCCATTCGTGTGCAAAAAAAAACCAATTGGTGAGCCATTAAAGAGTATCGAAAACTTTGGAGTTTCAGGCAAGATTGAATCAAATTAACCCATTCTTTGTGGGAAGTTCATATCGAGGAGCATCTTATAGATAAACTTCCTATTAACTGAATCGAAGGCTTTTCAGTAAATCAGCTTTTAAAATATATTTTTGTCCCTCTTGCTTTTGAATGCAAATCTTTGACCAAGTCAATAGCAAGCAAAATGTTATGATGTATACTTCTCCCTTTGATGAAAGCAGCTTGATTTGGGCTAATGATCTTGTGTATTACCTTTTGCATTCTATTCGCCAATACTTTGGAGATGATCTTGTAAATAAAGTTGCATAATGATATGGGTCGATAGTTCTCTAGTGAATCAGCCCCTGCATTCTTTGAATTAAGGAAATAAAAGTGCAATTCATCTCTCTAAGAATATGACCTGAGAGAGAAAAAATGTTGGCAAGCCTTGATCACAACATTTCCAATAATAGACCAAGCAGTTTGGTAAAATTTATTGGAAATCCATCCGGACTGGGCTTTTGTGCTTTGGTGACTTAAAGACAACACATACAATTTCATCATCATCGTAATTGGGGCATTGAGGATTGAAATAGCTTCCGAATCAAGTTTTCTAGTCGGCTCCACATGAATGTTATTAGGTTTCCCAGCTTGATTGAGTAAAGGAAAAAAAAATTGCTCTGTGTGTGCTTTAACCTCATCTAAATTCTCAATAAGATTATCATCTTTGTCTCTGCATTTTGTCGATACCGGTTAATGACCTTCGAGTAGCAATTGAAGCATAGAAAAATTTAGTATTGGAATCCCCTAGTGTAAGCCAATCTTTGTCGAGACTTCTGCTTTGCAAAACTTTCCTCCTGTTTTTTAAGGCTTGCATGAAGTTATTTCGGCTTCGTCTCTTGGTAGATAATATTTTCATCATTTGGTCAAGTTGCAGCTCATGTTGCAATGACATTAGTTCCTTTCTGCAAAATTGAACTCTGGTGTTAATATTGCCAAAGGTATTTGAGCTTTTGACATAAGATGTAAGGGGGGGATCCATGCACATTAATATTCCAAGCAGATCTGATAACATCAAGAAATTGAGGATGAGTACTCCACATGTTAAAGAATCTAAACGGTTTCTTGCCTCTTGGTATCGCTTTTTCTGCGTGTATATACATTAAAGAATGGTCAGAAAACAAAGGAGCACCATACTCAAGAAGTGAATCTGGGTAAACTGTTAACCATTCATGATTAATCAAACACCTATCAAGTCGAGCCATTATTTTCCTGTTAGCAGTACCTTGATTACTCCAGGAGAGCCAATTACCCACAGATTTCATATCAAACAATGCTGCAGTGTCAATGTAATCATTAAAACTTTGAAGCTGCCTTTCTGAAAGTTGTCTACACCCCTCTTTTTCATTTGTGTACCGAACAGTATTAAAGTCTCCAAGAACAATCCAAGGTACATTGAGATAGTCATTTACAATATTAGTCAAGTCAGACCAAAGAGTATTTCTTTCTTGCATACTGTTTGAAGCATATATACCAGTGAAATTGAATTGACAGCCATTCTTTTTATCCTCTACCTTAAGATGAATGAATTGATCAGTAGCAGAAATAAACCAAGCATTAATAGAGTTAGGATGCCATAAGACCCATATTCTACCAAAAGTTTCATTTGAGTCATTGGTAAACAGTTCTGCGTCCGACCATATTAAATTCTTTTGAGCTTGAACGCGCGATTGTTTAATTTTCTTTTCCACTAGAATAACAATATCACATGCGGCAGACTTGATTATTCTGTTGAGCTCCCGACATTTCTCTGGCTTATTAAGTCCGCGAACATTCCAGCATGTTATCTTCATTAGTAATAAACAAATGAAAAGGTAGTAAAGTATTCATCCTACGACTTTGGATGGATTGTACCATCCTTTTTCTTATCCTTCGGTTTTGTATTTTCCTCCCGAACAATATCCTTAACTTTTATGGCTTTATTCCTATATTTACCACTTCATCTACAGCTTGCAGATTTTTGCAGCACAATATCCTGGATAGTACTTGTTGGAGCAGTCTGGCTAGAGAGGTTTGTTGAGGCATGAGTTTGTTGAGACAGAATATCCTTGTTGGCGATGTTTGTTGTGGCCTGAGTTTGTTGAGGAAGAATATCCTTGCTAGCGAGATTTGCTTAGACCTGAGTTCGTTGAGCTATTGTGGATGGATCCGATGATATTGGAAGAGATGAAGTTCGACTTATGTTTCTCCCGGTCCACTAGTACCATGGGAAACCTCTCATTTGTGGAAGGCTCGACATTATAGGTAGAGATAAAGTTTTGGAATTGTCCTTACGTCCCACGGTGCTTTCCTTGCGAAGTCGGAATGCTCAATAGTTTTTGCCACCATCGTTGCTACTGCCATTAGAGAAGAATCACTTTGTCTTTGAGGTGCTTGACGTGGTTGATAGACCTTTGTGGTTGGTTTTGGGGTTTCTTCGACAAGCTCCATTTGCATGACCAAAAGATAAGCAACGCAACGACATCGTTAGGCTTCTAGGAATATGAGACATGTACCTTTCGAGTGTTCCCGTCGAGATCACGATAGAAAACCTCATTAGGAAGATCTTCATCGGAAGAAACCAGCACACATGCTCGTGCAAATGCTAATCTCGTCCGAGCTGCATTGTTGCTTTGTCGATGTAGAGTGGTGTCCCGAGTGCTGCATAACTTTGCAATAAAACGTCGACTCCAAAGATGTAGAGGCAGTCCTTGAAAGGATACCCATAATGGAATAGACTGTAGGCTATCTAACTCCAAACGGACATCAGGAGACCAACGTCAGAGAATCATTGGATGACCATGATAGTCCAGAATCCTTCGAGGATTCGTTGCAAATCTTCTTCGAGTATAGCTTGCAAACAAAGAATCCGTTCTCCAAAGATATGAAGATCAAATGACGTTATTCCCCATCGAAGTTTTAATAAATGAGGATAGTGGGAAATAAGATGTTTTGAGACCTACCACATAGCCAACAATCGCCATAGACCATGTCTCAAAAAAAGCTCTGCTGAATCGGCCAGCCTCGTTATCTGACAATCTTCTTATCACTGAACTTCGGAGTAAAGAATTCCAAGCTTAGATCTGGACTTCCAACCGGAGCCTTGAAGAGGCTAGTCCAAGGCCGAGGATCGCTGAAAATGAGAGCAGGCTGCCGCGATCTAGAGCGCGACCTGCTTCGATGCTGCTTGGTCGAAGGAGTTTCTCTCTGGAAAGGATATGGTGGAAGAGCAACTTGGGGGATGGCGGTAGGGAGCCTTGCCATCGTTTCAACCCTCTCGCCACCATCGCCAGCCCTAGGGGCCATCGCTGCCATGTTTGATCCCTCTGGTTGCCGCTACAGAAACGACGCCATTGGGAAAAACCACCGCTGCAGTATATTAGATCGTCGCTACGGTACCGTGGCCCTAGGGATTTCTGGTTGCTGCAACAGTATCGTCGCCCTTGGGGAGAAGCCGACGCTATGGAGATCTGGTCACCGCTACAGTGTCGTCGCCCTAGATCTGGTCACCGCTACTGTACCATCGCCCAAGATCTGGTCGCTGCTACAGTGTCATCGCCGCCGCTACAGTACCGTCGTCCTTGGGAGATCTGATCGCCTCTACAGTATCGTCGCCCTTCGCTCGTGGGAGAAAGCCGACGCTGCAGGAGTTAGATCGCCTTAGGGAGATATGGTCGTCGCTATAGTACCGTCGCCCTAGATCTGGGCCGCCGCCACTATAGTAGCGTCGCCCTTGGGAGATCTGATCACCGCTATAGTGCCATCGCCCTTCGCACTTTTCTTCTTCTATTCTTCTCTTCTCCCTCTTCTTCCTCCTCTATTCTTTTCCCTCTTCTTCTTCTTCTTTTCTTCACCTCCTCTTCTTCCTTTCTCCTCCCCAACGTCCCACAGCTCCTCGCTGTAGCCCTTGCCGCAGCCACCTCCTCGTTTCTTCTTCTTCTTCTTCTTCTTCTTCTGCTTCTGCTTCTCTTCTTCTCCTCTTCTTCCCTTCTCCTCCCCGACGCCCCACACAAGAACTCCTCTGTTTCCTCCTACACGAAACAGAGGTGCTGCAGCTATCTCTCTTTCCTCTCCCGCTTCCCTCTCTTCTTCTTCTTCTTTTCTTCTCTTCTCCCTCTTCTTCCTCTCTTCTTCTCCCCACGCCCCCATCGCTCTTTGCTCTGTTTCTCCAGAAGTAAAGTGCGTGGGAGGCGGTTGGATAAAACCGAAATTTTCGGTTTTTTTTTTTTTTTTTTTGTAACTTAATAGTTTAGTCCTTGAAATTTTTATATTTATATATAGGTCCTCCGATTTATAAATAAATCTTTATTAATAATTTTCAAAAGTGAGGGATATTACAGCACACGACTGGATAGGGCATTCGTATAGCAGGGACGGTGCAGCCTCTCGCTTCGCTCGTTGTCCACTGCTCGACGTTCGCTAGCTCAGCCAAAAATGGTCAGTTTTGGCCCGTTTTGGCCAGATTTTGGGCCATTCTTGCGTGCCGCGACGAACGACGAGAGCGGAGCAAAACGTCAGCCATCTCAGCACCGTGGAACCCCCGAGTGACACAGGGCTCGATGGGCATTCGTATAACAGGGACGGTGCTGCCTCTCGCTTCGCTCGCTGTCCGCCGCTCGCCGCTCGCTCGCTCAGCCAAAAATGGCTAGTTTTGGCCCGTTTTTGGGCCGTTTTGGCCAGTTTTTGGGTAGTTCTTGCATGCCGCGGCGAACGACGTGAGTGGAGCAAAATGTCAGCCATCTCAGCACCCTGGAACCCCCCGGGTGGCACAGGGCTGGATGGGGCATTCGTATAGCAGGGATGGAGCTACCTCTCGCTTCGCTCGTTGTCCGCCGCTCGCCGCTCGCTCGCTCAGCCAAAAATGGCCAGTTTTGGTCCGTTTTTGGGTCGTTTTAGCCTGTTTTTGGGCAGTTCTTGCGTGCCGCGGTGAACAACATGAGCGAAGCAAAAAGTCAACCATCTCAGCACCCTGGAACCCCCCGGGTGGCACAGGGGCTGTATGGGGCATTCGTATAGCAGGGACGGTGCTGCCTCTCGCTCCGCTCGCTGTCCGCCGCTCGCCGCTCGCTCACTCAGCCAAAAATGGCCAGTTTTGGTCCGTTTTTAGATTGTTTTGGCTTGTTTCTGGGCCATTTTTGCTTCGATTGAAATCTTCTTCTTCCTTGTGTGGCCAAAAATGCCTTGCTTTGTACTTCTTCGTGCACGACGGTGTCTTATCATCGATTGCCTTGTTTGATCGGCCACTTGTGTCTTTGTTGCTCGTGGTTGGCGACGGGCTGTCCGATGGGATGACTGTGTCGGCATGTGAGCGGTGATGGATTTGTATGCCGCGGTGGGATCCTTGCTATTGTGCAGTTGACCACCGACGCTATAAGTCTCTTCAATGGCACTTTGTTTGAATAGAGATGTGTGTGTTGCCTGTACAATCTACCTAGTTCCTTTGGAAATAGACATTGTTTACCTCGCTTATCCACTTCTCATGTCCTATACGATTGAGGAGTGTCGATGTCCGTGCCCCTTGTGTGTCCTCGAACGATGGCATGTCTCAGACCTCTCGTCTCGAGTGGCTCCAGTGTTCACGTGAGCGCTCTTGGATGCAGTGGATAAGAATGTACCATGGGTCTTTGGACTCTTGGCACATGATTGTTTGGCTTTCTTGGTCGCCCTTCGACGGATGACAGCCTTCCTATCGTTGCCCCCCTTTCCCTTGTGGTAATGGGTCGGCATGTTGGGCTTGGCATCGTAGAGGACGTGCTACCTGGTTGATCCTGCCAGTAGTCATATGCTTGTCTCAAAGATTAAGCCATGCATGTGTAAGTATGAACTATTTCAGATTGTGAAACTGTGAATGGCTCATTAAATCAGTTATAGTTTGTTTGATGGTACGTGCTACTCGGATAACCGTAGTAATTCTAGAGCTAATACATGCAACAAACCCCGACTTCTGGAAGGGATGCATTTATTAGATAAAAGGTTGACGTGGGCTTTGCCTGCTGCTCTGATGATTCATGATAACTCGATGGATCGCACGGCCCTCGTGCCGGCGACGCATCATTCAAATTTTTGCCCTATCAACTTTCGATGGTAGGATAGGGGCCTACCATGGTGGTGACGGGTGACGGAGAATTAGGGTTCGATTCCGGAGAGGGAGCCTGAGAAACGGCTACCACATCCAAGGAAGGCAGCAGGCGCGCAAATTACCTAATCCTGACACGGGGAGGTAGTGACAATAAATAACAATACCAGGCTCTTCGAGTCTGGTAATTGGAATGAGTACAATCTAAATCCCTTAACGAGGATCCATTGGAGGGCAAGTCTGGTACCAGCAACTGCGGTAATTCCAGCTACAATAGCGTATATTTAAGTTATTGCAGTTAAAAAGCTCGTAGTTGGACTTTGGGACGGGTCGGTCAGTCCACCTCGCGGTGTGCACCGTGTTGAATCTCAGATTTTGATGATGAAGTCAATTGTCATTTGTTGTCTAATCTATGTGTTGGGATAAGTGTGCAGGATTAACTACGGTGAAAGTTAGACAAGCAGCAGGAGTTGCGCCGGAGTCAAGATCATGATCACGTTGGGAATTCGAGAGTTCGACGGAAGTTCTGACGGTCGTCGGAGGTTCTACGAGAACAGATCCGAGAAGTCCAGAAGCTTGCCAAGCGAAGCTCGTCGGAACTCGCCAAGTGGATCGTCGCAAAGTCCAGGAGTTTGCCGGATGTCCGTAGAAGAATCACCGAGGGTTCATCGGATGATCGACGGAAGTTCGCCGGAAACTCGCCGGAAGAAGCGATTGACGCATCGGAGCAAAGCTGCAGAAGTTGTCTTAGATTTAATAGTAGTTAGCACGTTGATTAAGCATGAAAATGGGAGGTGATCCCATTAGCTTAATCTTGGGGCAATTGGGCCCCTGAAAAGATTGAAATTGGGCCGAATGGAGCTAACCATTCGGACCCTGATTGCACCAGGCGGCGCAACCGCCTAGGCCAGGAGGTGCAACCGCCAGGGCTGTGTCTCCTAGCGAGACTGGGCGGTGCAACCGCCCCAGCCAGGAGGTGCAACCGCCCAGAGGTCAGTCTTCGAGCTAGACTGGGCGGTGCAACCTCCCTGACAGAGAGGTAGCACCGCCTGAGCTCGGTCTTTGAGCTCAGGCAGAGAGGTGCAACCGCCTCAATCAGGTGGTGGCACCGCCTGGGGCTCAGTCTCCGAGCTAGACTCAGGCGGTGCAACCGCCCCTGACAGAGAGGTGCAACCGCCTGGGCTCAGTCTCCGAGCTCTACCAGGCGGTGCAACCTCTCCAGTCAAGAGGTGCAACCGCCTGATCCCGGAATTCCGGGATTTGATCGTTTTGAGCTCCAAATTTGAACTGGGTTGGGGCCTATAAATACCCCACCCATTCAGCACTGAAAAGATATAGATCCACACCGAATTCTTGATCTTTTCAGTGATTCTAAGAGCTCAAATTTGTGTAAAGTCCAAAAGTTCTCCTCTTTCTGTTCTTCAAGTCTTGAGTTGTAAAGAGAGGAGAGAAAGGATCTGTAAGGGTTGTCTCCTGAGCCCGTCAAAAGGAAAGAAACTGTAAAAGGGCAGTTAGCCTTCGCCCATTGAAGGAAGGCAGCTAGTTGACGTCGGTGACCTCGTCGGAGGAGAAAGCCAAAAGTGGAGTAGGTCAAGACTGGCCGAACCACTCTAAATCTCTGGTTTGCTTTTACTTTGAGCACTTTATCATTACTGCAAACCTCCTACATTGCTACTGCCCTCTGCGCGTTTATGAACGAGTCTCTAAGTTATGATCTTTCCGAATCTGCATTCAGACGTAAATCGGTGTTTTCGTACGATCTTTACACTGCAGTTTACGCTTACGTTTTGATTCCATTTATAACTGCAAATTGCTTTCTGCGTATTCATAAAACGCTTTTCAAAGTTCAAAACTGCATTTAGACGCAAAACTGCATTTAGATGTAAAATTACGTTTAGACGTAAAACTGCGTTTAGACGTAAAACTGCGTTTAGATGCAAAACTGCGTTTAGACGTAAAACTGCGTTTAGACGTAAAACTTCGTTTAGACGCAAAACTGCGTTTAGACGTAAAACTGCGTTTAGACGTAAAACTGCGTTTAGACGCAAAACTGCGTTTAGACGTAAAACTGCACTTAGACGTAAAACTGCACTTAGACGTAAAACTGCGTTTAGACACAAACAGCGCTCAAACGCAAACTGCGCTTAGACGCAAACTGCGCTCAAACGCAAACTGCGCTTAGACGCAAACTGCGCTTAAACGCAAACTGTGTTTAGACGCAAACTGCGCTTAGACGCAAACTGTGTTTAGACGCAAACTGTGTTTAGACGCAAACTGTGTTTAGACGCAATCTGCGCTTAGACGCAAACTGCGCTTAAATGCAAACTGCGCTTAGACGCAATCTGCATTTAGACGCAAACTGCATTTAGACGCAAACTGCGTAAACTACAAACTATGAATCGGCATTTACATCGAAATCGTTTTTATCGGTCGAACGCGGCTTTTGTTTTTAAATCGCTGAAAGTTTTCCGCTGCACTAATTCACCCCCCCCCCTCTTAGTGCTCTCGATCCTAACACACCGGTCGTCCCATCCCTTCTGTCGGCGATGCGTGCCTGGCCTTAACTGGCCGGGTCGTGCCTCCAGCGCTGTTACTTTGAAGAAATTAGAGTGCTCAAAGCAAGCCCACGCTCTGGATATATTAGCATGGGATAACATCACAGGATTTCGGTCCTATTGTGTTGGCCTTCGGGATCGGAGTGAAGATTAAGAGGGACAGTCGGGGGCATTCATATTTCACAGTCAGAGGTGAAATT